>CM076584.1:670640233-671240233 GCA_034641835.2 Pinus albicaulis | reverse complement strand
CTTATAAAAAGGAATTTTCTACCTTCATTTTTACTATTTGAATTCAGAGTGAAAGAGTAAGGGTTTTTGGATAATAAAAACTTCCTGTGAATATTCTAGAAAATCCGTTTGTCGGAATAAAAAACTGTCAGCTCCAAGTAACCTGTATAAATTCTGGACCATATGAGGGCCCAAGTCAATCTCCTGATATGGCTAGTGAACAGGTGGGACACACAGGACCAGTGTTTCTTGATTGTTGGCCACCAGCTCGAAGTCGAACTGGAGGACATATATTTTTTGACTGGTTTGTCCAAGAGGTGCAGACACTTATCTCTATTTGGGACTAGACCAGGTAGCCAATCTGTTGCTAGTCTCAAAGCAGATTTTTGCAATGGTTGAGTTGACCCCAAGGATAAATGGATAGATATCATCCATCTTGAGTTCAAAGTTATTGTCTTCACTATTACTAGACTGTACAGGAATGCAACATTACGTGTTGCCAATCTCATGCTGAGGGCATTGAGATTGTTAGATTTCTGTCGACATATTTTCGTTGGTTGAAAAACCAACTCTTTATTATTAAGGACTTTCATACGTCGTGATAAACTATCGCAGTTACAAAGACATGGCTTTCCTCCAGGAAATTAATGGGATAATTCAAGTAAAAATCATTTTCAAAACTTTCTAAGTCCTAATTTTTTTTGTATTTTAAACCGTCCAACACAAGATGATGTATAGTTTGAAACAAACTTCTATGCTATGATATATCACTATTACCGACAATCTGTGTACATGTTATCAGATGTTGTTTAATTTACTATTTTGTTTATTGCAAATGTCTATTTATCATACTAGAAGCAATTGCATCTGCTAAAGTATTTAAATGTCTTGGAATATGCTAATATTCAATGTAATCAAATTCACGTTCCAAGAGATGAAATATTAATAATAACCATAAAAACACTAGATTTCTAATGGCATAAACCATGTTAAGCTGTAATACAACAATTTCAGAATCCAACCTAACAATCAAACTCTGAATTCCAAATAATATGGATTTAGATAATAACTCAATCACTGCACTATACTCTACAATTTTATTTGTTGTTTGACCAAGGCTTACCCCATGCATAGACACTAACTCGTCAGAGGGTGAATAGATAACCCAAGCTGTGAAAGAAATGTTCCGTGTACTACGACAAGCACCATCAGCAAAACCAACATAGGTTTGAAGAGACGTTGGCATCTTCAATATCAAGAGTAAAACTCAGATAAGCAGGAATAGTGATAAGAACACACTCTAAACTAGGCACGCTTTTCTAATCTAAGACACACCAACAGTAAAGAATCTAATCTAACTAAAAATCTCCACACCAAATTTAAGAATAATATCTCTTCAGATAAAGCCCATTTCTGGGTTTATCTAAAGGGACACCGTCGAAATCTATCAGCTCATAGGCCCCTTTTGCTAACTTTCGCTTAAGAATGAAAGGACCATACCACATAGGCACAAATTTTCCAGCCCCTAGCTTATCATTGGCTTGATCGTACACTAAAACTAGATCTCCTTCTGAAAAAATACGAGGGGTAACATTTCTATCGTACTGAGCTTTTATTCATTTGACATGAGCCTTGTTTGCTAATGCAGCATTTCGTCGATTCTCATGTAGCTGAGACAAGTAAAAAAAATTCTTCTCCTCTTCGTACGTAGCTAGGAGTAATTCTATGGCTAATTTCAATGACATAATTTCGCATTCAATAGGCAACACAACTTCCAAACCATAAACCAGTTGAAAGGGAGTGAAACCAGTTGATGTTTTTACTGAGGTCCGATATGCCCAAAGTGCTGAAAATAACATGGAATGCCAATTCAACTTATGAATACCAATAATTTGTTTGATCATAGTAACTAAAAATTTATTGATAGCTTCAACCATACCATTAGCCTGCGGGTAATATGGAGTGGAACTATTGTGGCGCAGGCCAAGTTGATCTGTTAGTTCATTCATCATGATATTCCGAAAATGACTTCCATGATTTGTAATAATGGCTTGAGGAACACCGAATCTAGCAATTATATGATTGAATATGAAAGTTTCAGTAGTCTTTCTGTCTGCCAAAAATGTAGGCATCACCTCGGCCCACTTAGTAAAATAATATATCGCTAGGATAGTATACGCATGCCCCCCGACTGAGTGAGGGTTACATGTAATAAATTCAATACCCCACTTTGCAAAAGGACTGACAACAATTATAGGGTGAAGAGGAGCGGGTGGTGCATGCATTTTACGATCAAAGACTTGACAATTGTGGCATTTTCGGACAGCATAAATACAATCTTTGAATAACGACGGCCAGAAATAACCAGTGGGCAATATCTTTTGAGCTGTGGCATACCCAGATATATGACCGCCACATGCTCCAGAATGGAATTCATTTACAACCTTCTCAACTTCTTCATGAGTAAGACAGCGTTGGAAAACAGAGTCCTCTCCACAATGATAGAGTGTATCACTAATACTATTGTATTGTTGGGATTGGAAACATATTTTATGTCGCTGAGATCATGAGATTTCAGGTCGAAAATATTGGGTTTGGAGATAAACAATAATATCTCCATACCATGGATCAAAAGTACTGATAAGAAACAAGGATTCGTCCGCAATGGGCTGCTCCACCATAGTTTCAGTATCAGTAGACGGGAAATCACACATCAGTTCTGTGAAAACCAAAGATTTCTTTGCGTTGGATTTTTCAAATTCCAAGTCAAATTCCTACAAGATAACTATCCATTTGGAATACTTTCCCCCTAGAAATTTTTTGGTCAAGATGTACATCATAGGGTTACAATCAGAAATTACTGTGGTTTTGCGTAATAAGATGTAGTGTCAAAATCTTTGGACAGCTTGAACAATTGCCAAGGCCAATTTCTCCACATGCATGTATTTGATCTCAATCGGATGTAGATTTCAACTAAGATATTAAATCACATGTTCATTGTTGAATTCATCTTCCTGAACTAAAACCATCCCAATGGTGGAATGAGAGGCCGTGAGGTACAAAAAATATTCCCAGTTGTAGTTGGGAGGATGCAATAACGGTGCATGGGTCAACGCATGTTTGAGTGCATCAAAATATCGATCAAAAATCTCATCACAAAAGAATGGAACATCTTGTTTTAACAACCTGGTAAAACCCTTTGTTAGCTCGGCGTAGTTAGGAATGAACCGACGTAGAAAGTTTTCTTTCCCCTGCAAACCTTGGAGTTGGCGCAGAGTCGAAGGAGGAGGTAGATTGACAATAGCTTCGACCTTCAACGGATCAATGCAAATGCCTGATTTCGAAACAAAAAATCCCATTAAGCGACCCGATTCTACACAGAAAACACATTTGTGTGGATTCAGCCGAATTCGATAATGCCTACATCTCATGAAGATAGCTTGTAAATGAGTGAGATGGTCAGCCCTACACGATGAATGAGCAGGTAAATCATTGAGATAAGGCTGCACAATGTGCTTAATGTCATGGAATGTGTAAGACATAGCCCTTTGAAAAGTTTCCCCAGCGTTCCTCAATCCAAAGGGTAGTTTGCAATAAGAAAATGTCCCCCATGGACAAATGAAAGTTGTTTTTGGCTGATCAGCAGGAAGCATGTTTATTTGATTGTAACCGGAAAAGCCATCCATAAAGGAGAACATTTCACTATTGGCACAATCATCAATTATTTGATCGATATTGTCTTTAGGACAATCTCGATTAATATCCCTATAGTTGATACATACTCTTATCGTTCCTTTTTTTTTGTTAACAGGAACAATATTTGATACCCAATTTGTTAAAGGAATCGGATAAATGAAATCTGCACAAAGTAAATTTTCAACCTTGGCTTTGATAGCAGCAGCTTTTCTGAGATGTATTTGACGTAAATGTTGACGGACATGTTTGGCATCCGGGTAAGTCTTGATTTCATGTACAAAAATTGACGGATCGATTCCTGGCATTTCTTCATATGACCAGGAAAAAACATCACAGAATTCTTGAAATAGGGCTTTATAAGTTTTAATTTCATCGTCTATACAGCAAGCACCTATATGAATGTTTTTAATTATTCTTGGTTTAACTGAAATGTCAATTGGAATCGTTCGAGAGATATTTTCCAAATTTAACTTAGAATTAGGATTGTGCAATGGATTCTATGGTTCTTTGACATATTCAGCAGTAAAAATAGAAGAAAAATTATTTTCAAAATGATCCAGCTCAAGTAAAAATGAAGTTTGGTGATGTAGATCTTCCCATGGTAAATCGTCAACAGACAAAAGTTCGCGAATCTGCTCATCAGTATGAACAAGATCAGAAAATTTCGTTGTGGTTGAGCTAGATATAGAAAGTGATTCCTCATGGATCCCATTCATTGGATCAATTTCAGTTGAAGAAGGATCAGAAAGGGAATGTACAGCCTGATATGAAATTTCAAAGGGACTCAAAGGCATTGCGCCATCAAATGAATCCAACTCAGAATCGGAAGGTATGATCCAAGGATCATCAAACGTAATGGTATTCGATGAAATCATATGAATGTTTGCAATAGGAGGCGATACGTGAGGAGGAGAAAAGGAAAAAGTTCCTAGTAAACCAGAATATTTAATCAAACCTACCCCAACATCCTTGTAAGGGATAGTCATTTTACCGATGTGCTAGATCGTTTCTGTAGAGGCTGGATCGGAGGAGAAATAAGTGAGCTGATCTATTGTAACGATATTTCCTTGATGTGGAAACTTGATAAGCCGAAAGACCGATGAAACAACAACATTCATAGCATAAGACCAAATACGACCTAGGATAAGGTTGTAATCTAGAGGGGCATCAACCACCTCCACATCTAGATTTACGGTTTTGCCTTCGACCCCTATAGGTAAATCCTACAAAATACCAAAAGGATGGAACCCTCAGCCATCAAAAGCCTTTAGAATCGTCGGAGACTAATTGAGTGTAGGAGAACCAAGTGATTTCCAACACTAGATTGACATAATACAAGTAGAAGCCCCTTCATCAATCACAGTTTGAAAGATCGGTCTTTTTTTTACTAAAACTGGAATCTGGAAAGCCATTTGATGAGGTAGGTGGGGTGTAATATTCTCTAAATCAAATATTATAAGGTTCAAATCCTGAATATCGATAGCTCCTATGGCAGAAAAAACTAATTTATGTCGTGTTGGGCATGATTGCAGCACTTCCAAAGCTGACATTACTGAAGGGGAAATAGCTAAGTCCTCAAAAATGTTGTAATTCTGAGCAGCTCTCGCATGTGGATTGAAAGCTGATTTACGAAGTACACCTTTAGCAGGTGGTTTGATTACGAAGTCTAGATTGGGTTTCTCGATCTGTAGCGGATCAAAAATGGAAGGAGGTGTAGTTGATGTATTTGAATTAGAATATTATGCTTCTTTACCACTAACAGGATTCTTACTACCATAATCTTGTGATCGCGTCACAATCTTGACATGAGACATCATCATAATAGGTTCTTCTGAGGCATTTGAGGTAGAACCAATCATCTTACTATCTTGAGTGGGAAAAGGATCCTTCAATATAGCAGGTTATTGAGAACCTTAATGAATTTCGCAAATTGTCCTCATCGCAAATGAAAAAAGGATAGCGAGGCTTGCGTTTTTCGTCATTAGATTCAGTTTTATGTGTTTTTTCCTTTGAAATTATTTTTTTAATTCTTCCCCTTATTTTTACCGCCAGATTTAGATTTTTCTGTAGATGTCTCTACGACATGAATATCAACAGAAATTTTAGCAGAAGATTCTCCTTTCAGGGAATCAGGTAAAGTTATTATAGGAGAAGAATTCTTTGAAGATTTCTTCTTGCTTTTAGTATTAACTGTACCAATCATACCATCAGCGGCGTGAGACCCTGAAGGAGCTGTAGTTATTTGACCTTGTTTTGGAAGATCGGGGATTTCTTCATGTAAAGTACCTGACTGTGTATAGACGAGGTCAAGATACTGAGCTTGATCAATGAATTGTTCCTCAGTAACAACTCCGGCCTTAGCTACATCTTCAGTGATTTTGGGTAACAATGATTTAACAAACTATTCCGCCAAAATTTGATCCGGAATGTAAACTTTCACCAAACGCCTTCTACATCGCCATTCATGAATATGATCATAAATATATGTGGACGTGGATTGCTTTAGTGAATTCAATGGTTCCGTGCCATTGTCATATCTAACAGGAAACTGAAAATGAGTCAAGAAGGCAGTTGCTAAACTGACTGAAATTATTAAAAGAGCCTCATGGTAACTCAATGTACCATTTGGCAGCAAGACCAATAAGAGTTCTTTGGAAAAGACGTAAGCGAATTGAATCATCAATTATTGAATTAGATGCACATTAGAGGTGATAAGTAATAATGTGATTTGACGGATCCTCTCCTGACTTACCCTCGAATTTCGATATATCACTGGGCAACTTATGTGGCATTGGCAGCCAGTACAGATAATAGAAAATTGGATCATTCATAAGGCGTGTCAAATCAGGTAAATCCAAAGTTGCAATAAATGGTAAATGACGGTTAGGGTCGCAAAAACCTTGAGTAGCCAAAACAGTTCTGGGAGGAGGATACCCAGGATAACTGGGAATCAGATTTACATTAGGAATGGTATAACCCCCTGGGAAACTAGGATTAACAGGACCAAACTGGGGTTGTTGAGGCTGTTGATAAGTATAGACAGGGTACGGCTGATACTGATAAGTTGGGTTTTGTGAAATGGGACTGAATTGAGGTTATCCCTGGTACAGTTGAGACGTGAATTATAGTTGACTTGTGACAATCGTACTTGTACCAGCTTGTCCCATGGGTATTTGGACTGAAGTCTGAACTGATGGTCCTGACTGGGGTACAGATACTTGAGGGATTTGCACGGATGTAGGGATAGAAGAACTCAGAGCTACAGATACTCTAGAAACAGGTGTTATAGGTTGAACAGATGTCGCAGCAGTTGAAACAGTTTGAGGTGGAGTCTGAGGTGTACTAGGCCCAGACTGCTGAACAGAACCAGGTGCAGGGGTTTGAATAGTAGACTGAACAAGTTGCTGGGTTGGACCAGAAACCAAAGGATGTCCAGGTTGAGAAGAAAACTACACATTAGGTTGAATAGGCTATTGAAATTGGGATGGATCCCACACCATGTTTGTTTCGGGGTATTGTCCCATAGAAGGTTGAACATAAGGACCATAGCCTAGTTGAATGTAGGTTTGATAAGTAAGTGGAAAATTTCTAGCTCCTTGTACATATGATTGACTAGAAGGTAGTTGGAAACCTTGAATTGGGTATTGACCTTGAGGTTGATAACCCTGAGGCGCGTACTGAAACTGGGGTTGATAAGGACCCTGAGGAGCATATTGAGTTTGGGGTTGACCTTGGGGTGTGTACTGTCCTGAAGGTTGATAAGTTTGAGGTATGTACTGTCCTTGAGGTTGTTCTCCAAAATAATATGATGCCACAGTTTTTCCTGGGAAAAATTTACCTTGAGGTTGCCCCCCAGGCAGTAACTGACTGCCCTGAGGTTGTCCCCCAGGTGGTAATTGAATACCTTGAGGTTGCCCCCCAGGCGGTAACTGATTTCCCTGAAATTTTCCCACAGGTGGTAATTGACTACCTTGAGGTTGAGGATTCAAAATATTACCAGACATCATAAAGATTTTCTCTACATTTGACGTTTCAGTTTTAATACCATTAAGACTAGGTGATAATACTTGTTCAGTTGGTCAAGGAGCTGATCCTGAGAAAGTACCAGAGAGAGCCTGATGCCCCAAAGGAATAGAAGGACCACCATGTAAAAATGCTTCTAGTGATTGGGAAAACATAGATGACTCTCCTGCCATAATAGATGAAGGATAGTAACCTCTAGGCGTAGGATGAAATGGAATTTGAGGTGGATAAAAAGCAAGACCTAGGTTCTCTAAAAAGTTTGTCAAAGATAGATACCAAGCGTCAGTTCGAATAGGGCTGTAGAAAATGGATTCACGCTCCCTAAGATTTAAAGACTAAGGGGATTCGGGAAGAGATAACTCTTCGTCTGGACTAGTAAGCTCTTCAATAGAAATTAGGATAGATGGAAGATCTTCAGTAACAATATTTCTTACCCTAGGTGAACTAGGATCACTAGAAGTTGGTGTAATAAATCTTGAGGATGTTTTCAAAATAGAAGGTTGAGTTTCAGGCTCAGAAATTTCAGGTTCGTCAGCTAGTTCACTAGAAGGAGAAATGCTACCGGTAACTTCCAAAACTGAAATTGGTTGTTGAATGTGTTCTGTTGTGGGTATTTGATGATCAGGATGAAAAACTATATATGAAATTCCAATTTCTTTTGATCTAATTATACCACTACTAGATGATACTAGAGCACACAGCCCTTCAAGCTGACTTGGTGTATATTCAGGGAGCTTCCCCTGAAGTCTCAGGGATTGTCTCGGTAATTCTGCCATGATTAAATATTAATTAATCACACAAAAACAAAGAAAATATCAATAAAAACACCCAAAGTCTCTAAAGAAACAAATAGCTGAATCACACACCTAAAAAATCTAAGAGTTCAAACCACACACAAACAGTAACTTCCTGTACTAAAAACACTAGTTGGTGATGAAATCCAACTTAGTATAAGTTTAAAATAGAAAGGGCTGTTGTAACAATTACCTCGACAACCTGCTTAATGAAACAGACTGGCACAAGTTTCTTCACAAAACCATCTCGAGTGAAGAGAACCCCCCACAGATTCCAAGTGAGTCTAGTCGACGTCTGCTCCAGGTGGAGTGAGATCTTTCCTTTACTGTCACCTTAGGAAATAATCTTAAGCTTGTGGACACTAAGGTTACCAACAATAACAAATACAACTAGGGGAATAGTCTACGATCCGATCCCACGCACAAGGGCAGAGTAACAAAGCTCAATCCCATTGAAGACTCCTCAACATGGTCAATCTGAGGTTTACCGACAAGTGACCCCAGGCTCCTCTACAATGGTTAATCCATGGTTTACCATTTGTAATGCATGCAAAATCTTCTATCTTTCCCAATGAAATAGAATTGATTGTCTCAAAGGTTCGGACATGATATCATGATTAACTCCTTTAAGAGAAGCTTCCTAGACTGTACAAATTACAATTGGATTTATTTCCTACCGCAAGATTTATCTGCTTGTTTGTTTTTATTATCTTGGAGAGTTAATTACTCCCTACTCCAAGATACTAGCCTAAGCTATATTGGTGATAAGAGCCCTAGAAATAAAAATATTACTAGATCAATTTTAATTGAGCGTTGTTTCTATGGGATGATATTTAAGTCAATAGGTATGGAAATGAAACTTTGATTGTGTGAAGACTCGACTTCCAAAAACACTAAAAATGCACCTAAAAATGATAATCAATTCGTTTTTCTTTCAATGAAATTCTAGCTAACGAAAGAGTTCGATAATGAAATTCTTTTATGAGACAATTCTTTCTTTAAACATGAAGAATAAATGGAAGAAAATATTTTTGTTTTTTCAATAAGAACTCAAAACGAGACAAATAATCAATGCTCACAATAAATCCCTTTTTCTTTCAAGACTAGAAACTACAAAAAATAAATTTCCTTCAAAAGAGATCTACAGATCCTTAAAAACACTCAAAACTATGAAAACTAATTCTGAGATCTACAAAATTTAAAAAATCTAAATGAATAAAAGCTTTAATTTTTTTTAATTTTTTTTAGAATGTTTTGCTTAATTGTTCAGTAAAATAAGGATTCATTTGCCCAGAATAACAAATAAATCAAAAAACATCCAGATATGTTTGATAAAAATTAAATTCAGAACTTAAAACAAAGTTTATTCAAAGATTTGCAAAGAGAAAACTAGATCTATTTCTCAAAAAAGAATGAATTTCACAACCAAGTCAGACTCATAAAAAATATAAAAGATACCAAAGTGATCTAATGGCACTTTTAAGCTTCTAATATTTGGGTCACTACAGAGAAAAAGCGAAAACCACTCTCAAAATGCAAAACTTCTAGAAAGTCATTCAAAACAAAAGTTCTATGAGACTCATCCACAAGAGATTTTCGACAGAAAACATACAGATTTGGGCAGATACCACGAATCTTAAATCAAATCTAAACTAAAATTGAAAGAAGAAATCTAAGTTTTTCAAGGCTTTTAATAGGATCTGCAATAATGTGCGGTCCCCAAAAAAGTTCAAGAGAAACAAAGAATATTTCCAAGCTTTCCAAATCAAAGTAAATCTAAGTTACCCAAGCCCGTACAAATCAATCAAAAATAAGGAAAAAGCATTTTCTCAAATCAAAATAAAGGAAAATCAAAACAAGTTCTTTCCCTATCGGAGTCACCAATTTGTTGGCCGGATAAATTGATCTTGTGGACAATATCGATCTCCCTAGTGTCAGAAGACAATCTAGCAACAAACGAACAAATAAGTTTGTCTTTCTCTAAATATATTCATTTTACAACTAGTTGCTATGAAGGTGTCAATCCTACCTTAGATCCAAATGCTTATTTGCGGTCGTAGTGCTTCTGTCGCATCAACATCCTTCCATCGCAACAAGAGTTCTTCCATCGCAACAAGATTTTTTCCGTCACAACAATAATCCTTTTGTTGCAACAAGAGTTCTTTCATCGCAAGAAAGTGTCATCTTTCGTCACAACAAAGTGTCGTCTTTTGTTGCAACAAAGTGTCACCTTTTGTCGACCTACAATCACAAACAAGAAAATATTAAATAGCACCTGTATAAAAAATAATCATAAAACATACCTATCATAGTGATCAAGGAATCTGTTATATCCCAAATCCACCTTAGGCTGAAAGAAGGCGGGATTCAGGGTAACACCAAACCACGCTCAGTCTGGTAGCTAGCCCTACCAGAACAGGAGAGGGCTCTCTCTAGGTCAATCTTAGTAAAAATGTATCAATAGGGCTTGAGATGACTGAAATGAGTGCTAATTTTAGGCTAGGTATATTAATCAAGGAGTTTGGAAGGATTTTTAGGGGTTTTTTGTTGGAAAAAGGGAAAGACAGTTTTGGGCTTGGGGATGAGGCCAAATTCTTGCAGAGTTCAAGTTGGGGAAGGGTAGGCAATGGCTTTGATGTCTTAGATTTCAATGAATGGATAGAAAAGACTGCTGAGGAGCTGAAGAGGGCAAGAAGGTGCAAGGATCCTCTTCAAATGGAGGAAAACATATAAAACTAAACAAAATTTTAAGGCAGAGTACCAGCAAACTAATGAATTCTACCTTAGTTACTCATTTGTTTAATTCAGAAGCAAAGAGAAGGGAAATGGCATACATATAACATTAATGAAACTTAAAAATGCATGGATAAAAACATCATCAAAACTGAGAGCCCCAAGGATCCAAACAAGTGCTGCAAAACCCTGGTCTTTCCTTTGCCAAAAAGCTGAAATGAATATACAATGAGGTGCCCAACTTTTCCCAACAGTCCAACCCTGAAAATGTCTCAGAAAATACATGATATAGACCATCCTAACCCCTTCCCATGCCTCTAGGGGTCGAGCTCATCCTTCTAGGAGCTGTTTCAACCAATTCTAAACATGGAACTGAAATCTAGGCAGCCAAACAACTTGCCTCTATAAGGAAGGAAACTGATTCATTCATTCAATTTTTAGTTTTTAGTGAATGAATCCTCTAGAACAAGTAAATATGAGCCAAAATTACATCATAGCCATAAAATTACATCAAGATAGATCAATAATTACACCACAAAGTGAAACTAGTCAAACTGGCCGAATTTCTGAGCTAAAAAGTAAAAATTGGACCAAAATCCTCTATGCACCGCGCCAGAAAACTCAATGTGTCGCACCAATTTTAGCATATTTTTGAGGCACTTCCTGAAGTCCAAATTGAGCTCATGATAGCTCGCTGAAAATCCCTTTCTTTCTGCTATCCAACCCAAGTGGAATTTTGCAATTTTGAGTTCATTTGCCTCTCCAAAACTGCAATCTCCCAAGACTGGTTCCTGCTGGTGAAAAAAGTAGTAGAAAGGCCATTTTTGGAGTGTTTTTGACCTTTAAGACCACCCAGGACTTGATGAAATCTCTCAGCCATTCTTGAGCATGCATAATTTACCATAAAAAATCCAAAAATGTAAATTTTTCCTCCAGAAGATCTCTCAAACATAAGCGCACGTCGAGTGGTGCGACGCATCGAGTAGAAAAACCTGTTTTGCAACCAAAATTTCAAAAATGACAAAATTTACTCCAAATTTGCTGAAATTTGGAGTGAATGTCTCCCATCATGTCCCATGCTTAGCCAAGGAAGCTTCAGCCAATATTTGGAGTGGATCAGGCCTTTTTCGCCGTTTCAGTGCTCTTCTCAACCTTGCCTTCAGGATCTTCATCCTAGCTCTACAAACGTGTGTGCGGGCCCAATATTGGTTCTTTATGTGTCTGAGCATGTCTTTGTCCCTATTTTCCTTCACCAATATTTTCTCAAGATGAATTTTGGCTCTCGTAAGGAAAATCTCCTGCTCAAACGGTGTCATGTCACCTGGCCTCTTTCGGGCCAATTCCCGGTCTTCACGGATTTGCCGCAACTCTATGAGTGTCTGCTGATCTTCCAGTTGTTTATTCCGCTGCTCCAAGTAATTTATAACCCACTGAGCTCTCTGAAACTTCACGGTCAATGTGTCGATCTCATCTTTCTGCTCCTGGATGGTTTCTTTTAGCTTTGAGTTGGGAGAGCTCGAATCAACATCGATAAATATAAAATCAGTATCTTGGCCTCCTGAGGGGCCCTCATCCTGCATAGGCTTCTTGCCTCTGTCCTGTACCTATGTTTATGTCAAAGGCAAGACCCCTTCCACGCCAAGTGGAGATAGTACTCGCGCTGCTGATGAAGGTAACGAGACCCCTTCCACCCCGGGTGGAGATAGTACTTGTCGTGCTGCTGCAAATAAGGATATGGTACCTCTCTGATAGGTAACACACACTGGAACACTGATAGGCTCTGTCTCGGGAACCTCAAACTGATGTGAAGGATCTCCTGCATCATGAATGATCTTAGGAGGAGGCTGAGGGGTTGTGAAGAAGTCACGGGAAATAAAATCCTCCCATGCAATGCCCTGCAATCCAAGCTGATGTACTACAATGATCTTGATGAGCACATAATGATAAATGTTGTTATGTTGCTGCTCAGGGGTCTTATTCTGCACAAGAGTAGTCATCCAATCTATGTTTCGACACATGAAATATGGAATTCTCATCATTCTCATTATCGTGAAATGCATCAACAGCCAGATGTGGTATGCATAAAGGCGTGAGAATCTACCCTCGCAACTAAAGTATCTGATGATGAGTTTCATCAATGGAGCATATGAATCCTTCAAGAATCTCAAAGGAAACACCCTGCTAAGCTACCTCATATAGCCAGGCCTGATGTAAGGTTCATAATATGCTCTATCCAGCTGTTTTCTCTTATTCCACTCTTCACCTATATTGGGTATCCCGGTTTCCTGAGAAATGGTTTCTGGTGTCAAGGTGAAATTCACTCTAGCAAGGTTTACATGACCATCACGCAAATGTAAAACAAACAGGCAAGCCAACTTATGATGATGCTAAATCTGAGTAATCATCTCACAATACTGAAAACATGAATGTTGCTGAAAGCATGCCATTGCAAGCGGGTAGGCCTACAATTGAGTCAAGGAAGTGGGCTCTTCTCTGGCGTGCCTGCCACTTTTATGAGACCTCTTTGGTACATTAAGCTCGGTGGTTGAATCACTGTCTTGCTCATATTCTTGCTCATATGATGAATCTGTCTCTGACATGGTGCTGAAAGCAAGGTCTATCACAAGTATATGCTGAAATATATGTGGTGAAAACAAGAGTTTGGCTTTCAATACCCAATGTGCCAAGTATGTAATGAGAGACTGTGAGGAAATATTACAGTGGGTATAATGGACTATCAAGTGAAATTTGAGTGTGAGGACAGTCACTTGACTGCTTGGGGAACTTTCAGGATTTGGTGATTTTATAAGTGATATGGGAGTGGGAGATGGTGATGGGAAATGTAGTTTTTAGAGATAGGGGTAAATGAAATGACAAGATGTATTTAAGCTAAGTGAAATCAAGGATATAAAGACAGTCCTTGAATGTTTTGGGAATTTGGAATTTATAAATGATATGAAAGGGGGAGGGCTAATAGGGTTTAGTGATAGGGAAAATGGGTACAAGGGATATGATTGTTTTGGGAAAGAGGGAATAGGAAAGGACTCTGATAACAGTATAACAGTGATGGGAACACGAATGAACAATGGAGTGGGAGTGTTTAGCACCAATAGTCAAACTTCAACACTTCATTTCAAACCCTAGGCGAGCATATTTTGATATGGATATAGGGTATGTTTTTCACCAACCAAAACTCTAATGTATTTGCCTCCAAACACCACACATGACTAAAATCACTGAACAAGCATTTTCAAACTTACTTGGAGCAAATGATTTGAATCTATTTGATTTTTTATGGAGCCGTGATGAATTTGTGTCTTTAAGGCTCTATGCGCCACGCACAAGCCCAGTGCGTCGCGCCCCGTGGATGCGTCGTGCCAGTGAAAAAAACACTGTGGCAAACCGCCCAATGCGTCGCGCATCCTATGTGCGCCGCGCTCTTATCCAATGCGTCTCGCAGAGTCTTAACACAAATTCATGGTTTCAAAATGATAGCTTCGCCCTCTCACCACTAAATTTCGACTTTATTTGATGTCTTGGATGCAAATGGATTTTCAAACAATGAAAATATCTTTATAAAGTCATGGCTTTGATTTTCTCTTTGTAAAGACCCACTTTTGTAATGTTTCAAAATTGGCATTTCTTCACTTTTAAGGCAACTCTATTCTTCAAGTTTCATTTTTGATTTTTTGGCTTGAAATGATGGCTTCTTGGTTGATTTTTTGCAGGGATGGTGGCATTTGGACTTCGAAAAAGGATGACCAGAGGCTGCATTTGAAGTAATTCATGGCAGAAAACTTTAAAAATACATATTTATTACAAACAATTAATTTGACGATTTCTTCTTCAAAACAGACTTTTGAAGAAGAAACATCCTTGAGCATTGTTAATGATGAAAATCTTGAAATGAAAACTTATTGAAGACATCCTCATGCCTTGCGAGCATTATTTGACATTTTGAAGACCAAACCCTAGACCTAGAAACTGAAAGACTCTTTTTTGACCACAAGACCATCTATGACTGTAAATGACTGAAATCAACTTTAATGAATTTTGATAAATTTCGACCAACCCAGCAGGTACAAACATGAGGGAAAGGAGTGAAGATACCCTTCCGTCAGATAATGGCATGCCCCTAATGGAATGTAGATGAATGAGCTGAATGAGACACCTAAAAATGAAATGCAATAAGAGTAATGATCTCTGATGGAGGGATGTAAAGACCGACTCTAACAGAATCTATGAAATAAATGATCAAACGACAGCTTATTGAAATAAAAAATCGAACGACAATTTATTGAGAAAAACAAAACTTGATTGTATTAATGTTAAAATAACAGAAGAACCTTACAACCTTAGCCTTGATGTTTGAAAAGGCCTTCCCGGGGTTCGAAGTAGGAGTCTCCTCTACTTTGATAAGTCTTGCACTCTTCCTCTAGGAGCACATAGAGGTATGTGATCTTTCCCCTCAAAAGCTCAGCAGAAAGAAGTCTAAATCTCAACAGCACTTCAACTCAATCACACATAAAGCTTGAACTCCCTTTGAGGCTGCCCAATGCCTCTTTTTATAGAGCAGATGAGGAGGTTAGGGTTCCACCTTTGAAGGGATAGAATCCTCCTTCAAAGGGATAGCCTCCTCACATCAAGGGATTAGTTCCTTAAGGTGAGGGATGCATGAACCTTACTAAAGCGTACTCATCCCCAAAAAATATCATCTAGAACCTTCTAGAATTGACCTCAAATCAGCTTTTTAACTCTAATTTCTCGCTTTTTTGACTTTGAGAAGGGTACGCAGTCATTACAAGGGAAAAATGCATTCTATAACGCAGGTAAGAAGTGTGTTACCTGCGTACCCAAGCTAGGAACACAGGCCGGCTTCATGTTACCTGCATACCCAAGGATTTTTTAGTTTTTAGGGTTTTTCCTCCAGTTTTAGGGCTTGGAATGAGGATCAAAGGTTGTAAAACTTGTAGAGGAGGTATGTATAAGTGTTAATGAGCTCATATAGTCAGCAGAATGTCAAGGTGATAGTTTTTAGTGCAACACTCCTAGACTTCCACAACATACAAGGTTGACGCCACAACAATTCGAAGAAAAAAGAGCAAAAGGGCTTTGCTATAGTTGTGATATAAAATACACTAAGGGTCATAAGTGTGTTGAGAATAAATTATTTTACATAGATTGTGAAGAAGAGGAAGAAAATGAACAATAAGCTTCAAAAGAAGAGGATACACACCAAGAACCAAACCTAGAAGAAGAAGAAATGAGTCTAATCATATCGTGTAATGCATTGGCACAAATTACCACTCCTTAAACTCTCAATATATAAGGACATATCAAGAAGTAAAAAGTAATAGTGTTGACTGATTTGGGTAGTACCCATAATTTTATTCATTGTAAGGTAGCCAAGGAATTGAATTGTTTCCTATACCCAGCACCAGAATGTAAAGTGATGGTTGCAAATGGAGGAACTATAAATTTCTCTGGAAAATTTCATAATATCAACCTAACCATGGGGGAATATGTATTGAATAGTCCAATTATTTCTATTCCAATGGGAGGTGTTGATGTTGTTCTAGGAGTATAATGGTTACAATCTTTGGGGACTGTAGCTTTTAATTTTCAAGAAATTTTCTTTAAAAAAATTGGAAGGAAAGGAAGTCAAATTATGGGGTATCACAGGGAAGATAGGAAAGATAATAAGCTCTAATGTCATGACAAAGCTTTTGAAGAAATAAAAATGAGGCATAATTTCACAATTATGCTCACTAGAAGTTCCAACATCAAAATCAATTATTTCTCTAGATCTCCAAAATGTCTTGGACAATCATTCCAAGGTGTCTGAAACTCCCAAAGGACTCCCACCTATTCATGATCATGATCATGCTATTCATTTGATTCCAGGAAGTGTCCCTCCAAACATCAGGCCTTACAGATATCCTTATGTCCAAAAGAGAGAAATTGAACGTATGATTGCAGAAATGTTAGAGGCTGGTATAAATCAACCTAGTCAAATTTATTTCTTTGCTCCAGTAGTATTGGTTCACAAGAAGGATGGATCATGGCGCATGTGTGCGGATTATAGGGAGCTCAATAAGCTCACTATTAAAGATAAATTTCCCATTCCTGTGGTTGATGAATTATTGGATGAATTACATGGAGAAATTTATTTTACCAAGTTGGATCTTCATTCAGGATATCATCAAATTAAAATGAAGACTGAAGATATTCTGAAAACAACATTTCTAACTCATGAGGGTCATGATGAATTTTTGGTCATGTCTTTTGGCCTTACCAATGCACCTTCCACATTTCAGGGGTCGATGAATTCCATTTTCAAACCCTTCCTTAGAAAATTTGTGCTATTATTTTTTGATGATATACTAATCTACAATAGGTCTTGGAAGGATCATGTTCAACATGTTCACATGGTGCTCAAACTATTGGAGGGGAAACAATTATATGCAAAAACATCCAATCGTTTCTTTGGAGTACAAGAGGTGGAATATATTGTTCATATTGTATCTCACGAGGGCGTTAAGGTAGACCCTAACAAAATTAAATCCATTAAGGAATGGAAATTCCCCACAACCATAAAGCAGTTGCGATTATTTACGGGGTTAACAGGGTATTATCACAAGTTTTTTAAGAATTATGGGAGATAGCAACACTTCTAACAACATTATTGAAGAAAGATGCAGTTTTATGGACTCTTGAAGCAACTAAGGCCTTAAAGAGGAAATGTGCCTAGCACTGATCTTAGCTATGCTAGACTTCACAAAAAGCTTTATTGTGGAATCCAGTGCCTTAGGAATGGAATTGGTGTTGTTGTAATGCAAGAAGGAAGACCCATTGCTTTTGAAAGTTGTCCTATGAAAGGAAAGTATTTATAAAAATCTATTTATGCGAAGGAAATGTTGGGAATACTAAATGCACTAAAGAAATTGCAACCTTACCTAATGGGAATAAAATTCAAGGTAAAAAATAATCATGATAGTCTTAAACACTTTTTGGAACAAAGACTATCTTCAGAAGAGCAACAAAAATGGGTCACAAAGATGTTGGGTTATGACTTTGAATTCATCTACAAAAAGGGGAAGTTAAATGTTGTTGCAGATGCACTCTCAAGAAAGGATGAGGAGGTGGAATCATTGCTTTGTGCCATTTCTATTATCCAACCAAATTGGATAACTGAAGCAAGGGATGAATTGAAGAAGGACAAAGAAGTGTGGACACTCATTCAAAATTTGCAGCAATATCCTAGTACATCTGATAAATTTATTTGGAAAAATGATTCCTTATGGTATAAATATCACTTATATATTTGTAATAATTCCCAACTAAAACAAAATATTCTTTTGGAATTGCACACTTCTCCTTTAGGAGGACACTCGGGATTTCTAAAAACTTACCACAAGGTGAAGAACGATTTTTTTGTGATGGCCTTAAATTTGATATTAAAAAGTTTGTGGCAGAATGTTTGGTTTTCCAGAAAAATAAAGTTGAGACAATTAAGACCCTGGGTCTTCTACAAACTTTATCCATTCCAAGTCAACGTTGGGAGGAGATTTGAATGGATTTTATCACAGGTTTACCTAAGTCCGAAGGAAAGAGTGTCATCATGGTGGTAGTTGATAGACTTACCAAGTATGCACACTTTTGTGCATTATCTCATCCATTTAAAGCAAGTACAATTGTTGTTGCATTTATGGAAACAATTCAAAAGCTACATGGAAACCCAAAGATTATTGTAAGTGACAGGGATCCCATTTTTACTGGAAATGTTTGGACGAAATTATTTTCTTGTTTGGGTACTCAACTAGCTCATAGCTCATCTTATCATCCTCAATCCGATGGTCAAACTTAGATAGTGAATAAATGTATGGAAGGATATCTTCATTGTTTGTATTTGATAAGAAAACACAATGGGTCAAGTGGTTACCTCTCGTTGAATGGTGGTATAACACTTCCTTCCATACTATAGCAAAAATGACCCCATTTATGGAAATTTATGGATATCATCCACCATCCATCACATCATATTTAAGAGAAAATTCTAAGGTTCAAGGAGTGGAAGATCACATCGAGTATCAACAAGAAGTTCTTCAACTCTTAAAGGATAACCTAAATTTGGCACAAAATCGAATGAAACAACAGGCAGATCAACATCACAACGAAAGAAGTTTTGACGTAGGAGACTGGGTATTTTTAAGGCTACAACCATACAAACAAATGTCCCTCAAGCAAGCTAAGAAGGATAATAAATTATCGCCAAAGTACTATTTTCCTTACAAGGTGTTGCAAAATATTGGTACTATGGCACACAAATTGGAGCTTCTTGCTTCTTCGCCAGTGCATCCAATTTTCCATTTTTCATGCTTAAAGAAGGTTATAGGTGAGAAAATTCCAGTCCAAATAATATTTCCAGAACTTAATGAGGAAGGAAAAATCATATTGGAACCTGAAGAAGTCACAGAAACAAGAAATTGACAGTTATGAAATCGATCAATTTCAGAGTATCTCATCAAGTGGAAGAACTTACCCACTAAATATTCTACATGGGAGGATTGGAATTTTATACAAAAGCATCCAAAGCTACTCAGGTGTTGAGGAAAACACTTTTTTGAAGGAGAGGGGCATGTTAAGTCCCTATATTACTAGTGTAGTTCCTTATTGTTGTTAGTGTAACCCCCTTATTGTTATTGTTGTACCACTGTAATCCCAATATCGTTATTATTGTGCCCTTAAATTATTGTTGTTAGGTCAGCTAGGACTATATTGTGACCCCATGGACTCCTATATATAGAAGTAGATTTTGTCTTTTGTATCATCCAAGAGTTGTTCATTTATGTAATGTATTGGAGGTTTCCCCCTCTAAGTGGCCGACTTCTAAGGCGTTGATCTCTCTTTTATTCCATTTTTGGAGTTGGTTTCATAACAATTAGGTTGATCTAGGTGTGTCTTTTTGAGTTAGGTTAGGTTGTTAAGGTCAAATAAAGTCATGAAATTCATTAAATCTTATGTTCTATATATAGTTTCAAAGGGTCTAAATGGTCATTGGTCATGTGATTAAGGTCTTGTTAAAGTAAAATTCAAAAAAAATTGACTGCATGGGTTAATAGATTCATTTTATGACACTTGCCACATTTTCCCATAGTCCACAACATTTCTTGTGTAAAACACCTTGTTTTTGCTACAGACTCACCTGATAGTTCAATAGGGAATCTGCCATCCCACTAACTGAAATCTCTACAAACTCATGTTTTTCTACTAACGGTGGGGTGATCATATCCTATCATCATTTTAGTGGTCAAAATTTCTTTTTTCATCATTGTACATAACTATTATGAGTCATCATTTGTCATATTAAATGTGTGGTAATGATCACACCCTACATCATTCTATTTTCCCTCCCACCTTTATTTCCTAATTTAGCCTTAACTCATTCGAACAACAACACTTACCTTTTATCCTTGTAAGTTGTTTGATCTCTCTGCCAATAGTTTCCACTTTTTTTTCTTGTCTGGTTGATGTCTTAGGTTAGCTCTTACCTCTGTCAAGCAAGCTGCTTGTTGTCTTAGATAATCTTGCAGGTGTCAAAGATTGAAGTTGATCAGTTTTGTATTTGAGGGCATGGCTTCATATAAAAATCCAAACAAAGGTGGCTCTGTATTCAAATACGATCCCATGGAAATGAATTTGGTTGTGGAAGACCCAATATTTTCACAGGATTTCAAAAATGTTGGTTGTTTGAGATTTTTCCAAAAACTGTAGGGATACCATTCACAAGTGTCCAAGTATTTTTCTGCCAAATTCATTGCCACAACTTCAAAGGTGGGAATCTTAAGTTTTACTTTTTCTCCTAAGACCATTGCACAAGCAATTGAAATTCTGAGGTCTAGAGAAGAATGTTTCAAGGAAACAAAATTCAAGCTTCAGAACTATGATGAATTTATGAAGCAGGAGCATATAGGAGTTGAAATGACCTCAAGAATACCTAGGAGTTGCCTCAAAGATAACTATTCAAAGCTGCTTATGGTGATCTGAAAATATTTTACTTGTGAAGGTAGATTTCACATGATCTACAAATATCATTTTAAGGTAAACAACTTCTTGATCTTCCATTCTTTCTGTTCAGAAGTTTAGGAAAGATGGATAATAAAATACAAGCCAAAACTAAGAGCAGTGATATATCCATTTTTCATCATGACTTAATCAAATTTTTACTTATGGAAGAGTTGAAGAAATTGAATAGGGATTGGGCTAATTTTCTATTTTTGAGTGGCTATAATGTAGATGTTCTTACTCCATGAAAGACACCCAAGTCAAAGACAAACACTCCCAAGAAGGAATAAGAACCAATAGCTGAAGCAAAGGTTGAACTTGAGGTAGAGGTGAAACATATAATAGAGCCAATGGAGGTATAGATTGATCAATTGGAGGCTATAGTGGTAGCTCAACAAACCCCTACTAGCAACAAGCTCAAAATTGATACAAGGGTTCATAGAAGAATCACCAGGAATCAAACAGAGGGGAAAGGAAAACTTGAAGACATCTTGCAATAAATTGATATTGAAGAAACCCTTGTTGTAAAGCCTGTAGAGGTTAAAGGAACAAAAATGAAGAAGAAGGGTATTGCAGCAAAGAAGCTTGATTTTTCCAGTGAATATTCATAATTTGTCTTCAAACCTAGGAAACCATTCACTAGGTCACAACTATCTAAGGGAGGCAATTCTCATAGAATGCATAAAGAAACATAAAATAATAAGCAACCAACAAGGGAAGAAATCATAGAGTTGTCCCCAGCTGAAGAAGAAATCATCGAGACAAAGAAAGGAAAAGAAAAGGTCCAACAATTGGATCTTCTAAGAGAAAAAGTTAAAGAAGATAGAGAAGAAGTTTTAGAAGCTAAAATGGAGTTGGAGGATTTTAAACAATAATGGAAGGAGCTCACATATTTCAAAAAGGAAGTAAAAAAACAAATTGATTTTTATTATGAAGTGGAAGAAAGGTCAAGGATGATGTCAAGAAGAGCATTACCACTACACAGGATGATATAGCATACATTAAGGAGAACTAGGTGGTTGCAGTCAGAGTGGAGGAAGCTACAACCCCAAGTCAAATACTTAGAAATCCAAATGGAAATGGTGCAGACATAATTGAATAAAAAGGGTTTGAAAATGATTGAAGTGGATGACCCTGCTTCTCCTTGAAATATGTTAAGACACATTTTTGGCCAATTTTGTCTTAGGATACTCCATATAATTAATTAACATAGCTCTGGATAGGTTTTTGGAGGTAAAGAGTGAAAATATTCAAATTCTAGAAAATTTAGGCAAGTTCGTAGCGTACTCCAAGCTTAAAGCCAAGTTTTCGCTACGAACTCGCTAAAGATTATTTTGAGGTGAAATTTCAAAAACATGTCAAAACAAGGGTGGGGAACAACATGTATTTACCTCATTTATCCTAATGAAGACCCTCCAATAAGTAGCACAATTAGAAAGGGTGCACAAAGTGATAAATAGAAAACGCTACAAGAACTTCACTACGAACTTACTTAAAATGATCTTTTTTTACAACAAGGTGAAATTTGATATTTTTGTAGCAGTTAATGTTTCTTTGGAGCAAATGATTCATTAGAATAGGTTGAAGTGTATCAGTGAAGACACCTGTTGATAGGGGCCACTCAGCAAGAAGGTGACATGGTTGCTAGCTCGGAATTTGTGCCACATCATCAACACACAACGCATCCAAAATTTTGAGCACCAGAGCCTAGATTCTAGTATAGCAGTGTATCACTTGATCATGGCCATTGCCACCTCAAGAAATTTTTTTTAATTTGATAAGCATCATCATGTATGTGTTATTTAAAATTTGTTAATGACGTTAATGGTGTTAGAGTCCTTTTAGGTTACAAACTCGTTCTAAACAAAATTATCTCTATTTTCTCTCGATGTAATCAATTACTTTTTGGATTATATCTCTTCAAAAGTTTTGAGGGTCTAGCCCAGGTGGCAAACTTCATGTAAAAGGAGTTTCACTCTATAAATAGGGAGATTTCAGAGTTAGATAGGGTTGATCAATGTTATGACTTATGCTACTATTGTAATATTTTCTCCATTAAGTTAGTATATAGTTGCACAAAACCTTTTTTCAGACGTGAGATTCTTTATGGACTCTTATGTTTTTATCTCATTTACCTTTTCAATTTCAATTGAACTTAATTCATGCATAATCACTTGGAATTCATAGATAATTATGCTCCAAAATCCTTTATGCATCTTGCTTGTTGTCAAAGTTATTTTTGTAAGAGTTCACCTGCCTCAGCTTCCATGAATGATGCTTTTATGCAATTGAGTTTCATACTGACTCCATGCCCAATGGCAGCCATCACACATCCTTCACCTGCAAGAAACCATCCAAACTATATATGAGAGTTAGCCATCTTATTTTATAAGCTTCATTAGTGAATATCATACATTTTCTTTAGAGAGCCCTCTCTGGCTAGAAGGGCTAACTTCCAACCCAAATTTCTTTGAAATAGTTACACTAAATTGACCATTGAGAAGCCCAATCACTCTGCATTTGGTGATAACACATTATATCATGGATATGGTGCAACTACTGGCTTCTATTCAAAATCATTTAGAATCTACCCAAATTTTCCAATAAGGAATTCTTGCAAGAAGCAGAGGCCTTCCAGACATTAGGGGAATTTTGAGGTCTAAAATGGGCCTCCTAAGAAAAGAGTACAACCAAAATAAACTTTATAAGAACCAATAGGATTCAATATGATAATTTAAACCATGGGGGATGATTCACCATTTTTCAAGTAAAAGGGTAAAAATATTAAATAATAATAAAATAATAAAACTACTTTTTCAACTCGTATTTTAAACATATCTCTCAAAAGTTTTACTCAAAGTTCGAGTGAGAGTACTTATTGGATGAAAAAATTAATTCCTCATCCAAGGAGTACCCATGTTGCATACTTTCAATGGACCCTACTACATGAAAAATGAGAAATACATTAAAAAACGTGATTGCGATCACGTTTTTCATGTATTTCTCATTTTTCGTGTAGCAAGGTCCATCGAAAGTATGCAACATGGGTACTCCTTGGAAGAATTAAATTTTGCATCCAACGAGTACTCCTGCTTGAAATTTGAGTAAAAAATTTGGGATATAAGTTGAAAATACAAGTTGAAAAAGTAGTTTTTTCTTTTTTCCCTCTAAAATTTGATGATGTAATCAAATATTAGTTTATTATTTCCACTATTATTTATAATTTCCTTAGGAGGCCCATTTTGGACCTCAAAATTCCCCTAATGATTTCCACTCTCTCTTGAGGTAGGAGGAAGAATATTAGAGGCTCAAGTATTGGAGTCTCTGGATGCAAGATGGATATAAAAAGAAATATTATTCCAAAAAAAAATCTAGGTTTAGAGAAAGTAGGAAAGACATACATCAAATCCAATTTTAATGGCCGATCCTCACTAGGTTTGAAGAAATTAAAAACGTTGCTGTCCAACACTTTAGCTCTCAATATAAATACGACCCCCAAGGTGATATAGATAGTCAAAATTTATGTTGGAACAAGTTCCCTCTATAATCCCGAAAGATATCAATTCAAAATTAATTTCACCTCAACTCCTGAAGAAATAAGAAATATATCCTTCTCCTTCATTCTCGAAAAATCCCATGGGCTAGATGGTTTTCCTGTCAGTGTCTATCATCACTTTTGGGACTTGATTATTCAAGATCTATGAAAAATTATTAGATATTCCTTGAAATGAATGTGCACGGGGGGAGGAATCAAATCCTTGTTTATGGCCATTATCCTCAAAGAATCGAGCCCCTCCTCCTTCGCTTTCTTCCATCTAATCTCACTATGAAAATTTTCATATAAAATATTTTCAAAATTGTTAGCCTCCCATATTAAATAAGTAATCCCCCTCTTGATCTTAAGTAGCCATGGGGAGTTTTTCTTGGCCGCCATATATTTGACAACATAATCCTGATTAAGGGAGTGGTGGTTTGCAACTTGAATATAGGGGACTAAGGCATGGTCATCAAGCTCGATATGTCAAATTATTTTGATTGAGTGAATCATGACTTCCTTTTAAAAGTGATGAAGAAAATGGGATCTAATACCAAATTTATCTAATGGATTGCACTTTAAATTTCCTATCCTTAGGTCGCTCCTTTGGTAAATGGTACAGTCATGGGGTTTTTCAAAGCTTCCTGGGGCCTAAGACAAGGTTGTTTGCTTTCCCCCTTCCTCTATATCATTATGAAAAAATATGTAAGTAAGCATTTGGAGTTTGACGGAGACTCTTTGCACCTTCCTGGCATAATATATGTAGATGGAACAAAAATTATCATTCATGGCTAAATTACAAATGACACTATCCTGCTTGGTGTAGCTTCAGTTCTAATTGTAAAATTCTTCAAGACACATATAGACCAATTAGTATTAGCTTCCGGGGGGCTACTGAACAAAAATAAGTGCAAAATTTCACATGGAATATATCCACCCAAAGAGACAAAAACATAGAAGATATTTTGGGATTCAAAGTTGTCCGAGTCCCAAAGGATTTCAAATATTTAGGCAACCCTATACACCTCAGAGAGAATCCTCTAGCTCCTAGAGAAATATCCATATTTAGGAAGTGGGGTGTGAATTGGCTCAATGTTGCAGGGAGAACAATCTTGGTAAATTTAGTCCTCTATGATATTCCTCTTTATCATTTTTCATCCCTTTTGGCTCTAAAATATGTGATGATGCGGATCAGGGTGTCCTTAAGGAAATCCCTATGGTAAGGAGGGAAGACGAACACAAATAAGCACCATATGGTCAACTGGAATATAGTTAGATACCTTAGGTAACATGGAGGACTCAGAATTCAAGAGCCATATCTTCTCAATATTGCTATGGGAGGACAAATTTTCTGGAGAATAATAGCTCAACCAAATTCATAGTGGGTGTAGGTATTGAATCAAAATTACATGAACGAGAATGAGGACTGTTGGGGGAACATAACTCCAAATTAGTGCTCTCCAATTTGGAGATAGATCTCCTCCTCAAGATCCAATATCACAAATAATCTCTGTCACATACCATGGAATAGCAACTCCCTCACTTTTTGGACATATTAAATACTAGGCCTTCTACCTATGAATTTGTATCCCTCTCTTCTCCCATTTAAGGATATTTTATATCAGCAAGGAATCAACACTTTGACTGAAATTTCGTGTTGGGATGACCAAGGAAACTGGGTTGGGTGGAGGTTCAATGGAATTATTGATACTTTAAAAGATGAGGAAAATATTATGCAACATAAGCTAACCATGTGTGACCCTCTCAATCAATTTATAACAAAAAAGTGGGGTTGGAAATTCTCCATATATTTTTTTAGCTTCTAATAGTCACCAGTGATCAAATGTACTCTTTCCATTTGATTGATAAGGTCTTAGGGTAAAATGGTCTGTTGTCATATGTTCATTGGTTATTTTCTATGTCAGTGCTACTCCTTCCACTTACTCATCGTCATCATCACTTAGCATGTTCATTTCATCATTTAGGTTTCCCAGGTCATCAAAAGAGTTAATGTGCCATCATATAGGTCATGGTACAGGATTTTAATTTCATTGTCATCATATTGTGAGTCATAAAAAGAAGAAAGGGAGTCATGTCCATCATTTGGGTCATCATCATGGAAGTTATAAAATTAGGGAATAAAGTAAAAAGGTAACATTTCCTTTTCAAGAAATTATGTTGCAGTACAATGACCTCATCAAATCATTTCTCAAAAGTACTTATGATGTTACACCACCACCAAAGGAAAAAATCGAGTTTCAAGCTAATAAAAATGCATCCAATCACTCAATAAGTTCATCCCATCCTTCCAAGTTTTCAAGAGCTCCTCTTTTGCACTCCAAAACTCACCACAACCATCAGAAGGTTGAAATCCATCATCAAATTTCTCCATTCATCAAGCTACTTTGTTTCTGTTGCATTTCTGGAGGGTGTTGCATTTTTTTTTTGAGAGATAAGGAGGGGAAGAACAGGACAAAAATTAATCTCAGTGTTTCATATATCTTCAAACAAGTAAGTGATGCTCTCACAAACCCTTCCTTTAGTCAAATTTCTCCAACAAATTGATTAAATACTCCTCTAGGGTTAGTTGTTGGTTTCATTGTCTCTTGCTTGTTTTCAAGGGAAATTTCATAATTTCTATGCCTATACACCCCAAATATTCCTCATCCCACTCTCCCCAACCATTTCCCATACTTATTTCCCTCATCTTGTTATTTTTAGCTAAAAACCCAAGCCCTTGTCACACTTTTTCTGTGTTTCTGGGTTTTCCCTCTGTTTTTCATTTTTTCCCCTTCTTCCCTCACCCATTCGAAGAAATTTCACTACCCCTATATTCCTAACATCTACCCTTACCCCCAAAATTTTCTCTAGAGTTTTCCCTAACTCCTATCCCCTCCATTTCCCTCCCTAAACTAGCTTCTTTATTTTCCCTGTTTTACAACCCTAAACCGCTACCCTTTCCCCTATCAAACTATGGTTTTTAGTTAAGAAAAACCAACATCATGGACAGTGAAAAGAAGAAATACAAAAAGGTGGGACATGTCTCAAGATATGAGCCAACTCATATGCATGATGCCAATTCTTCATAGTTCATCAAGAGGTCATTTGGACAAGTAGGATGCCTAGGGTTTTGTGAGAAAGTACAAGAGGTTGGCTACCATTGTAAGTTCACTAGTCTATTTTCCACCAATTTTAAGAGGAACAAGACCACCATAGCAGGGATGGACATCTTGGTATCAACATAGGTCATAGCTTCAACCACTGGTATCCCTTACCAAGGATAAATTTGGTTTAAAGGGATGGATTTGGATAGTGAAAATTATAAGGTGTTCCTGAAACCACTTTATAAGGAAGTTCCCTCTCATATTTTCCCTTGAAAACAATTATTGGATAGATATACTCCTTTAATGAATATGATAATGAAATATTTCACTTGTGAATGGATGTTTAGTAGGTTGTATTAGTATCACATAAGATTGTTGATGCACTTCACTTCCATCAAACCACTAAATCTACTTAATTACTTATTCAGAAGCCTAGTTAAGATGACTAAGAAAGTGCGGAGTAAAGGGAGATACCATCAGGAAATCTTGTTTCATCATTATTTGATCAAATTCATAGTTCTCCATCATCATACACATATCAACATGTCATGGGAAAACTTCTTGGAGGCGTCTTCTCTTATACTTGCCTCAAGTTAGTCAAAGAGCCCAAGTGTTCCTTCATCAGCTAGACCACAGGAGGTTGGGTCATCAGGGAAGCCATCTTGACAGAAACTCAGTGTAGAGTAGAGGTCTCAAAGACCTAAAATAGAGGTAAGAGATTAGATTTTTCCCCTAATATTGAAAAGGATATATCTACACCTAATCCTAGAACTAAATTTCATGCTAAGAAACTACATAAGGAGGTTGTCCATGAAAAATAAGTGCAAGTTGAAACTATGATGAAATCACCTAAGGACAGAGATAAATCACCTTCACAACATCAGGCAATCCATATATGACAGAAACTCAGTCTAGAGCAAAAGAGGCACAGATAAGAGAGCTCAAATATGATATTTCCAAGGAAAATTTCATGATATCTTTCTTACAACAACATAATAGGAAACTCAAACTAAACATACTATTGCAAAGAAAACCACAAGGGGATGATCCATCATCCAAGAAGGTATATGGTATGGTAGAAAAAAACAAGGGAAAATCCATAATTGAGGTGGAGCAATTAGAAGACAAATACATTTAGGTACAACCAAGAAGGCCTAAAACTAGAGCAAAGGAAAGAATAGAAAAACATGAAAAGAGCCATCTCCTCCTCAAGCTCACAAAGAAATCAATGACATCATAGCTGCTGAAGTTGAAGAAGATGAGGAATTATAGCTTGGAGTAGTTATTGAACACCGAGAAAAGCTACTGAATAAGGCAAACAAAGACATTGACATACAGAGGCACATGGCAAGGCATTACTACACTAGAAACAATATTTGAAAAATTAGGGTTAAGAACATGAAGAAAAATCTCAATAAGACCCTCAGTGAGCTCAATAAGAAAGCTAACCTTGATATCTTGGCTGATGCATCCTTATTTGCTTGAAGAAATGACAGAAAGATGGAAAAGGAGAGAAATTTTGGCAAAATTTTGAGAATTTTTGGGTCTTTTTCCTCACAGGAAAAAATAGTGCACAAAAACAGAACATGTGCTTGCTGTGATTTTTCCCAGAGGCTCCAAATGAAGATTAAAAAGCATTTCGAGGTGTATTTTGGTTAGTAAATTCTAGAAATATACTTGGTGTTACTTGGAAATTCTTGTATTTTCAGAATAAGGTCAAAAACCACCTTTTTTCCACCCTTCTGCCACTGTTTTGAGTCAATCGCTGTGCTTCTAGAGTAGTTGTGTTCTAATTAGTTTTGAGGTGTATTAGAGATGTATTTTTGGTGACTTGAAGCTTCATAGGTGTAGTAGACATCCTAAGCTACTTGTACTAGCCTTCATCAAAGTTCAAAGATCCCTCAAAGTCATCAAAACATTTTGCCAAAATTTGATGCGCTTTTGCCGCCATAAATTGTGCTTCTGTAATTTTTCGTTGCGCTTTTGTTGCGCTTTTGCTGTGTTTCTGAGAAAATTTTGTGTTTCTGAGTTTGAATATTTTTCATGACACATGGAGGTCAAAGGTAAAAATGGTCGATGTAACAACTGGCTCATGTGTTTTTTGATGGTTAATATGACTATTAATGGTCATATTTGTTAAAGAATCTTATGTTTAATGACTTGAGAGAAAAACTCAACTTGTTAGCTAAAAAAGGGGAAAGTTGTTTCTAACTCCCCTAGGATTAGGATATGAGTCACTAGGTTCATTAATTAGTTGCTATGGATTAGGTTTCGACCCCTAGAGGTGGAATCTTGTTTTATTTTCTATATGTACTCAAAATTAAGTCATTGAGAGGGTTGAATATTGAAGTTCACACTCTTTTGGCACTAGTGTATTTGACTATTTGTAGAAGTAATTTACAAGCAGTTGCGTCTACTTTTATGAGATTCTTGTGATATGGTTAGTGATAGTGTTCCTCTCCATTTTTCTTATGCATATCATGATCAATTTGTTCAAGTAGCCATCTACTTTCTTCCTATGCTTTATCTTTTAAGTTTTGAAACAGAAATGATTCTTTATGATCTTTTTTTTTTAAGATAATAATTTAAATGTTTCATCATTCTGAACAAGTTAATTCATTATTATCACTTAATTTATATATATTTTCATCCTTACCATACTACAATGAAAAACCAATTGTGTCACTGATCACATCTACCTTGCCACATACTATGTTTGCAGCTGATCTTTTTGGGATATCTTGCCTAGTTTCCAACCTGGTGCTTCTTTTTCCAATAAACCCTAGTCAAACCTAAATAAAAAACCCTACTGAGCTTATAAATAACCTAAAATTATTATTCTCCAATAATTTTCATCGACTATGAGCTAGATATTTGAAGAACCCTCTCTGATTTGGTAGGGCTAGATACCAAATCTAAAGACTGGTCTGTGGTTACCTCTTTGGTGTCCTTTCTCAGAATTGGGAAAATAAGGATCCCTAACATATTCTTTCAAGGAAGGGTACATTACCCTGATCTTTCAAAACTAGGTTCCTTTGAAATCCCCTATATCGAGTAAATTATGGAAACCCAAAGCCATTCCTAAAGTGAATACAATCTGTTGGTTGTTTTTGCACAAAAAAATTCTTACAAAGAAAAATATCCAAAAATCTTACATTGATTCCCCCTCAAGTTTTTCTCTCAGTTAGAAGTATGAAGAATCAATTACGGATATGTTCCTTCATTGCCCCTGCACCAAATATCTTTGGTCCTTTTCTTTGGCCTCCCTATCTAATCACATCTGATGGTCTCTAGACGTTTTATCCTTTATCTCTGCTTGGAATAAGTAGTACAGAGGCTCCCTTTAGACCAAATCCTCTTTCAAAGCCTCCTAGATTTGTCTCCCCAAATACTTTTGCTGGTAAATATGACTCTCCATGAATTGTACTATTTTCAACTCAACCTCAATTCCTACAAATATTTCTTCTCTCAAGTACCTTTCCTTTTATTTTGAGCTTAATTCCCCCTCCTTAGACTCTTCCTTGTACCCCCTAAAATTTCAATGGCTCTCTCCTTGGTATCATTCCCACCCCCACCCTTTGTCCCTTACCCTGACCAAGCCCATCTTGGATTGGTTGGTTTGAATTTCCATGGAAAATTATCTTGATTGGAAGAAATCAACTCATTCTTGGATTCTCCAATTTGATGGTGCGTCAAAAGTGCCTCCAAGAAAAACCTAAGGGTGGCGGGAGGGGGAGGGACTATTCACAATCCCTAAGAAAAAATAGTAACTAGGTAAGATTAGGGCCTGGGTAGGAAAACAAACAATCAAACAGAATTGTACGAGCTCTATATGGGCCTCCTTCTGTCCCTCGATCAAGGCATTACATACCTCACTATCATAGTAGACTCTTTCTTGGTAATAATATACTTAAGAAATAACTCTTCTCCTAAATATAATGCGATCAACAAGATCTTGCAGTGTGTTAAGAGCCACCTCTCATCTGTTTCCAGCTCCCCCTCCTTCCATGTTCTCAGATCTCTTAATGTTGAAGTAGACTCAATGGACAATAGAGCTTGTCTCTTACAAGGAGGAAAAAAAATATGTCAATAAGGTATTCAGGTCTTATAGTGTTCCCTATGTTTTTGGACATATTAGTATTTTTTATTCTCTCTCTCTTCTTATAATAGTTCCTTTGTGCCATGCTCTTTTCCTTCCCTCCCCCCTCCTTCCCAACTCCCATTTCCCCTATCCTTCCTCTCATTTCATCCATTTGTTCATACCTCAGTAGACATTAGGGGAATTTTGAGGTCTAAAATGGGCCTCCTAAGGAAATTATAAAATAATAGTGGAAATAATAAAATAAGATTTGATGGCATCATCAAATTTTAGAGGGAAAAAAAGAAAAAACTATTTTTTCAATTCATATTTTCAACTTATCTCCCAAATTTTTTTCTCAAATTTCAAGCGAGAGTACTCGTTGGATGAAAATTTTAATTCCTCATCCATGGAGTACCCATGTTGCATACTTTAGATGGGTCCTGCTACACGAAAAATGAGAAATACATGAAAAGTGTGATTGTAATCATGCTTTTTTTATGTATTTCTATTTTTTCGAGTAGCAGGGTCCATCAAAAGTATGCAACATGGGTATTCCTTAGACGAGGAATTAAATTTTGCATCCAACAAGTACTCCCACTTGAAATTTGACTAAAAAATTTGGCAGATAAGTTGAAAATATGAGTTGAAAAAGTAGTTTTATTATTTTATTATCTTTTAATTTTTTTACCCTTTTACTTAAAAAATGGTAAATTATCCCCCATGGATGACATCATCATCTTGAATCCTATTGGTTCTTATAAAGTTTATTTTTGTTGTACATTTTTCTTAGGAGGCCCATTTTAGACATCAAAATTCCCCCAATGTGGTATAATGCAGATATGGATTGAAGTTTCACGCAGGAGGACGTGTGTGGCGTAAATAATATTAAGGTGGTTAAGGTTATAATCATGTAGGTTTGGTTGAAAATTCTTTGACATCCATTGTCTAGTGTGCTGCATTTAATTCCCATGTCGAGGATTAGACATGAAATTCACTATCTTAACAATTCTTCTAATGATGGTGAAACCTTGGGATCTAGGAAGAGAAGTTGGAATTATGGGATTTTCCACTGATTCAAGGATTTGGATGTGCAAAAATTAGTGCTTGGCTTGCCACACAACGATATGGTTCTTTAGATTTTCTTCTAGCCTCATGAAGTCACCAGTTTTTTGGAGTTGGTTTGCTTGACTCATCTTGGTAGTATCCGTTCAAGGTTCCACAAAAATTCAAATGAGGAAATTCGATCCAGGAAAGGGTAAGCCTCCCTATTATACTCTAAGTCATCATTTTATTCATGTTGCAGTTTCCTTTCTCAAATTTTGTTGTATGACCTCTTTCTCCATGGAGTATTCTTAGTGTCAGAATGCCTGTGACTTCGCCAACTCTCGTTACTTTATCCCGTGTGCCTTTGGTTGGTCCTTTGGCTCAATTATGGAGTTTGGATTCTAGGGCCACTAAAACCAACACTCCAGGAGAGTGGCACAAAATTTTGGTAAGAAAAGTGCCTCTGCAAGTAATCTCTCCAGCCCTGAAGCCATGGCTCGCACATTTGAACAATTCTGCAGAGAACTTGCAGAACTAAGAGTTGATGATTATGGCATCCAAGTTTCGATTCAATAATAGAGCATTGCTTATAATTCCACCATGGACACCATAGAGAGCCAAAAATAAAATATTTATTAGCTTGAGGATGAAGTGGAGGCCCTTTGGAACATTGCGGTGGATCTCGAGTTATAGGTTTCCAAGGTTGAAAATATTCCAACTGAACATTGTGAGGACATAAACTTGAATCAGATAACTTCACCCACATATTAACTAGTCTAGATGTTTGGTTTTCAATGTATCTTTATTCTACATTAGTTTTGTTTTCTATATAGTACTAGAGGAATGAGGGTACTTTCGTATAGTATATTTTTTTACTTTGTTTGGACTAGATTCAAAAGCTCTGTCATGGCCACCGTGATGCCTGAGAATCACTCTGCAATGTAATTCACCTGGGTTCTTTCCGTGACCAGGCACAAATTTAATCTAAACAATACCCATTCTTGTTTAAAAAAAATCTCCTAGGAGCACCATTACTCATGATTTCATTCAATGAACCTTCCTTCCCATATTCCTAATGGTGTTCCCTCCTCCCAAGAACCCATTGAGTAACCTTATAATGTTACTTGAACATGAAAATTACAATACATATTTTTCTTTCCATAGCCATACTATTTAAAGATAACTTTTCTTATCTGAATACTATGGTGGTTCCCAGCTAGAAGTCTATCATACCAAAACCATATTTTCTTCCTCCATGCATCATAATGCAAGGATTCATTTCTATGTATCTATGTATTGGTCATGCAATTTAAATTTTAGAAAACCTACCTTTTTATGCCATTCCCATGACTGTTCTGCAATTGTCCATTTGTTTTTATGGACTTAACCATCTCAATTGACTATCATACTCCTCCTTTATTCCTTCAAATTCCCTTTAGACATACACCAGGCTTCATTTGGTTCTAATTTACTCATTGGGGTCCAATCTGATCTTCCCCATAGCATCATTATCTTACCCTCCTACCCAACAAGCTTTCAAAGACCCAAAACTTAGAAGGAAAAATAATAAAATGAAAGAAAGTAGATAAAAACTCATTATAATGATACAAAACCATAATGAGGTGGCATGTACATGCATAATCAACAAGAAACTGGAAAGCCGTGCATAAAACCAATTGAAACAGAAGATGCATAAGCATTCAATAATCAAAATAACACCATCCCCATGGTTCCCAGTTTTTCTCAATGTTTTGCGAGTACATGCTCAAGCCAATATTTTTACATAATTTCATTCAATTTATATACAATTAATTCACAATTTAATTACATTGCTTCAAATAGTAACAAAATGGGTATGCCACAACACCCAATCAACCATCTTAGCCATTGATTCCAAGTGACCAACTTGTCTATTTTCCACGGCTAACTAGGTTCTAGGTATGTTTCAAGCTATGTCCTCCACCATCTATGTTTCTTGCACAATATGTGTAGAAATTTGGAATAACTATTATATTATTCAGCGAGATTATCCTGATCACACACTATTTGAGCTTCATGCATAATACATAATCTATTCTACCATTGATCATTAATTGCGGAAATATAAACAATCGCATGCGCACATTAAAACCATAAAAAATCACACATATAAACACAGTATTTATGGGAAATATTAAAGCTGAAAACCCCCAAATATATGTATATTATATAATAGATATCATGTAACAATCATTGTACAAAGCTTCTCTCAAGCTCTCAGTACAATCTCCAATTGCTACACACTACACAAGCTCAGATCTAGAAAAACACATGCTCCAATCTTCTCCACCTGTTAGCCTGCCTCTACTACACAATCCCTGATGAATATTGGCCCTGAATGAGTTCAAATCCACCTGGTATGCACTGCGCAATCCTCATTGGCATCTCCATCAATGTGTGGTGCAAAATCATGCACCAGTATAGTCACAACTGATAGTCACACTTACTCTTTCACCTACCTCTCCACTGGTCTCCACTGAAACTGTCCATGCACTGAAGTTAACTGATGTATTCTTTAGTTGATTTATGAGTTAATAATTAGTGAATTAATTAATAATTAATTCACACCACTCTCACTAGTGTATCAATCAGTTAGACTAGATACAACTAGCTCAACTATGTTTAACTCAGTTAAACTGAACACAACTCCACCAACTACCTCAATAACTCCACCAAACTCTGTCACATGAGTTCTAACTGAAGTATCCATGCAATAGCTCCACTTAACCCTCGGGAATAGCGTAATTCCTTCTGTCAGCTCCTGTGCCACATTTGTGCACTCAACTGAAGTGCTCCAAGAGAATAAGATAATGTTTATAGTCCAAATATTATTAAGAGCTAATAATATTCGACATATCTATTTTTAGACTGGAAATCTAAAAATAGATTCCGCCCAATATGTCTAAAAATAGAAGTCCATCTATTTTTTCCAACTTGAACAACCATCCACAAATAGCATCCTGCAACTCATAGAACATGATCCATATGTCTAAAAATAGACATAGTCTAAAAATAGACTTTGTGCCAAAAATAGCCTGCGGGCCCACTTAGTGAAGGTGACTTCTTTCCACTAAGCTCATCATCTTGTTGCATTCTCAACAACAGTCTTAGTTGATTACTTTTTATTTGGGGGTAACCTCTATGTAAATGGTTTTCCCCACATTTCCAACATACTTCGAGATTCCTTTGATACCCATCCCCTTATTTAGCCTAAGCAGGTTGGCATTCATAAGATGCGATGAACTTCTTTGATATTTAGATCTGTTGCTAGAGAAAATTATTACCTTCTTCCCTGGTTGTAATTTCAATTTTCCTTGTCCTTTTCCTTCAATTCTAAAAGTACCCTTTGCATTCAAATTGGCCTTAAGATTTATCCTGCACCTAAATTATTTATAGAAATTATTTAGCTTTTTTACTACATATTCCAAGGTCTGTGTCTCATCAAATCTGATCTTATCATTTAAGTATTGTGGAATCCCACAAATAAATCTTTAGACTTTTTCCTTTTCCTCCTCAAGGTAGGGAACATAGTGAAGAAACTCTAGGTATTTAGTAACGCACTCTTAATTGAAAATTTTCCCCATTTTGATCTTATAGAACTTCTTTTCCTTATTTCCAAAATATATTTCAGATAGGCATTTATCCCTGAAGTGTTCCTCAAACTTTTTCCATGATGGCTCTTCTTCTCTTGTGAATTTTACATTCTTTAGATCCTCCCAAAAAATATCATCCTTTCATTTTAGGCTGAACATAGCCACCCTTACTTTCATATTCTTAGAGTAGTTATGCACTCTGAAAAACCTTTTCATCCTCAAAAACCATGCTTCGACACTTTCTGCTTCCTTTACCTCACCATAAAATGTAGGAGTCTTAGCTTTCTTACATATCTCTAGTACATACTATTTTTCCATCCTTCTACCATGATGATGATCATGATAATTAATTCAGTGAGTATCTTCACTTGGAATTCTATGTCTTTTTTTCGGATCTCCTCCCATCTTCTACGTTCATCTTTTCTTCTTGTTCTAAGGGACTGCGCCTCTCTCTATGACTAGTTCCCAACTCATGTTTCCTTTTTCTTTGTAAGTTTCAAAAGGATATACAATATGATTGCATTCACTTATGCTTGTCTCTCCTATGCTCTAAAAATATTTTAATTATCTCTATTAATCCTTTGTTTTCATGTTTGTAGCTCCCTATTTTAACCCTTAGACTCCTCAATGTGTCCATTTAGTCAGGAGAACTTATCTCTCTTCTCTTATCAATTGATATTTCTTCTTCATATCCATGTTGTGACTGGCCAGTGCTATATTATAAAATTATTGTCGTCATTTCCTTTTTGATCTTAGTGTCTTGTTATGTGTTGTTATACACACACATACATGTTATATTAAACATAAATAAATGCACAATATAAATCATCACCTTGGTTTATTTTTGGATTTTTCTATTGCAGGGCTTAGTAGAACATCACATCCAAGGTTAGCACCTCCATAAAAATGAAATCATGTCCAATAATTAGTACCATGCTATGTGCATAGAACATAATCAATCTCAACAACACCACACATAACCAATCTACCCGATGACCAAATTCTAGCATGTTACAATTATTCAAAGGCTCATATAATCTCCAAATATTCAGTGTTGAACATTTTCTCTGATAAAACTTTTTAAAATTCCCCTAATATCCCTATCCATCACTAAGGATGAAAAAGGATGAAGTTACTGTGATTAGCTGAACTCCAATGTCTAGTTATGGAAATGGGGTCTTACCTTTCTCAACTTTCTCAAAATATAAAATAAGCATTTCCATCACATTCAATTCATCGAGACCTTTCTGACTATATAATGTTTACCTTAATCTAATATACATATTAAAATATATGATCATTTGAATTTTTGGTTGAAAGTCTCGGCCACATCATTATCTCCACATGGCATCCATGTGTCACGCAACATGACACCTACATGGAAACCCCACCACCATGGAAATCCAGGTGGACATGTATCTCTTTAGATATAGTTGGCAGGAGAGAATTCAAACATTCAACCCAATCAACAAAATGTGAAAGATGAAACTTGCACTGGGGCCTGACACCGACTTGGCTAACCTCACCCTGGTTGGTCTCATCTAACCACCTATTGGTCCCAACCAATGACCTGCCTGAATAGTGGGTTACAGCCGACTTGTTTGATTTAATTATTTGTGTCAGTATGAATTCACTCCCCGTGCCTTGCCTCTTTTTTTTTGGAAAATAGGCCCGACCCTTGACCTTGTGTGTTCCACTTGCTAATTTTAAACTATTTGCAACGTTTTCAGCACTCAAGGAATTTCATGATTTTTTTCTTATTGATGTTCACTCAGAACCGAATCTAATTCTAGTTCTTTTGCATCTTATATAAAATTAACTCCATGATTCTATGATCTCATCCAAAAAATTTATCATTGCACCCAAACCATCAACGGGGCAAGTTGCAATCATGTAGATAGTTTACACAAATTCCATTGGAATAAATTAAAAAATTTAGGCCAATTAATGTTCTTAGAAAACACATGGAGAACGTGCATTTGAGTGCACTTCTAAGAATTATATGGAGTTCCATCTAGCATCACGCTTACCCCACATCTATTAAGATGTATATACATTTTCCTTTTAATTCCCAAGAACTCACACATACACAGCCTATAAAGGAATTAAAATAGTTCAAACCAACAAGCCATGTGCATCAAATTTGAATACTATAGACATAGAGATTCAATTGTCTCTTATAGTCAGGAAATATACTTATCTCTCAACATAGCATGACTAGGTAGGGTGAGTCCAACATGATCCAACCAATTAACTTACCTCAACTAGATATGACTAGTTGAGATGAACCAAACTAGTTGAATTACCTCACTTATACAATATTGGTTGAAACCACCTAAACCAGTTGAATTAACTCAAATGTATAATATTAATTAAAATGAAACAAACTATTCTACTTACCTCAAATAGATAAAACCAATCGAATGAACCAAACCAGTCGACTTATCTCGACTAACAATACTAGTTGAATGAACCACATTGGTTGACTTACCTTAACTAATGAGACTAGTCAAAACCTCTCTCTAGGTTGATAATCAAGTTAAAAAACACTCTCAAAACATATAGGAATTGATCATTACTCATCACCTTCACAAAGTTTAGCATTAGACATGTACACCAAAGTTAGAATTCCTCAACATAACATAGGAATTGAACAAATATACGAATTCAACTCATTCCTTAGATAATATATAGAAGATAACATTCCCAATCCTACAGGAATAAAATGTTACATGTAGTCAAAATGGTATTTAAATAGCACAATACATATTCATATAGAATTCTATAGAAAATAATGCATACGAAACTCTTACCTTATAATGAAATATCTGACAACTGAGATTAGGCCTATATCTCTCCACACAACATTAGAAAAGTTGCATACAACTATTTCTTGTAGTTGTCACCCTCAAGATAGATTCCAGAGCTTGAGGAGGATTGCTTTAAGAGTATCAAAGTGGTGATATCAACTAAAATAGTGTGTTCAAGGATACACCACCTTCACTCACTAGCTATAAAACTAATCAAATAAAGATGGTGAAGCGCTTAATTTGGATATAGACATCATATACTCAAGAAATTGACAAATATCATCAACTGAAATAGGATGTCAAGGCTACACTGCCTTTACTCACCAAATATTCAACAATTTCACATAAGGAAGGGAACGTTTCTTTTTATGTACAAGGACTTATATCAAAACATCTGAACATCTGTGGGAGTTTAGAAAAAGAGAGTCTCAATTCATATGTGGGATAATTTTAATGGTAAGGAGGTTGTATCAACTATGTTACCTATGAAGAAATACAAGTGCACTCTCTAGTATCTTCTCTGTAGAAATTTCACCTATGTTCTCAACCCAACCTTATGGAAATAGCATCATGTGTTATCATCTTACTAGCCCTGAGTGACTCCACCACTCAGAAGTTGTCAATCAGAATGATTCATCACTTCGTACATATGGGGCCACTTTTGCAACTCCAAAATAGGTATCCAAATATGCTCTCAAATTTCAGATTTGAAAAGTTCACCCCTCGTTATCCGCATTCCTACGTTTTTCATGAATCATCCAAAATGAGTCCCAATCTCTCATGTTTCTTGTGAACTTTGACAAGCTATTCGTTTGTCATTTTTGAGGATCCATGCAACCCATCCTTCTTGGACAACACAACCCATCCTTTCCTTTAGTTTCTTATCCTTTCTTTCTTGTCTTTATTCCTGAAAGAAACATGGGCATATCCTTTATTTTCTAGTTAATTTATTACACCATTAGCTCATTTATAATGAACCATCCAACCCAGGATTGTTATTGAAAGTAACTAATTCCTCAAGCAATAAAATCCATGTCCCTTTCTCTTAGCCATTTTAATTTATGTTCGCATAATTAAAAATAATTATTTTAAATGTTTACAAGGGTAACTAACCCAAAGGGTATGTCGCAATATAATACATATCATATAAATGCTAGATATTTTATCAATATTTTCATTATCTATAACATTTTTTTTAAAGTACGAACACCATACATGAATATCTCTTTTAATGTTATAAGATTGTATGAATCAACGAAATGATTGCTTCAAAATAAAAAATATTGACAATATTGTGAAATGTAAACGTTATATATATATAGTTATATATATATATATATATATATATATATCTGTGTGTGTGTGTGTGTGTTGAGAAGCACTTTCTAGCCTAGTATGAAGGAGATGTTGTCACATAATGTTACATATAAAAATAATAAAATAATACTTACAATAATACTAAAAAAAAAAACAATATTTGTCACGAATAAAATACTTCATTTTCCACCTTAATTTTACATGCACTTTATATAGAGATAAAGTAATTGAAAGGAAAAATAAATAAATAAAAGGATTAGTTTTTAATATTAATGATATATGTAATTCCTTCATTACTTAATTGCACACACAATAAACTATTACGTTTATTCCAATAAAAAATGTGATAAATTTATACAGTTGGAACTAGATCCAGCAAATTCTAAATTAGGAGATTGTGGTTGAGAGAATATCTCAACAATATCCAACAACTCAATCTAAACCAACAAACCAATTCTAATGTAAGCATTGTTTCTAACACCCTCCATTAATTCTTACATTACAAATAGTAATATTATAATAAAAAATTATGATACCGAAACTATAACATTGAACTTTATTTGATTTGGTTATCATTAGCACTTTCCCACTTTCGAATCTCACAAAATACACTCTTTCTCCACCACAACTTTGAGCTTAACAGTTGAACCATTTAAGATAAAAATTTCTCTAACCACCATTGAAATATTTTTAGGACTAGCACTCCTTAACATATTTTCAACTGGTCATTTTTCTAAGAAATTAGCCTTGATACTCAATCATTCTATTGACAAAATCCCATTTGAAAAATACATAGTGCCTCGCATTCACTAGTTATATAAGAAAGTTTTCTAAATATTGAATGTATACAACAATAAATCTTACAAAGTGACCTTTTTCTTACACACATAAATACAAAACAAATCGCATAACCTATAGTTTGTTTTCCTCAGTCACCCCATCCTCCAAGAACAACAAACCATAATAGACTATAGACAAAATTGAACCAGTGATGTGTTCTTCTAGCATTACATACAATGGGAACCACTAGTTTAAATTATGTTAATTTGTTCAATGAATTGTATTTCAGAAATAAAAAATAAATATAATAAATATGACATATAATACTCATAACTAAAAAAGTGTGGAAAACTCTGTCTTGAATTCATTATCACTTCTAGAATCTAGCGCGTCTTCAAATACATCATCTGGTGGGTCTTCATAGTTATCTATGTACGTAGATTATTTTATTTTTACTTTTTGAAGATCTTTGGCACATATTTTTTAATTCAATGCTATATTCCCATTTCTTCAACAACAGAAGTATTCATCTGAAATATTGTTTTTATTGTTCTTCCCTTGGAAAATAGTGCATGTTCAACTTGTGAATTGGCTTCTGCTTCTCCATCTCTTTCTTTCATCCTTCTCCCCCCCCCCTCGATAAGTGTAGATATCATTTCACCTAGTATTCGAGAGGACAATTGACTTAGCATAAAAATAGATTGTCATATTTTGAAGAAAAACCATTTAACAAGATTTCCTTTGCATCTTCATCCTCTACTTTAGAGCCAATTTTTGCCAGTTTCCTGAAAATTGACTTTAAACCATTTAAGTGAGTAGATGGGGAGGTTTCATGATGCATTTTTAATTTGAACAACTATAATTTCAAGGAAAAAATTTCATTCACAATTTTTTCACCAAATATCTTAATTTTTCCCATATTTTTGCAAATGATTTTCTAAGTCCATAAGGTATAGCTGTGAATTTGAGAGATGGTCCAATGATGGAATTAACTTTATCCTCCCTTCTCTCCCATTCAATTAATTTCATATTTTCTTCAAGTGATGGTTTCGTTCCTTTAATAAACTCCCTAAATTTTTATGTTTCAAATGCATTTGAATATTTACCTTCCAAGTATGGAAGTTAAGGCCATTAAATGTTTCGAATTTTATATGCTCCATGTTCAAAGGAAACTAATTTTAAACAATTAACTTTTGAATATATAGAGAGTAAAAAACTTCTTTGTGGAAGACACACCATTAAAAATACGTTTCAAAAAGATCCTCAGTGAGGAAATGTTCTTACATTTCCATTTAGATCTTCTCTTTCTGTCCTACCCATGTTGTCACACTAGCTTGGTCACTTGCACTCAAATTCATGGTTCAAAATATAGAGAAACATATCATATTCCCTGTACAATTTCAGCTCTGCATCTAATGGCCATAGAGAATTCTTACAGTAGCACTATTAGGCAAAAATATCATCATCTAATAATTTCCCTAACATAAATTATCAATCCAAGGGTTTCGTCGACATACGAAGCACGTTCACTAGAAATGCAAGATTGAAGTTAAACTAGCCTTGTCTAATTCTTTCATCTCTGATTCAAGATGTAGTAAACAAGGAAGAGGCTCATAACTTAGGAGAACCTAGTCATCCTTCCCCAAATTACTGTCCTTAAGAAGAGAGACTAAAGAGCAGCAGTTTGTGATGTGTAGAAAGCGAGAGAAGAGGCTCCTAACTTAGGAGAACCTGATCGTACCTCCTCAACAATTCTACTCCAACATCAGTACCACCGCATCATATCAAAATTGGAAATGTGCAATTGTATAAGATAAAAACAACATGTGAATAATAACCTTGTGTCAACATATATTAACGATGAAGAAAAACAGTGAAATATTACAAAACCAAAAATTTATTCTAGGTTCTAATTCCCCTCTCTATCATATCTATCATTCCTATCATACATTTCTTACATATCCTTCATATTTCCTACATATCCTTCCATATCTCCTTACATATCCAAATGAAGAGAAAGCACTCTCTTTGATACATGAGTGCTTGGAAAACAAGATAAAAGACTCATAATTACAAATCCACTTTTCTCTCAACTAATATACCTATAATTACAAAGTATGATACCTTCAAACCCTCAATCATCTCTCACAAATATTGAATGAGATATATTATCCAAATCTCCATGATCTTATCCTTGGAATCTCCATAATATTCTCCTTGAAATCTCCATGATCTTCTCCTTGGAATAAGCTTGAACAATTATCCTTTGAATTTTTGAAATGGTGGAGGAAATATTTGAGAATCTTATTTTGAATAATCCTTCCAAATAATCCTACACATTACAAAGCTCATCCACATTTGAGATATTAACGAAATATGTTAATTTTCCAATAATTAATCATAAATTCTCTTACAATATTAAAAATAAATAAATTGGAAAATAGTACAGTGAACCCATAGAAATGGTATGATGAATTGTTAAATGAGGTGATGGAATGTGAGAAATGGTGAGGATAAACATGATTAAAATGCGAAAATTACAAAACCCAACAAGCACCTCACAATAATAGATCTTAGATTTTACAAAAAACTAAACAAGCACTATATCTTTTTAATCCCTCTCGATCTAGTCAAGATGGTGCTGGGGAAATTTTCACCAATAATGCACAAAAGCTCCGACAAGAAATTGCACTGATCCACATGCTACTCACAATGTAGCTCTCTTGTAACATAAATAATTTGACTTACTTTGGTTTCTTCAATGTAAATAGGATAGGTGCTCAAACATATAGGTGACTTCAAGCTTGATCAACACACTTTATACTAGATGTCTTCAAGCCTTAGGTTTCAACATCTTCAAATGATTTTCTTGTGTAGGTAAATGCTTCTTTTTTAAGAAAATATCACTTGATGGATTGATGAGTACTTACACACACAATGCATGCATAGAATATAACTATTGTTTGCTAAATCTAGTCACTTTCACCTAACAACCTAGATCACCATGTAGAAAATATGAGGCATTAACATATGAAAGGGAAAATACTTGCTCTTTATTGATAATCTCTTGAAGACAAAACTTCAAAGTAAGGCCACAATGTTGGCTTCTCTTCATGTTCTTAAGGCGGGATGACTAGGGTTGGACACAAATGACATGCAGTCATATTCATGCAAAGACAGATCTTAGAAAATCTCCTACATGAAACAATATATTTAACATAGAATTTCACATTCTTCTGGGCCCTCTAGTAAGGAGTAAACCTATAACTACCAGCTCTGATACCAATAAAAAATGTGACAAATTCTTATCATCCCAGAAGTTATCCTTAAATTTGGAGGTAAAAATATTTTTAATGCTATCCTTATTCCACTATATATATATATATATATATATATATATATATATATATATATATATATATATATATATATATATTGTGTTGTTCAAAATCAACGTAAATCCATCTTTGAATTTACTAAGAGCCAAGAAGAATAAAAAATTTCCACATGTAAATCTTCCCTTAAGTTTTGCATTTAATAAAGGTTCGCATATTGAGAGATTTGATCCCTATCACCACCACCACCATTAGGGATTCACTCAATGGACCTTTGCATTCCTGGCATACTAAAAAATACTCTTAATTTGAATACACATTGGAAAATACCTCTAAAAATTACATTATTTAACCCCCTACCAATACTAACCTAATACACCTTCCCAATTTTAAAAACCCCTAATTTTTCATTAGGTATCCGTTTTTTCATTAACATTTTTTTACACCCCTTTATATTTTTTCATTAACTTTGAGCTCCATTTTTTATACTTCTTACCCCCTATATAAACTTCCTTGTTAAACATTCCTCGAGAACTTCATGATAAAATGATATTATTCTGGGATACTTTGTATTAATCAGAAGGACATATTTATAGAATCAAATTTAGAGGGATAAAATTATGCCTCCATAACAAGAAATACAAAAAATAACTAATATATGTATTAAATATGATTATATACAAATTAATGAATGATTATTCAACATTCCCCCCCTTAATCTAAAGGGACATCTGACATGGCAAATAAACATCTAAAATTTTCAAACTTTTCACGTCCCAATTCTTTGGTAAAGATATCTACAATTTGTTCTGAAGTAGGAATTTTCTTTAGATGAATTTTTTTGGCCTCAACATGATGTCGAATCAAATGATACTTGGTGTTGATATTTTTTTTTAGATCATGAAACTTTGGATTCTTGGCTAATTGAATTGCAAAAGAATTGTCAACAAATAGAGGAGTTGAAGCCTTGTGTTTCTCCTAAAAATCTTCAAGTATTTTATGAAGCCAAATGATTTATTTTTTAGCTTGAGACGCTGCAACATATTTGGCTTCAGTGGTAGAATCAATAGGAACATATTTCTTGCATGATCTCAAGTGATGGATGTTGATCCAAGTTTCATCAAATAACCAAAAGTAGAGACTCCATTCTCCTTATCTCCATCAAAATCTAAATCTGAATAAATAGTAAGATGGAAGTATGAAACTTTGGAATATTTGATTCCATATGTTTTAATTCCTTTTAAATATTTAAGAATTATTTTTTCTACTATCTAATGCCCCTCACAAGGTTTATTCATCAATATGGAAAGTATTCCAACAAAAAAGGTTATATCAGGACAAGTAGTATATAGCTAAATCAAAATTCCAAAAATTTTCCTATACTTTTTTGAATCTTCAAATGGTTTACCTTCTTATGAAGTGAGTTTCATATTTTGTTCCATTGGAGTAGCGAAAAAATTGTAATTTATCCTACCATATTTGTTCAATAATGTTCCAAAATATATCCTCTAAGAGATAAAAATATGTTGAGGTTTTTGATCTGTAGAAATTATACAAACAATATGTATATCAATGGATTCAATCCAATCATGCAATGTTCTAGAGCAAGATACTGAATCCTTTTAACAATTCATTTGCAGAAATTAAACACGATCGCACAATCAAGCCAAGTAAAATAAAGAAGAAAATCAATCCACAACACAAATATTTTCGTGGGTAAAGCTTGCTCAAAACCCCTCTATCTTCTATTTTATATTAAGGAAAGAAATAATGAAACACTTATAATGCACTCTTCTCACAAGAGTTTGTTGCACTCCAATAACTGTCTCACACTGATCCAGACAAATTGACTACTACTTTGCCAATTTCTAGCCTCTCCTCAGCATGCCTTTCTTGCGCAATTCATGTGGAATTCAATCCCTATTATTTTTGAATTTTATCCTTCCTTGACTGCGCAAAAATCATGGGAAATCCTATGGTGTGTTAACTGCATCTAGGAATTTCGCTAAACATACAATTGATAGTTAACTTCACTTTAACCTTTGCCTCAACTGGGTCTTCATCATAATTGACGTGCATGAATATATTAATAGTAAATCGTTAGTCACTTGATATATCACTGCATGTGAATTAAATCTGATTTAATTCACTTGACTTCTCACTAGAGCAGTAATTAGTTACAACTAGTTAGACTGAATTTAACCACTTAACCGAGTTAGCTGATTTCTCATGCATTACAAATAATACACTAACTGCAAATTAGACTCTAAAAAAAATAGAATCACTCTGCATGCCTCACCAACCAACCTCAACTTGAATTCCATGAGCTAACTGAGTCTATCACACTCAGTTAACTATTACGAGTGATTATGAGATAATATTACAATTTATTGCCCAGGTTAATAAAGGGAAAATTAAATTAGATACATTTCCAATTTATTAAATAAATTGGCTTGCACACTAATGTATCGCTAGGACCTGTGATCCTACACTAGTGTGTGTGTTTCATTTTCTTGTTGACTTTCAACACTACCTCTCAACAAGAAAGGGATTATCAACTACCCCGATCCTTCCATTGTGCTATTCGAATTTTCTCCTAGAGAGCGCCTTCATCAGAATATCTGCATCCTGATCCTCCATGGGAATGTACTGAAGTAACATAATGCATCTCTGAACACAATCTCTGAGATGGTTGTACTGAATTTCAATGTGCTTGGACCTAACATGGAATACTGGATTAACCGAGAGTTTTATGCAACTCTGGTTATCACAATGTATCATTGTTAGATCCATCCAATGAACAAACAATCCAACAAGTATCTTCCTCATCCAGATGGCCTCACATGCAGCCTGAATAGCTTCTATGTACTCTTCCTCAGCTGAACTAAGTGAAAATGATCTTTTCTTCCTGTTGTACCAAGAAAATGTTGCCCAATCTGCATCGGTGAAGCCTTGAAGCTTCACTCCCTTTGTCTGTCTGTACCATAATCCATACTCTGTAGTGCCCCTAAGATATATCAAGAAATTATTCCCTGCCTTCCAAAAGGGCTCGATAGTCTTAACCATATCTTTACTAAGCTAGTTAACTATACAGCAAATTTTTGGTCATGTGTTCACCAAGTACATGAGTGAACCCACAAGCTGCCTATAAATAGTAGAGTCCACTACCTCACCTAGAGTAGCATCCTCCTTCCTCCAGTTTCCTACAAGATGAGTCTCCATGGGTTTACATCTCTCCATGTGAAACTTACTCAGAATCTCTTTAGCATACTTTCCTTGAGAAACAGATAGCTCACCATCCCACTGCCATATCTCCAAACCAAGGAAATAGTGAAGGAGTCCCATGTCCTTCATCTCAAACTCTCTTGCAAGGTATTATTTGCAAGAATTTATGAGTTTCTCATCACCTGTCAAAATAATATCATCAACATAAAGTACAATAATCAAAATCTTACCCTCAACCACAATCTAGTATAGGTTCGCATCTGCTTCACTCTTTGTGAAGCCCAACCCGTTGAAATAGATTTCAATGTTGGTGTACCAAGCACGAGGTGCTTGCTTTAGCCCATACAATTCTCTCTTCAGTCTGCACACATGTGACTCCCTGTCAAAGGTCTCAAAACCTTCTGCCTGCTTAATGTACACTTCTTCCTTAATAACTCCATTGAGAAATGCAGTCTTCACATCCATCTGATGTATCTGCCACCCCATCTGTGCTGAGAGTGAAAGGATAGATCTAATAGATGATTATCTCACAACCAGTGCAAAATTATCCTCATAATCAATCCCCTCAACTTATGAGAATCCCTGGGTTACAAATCTAGCCTTGTACTTATCCACACTCACATCTGCTACATGCTTCAGCTTATGGATCCATCTAGATCCAACCTCTGATTTCTCGACTGGTCTTGGGAAAAATTCCCATGCACTATTCATGAAAATGGATTCATACTTCTCAACCATGGTGTCAAACCAAGTTGTTTATTGCATTGCTTCTTCAAAAGAGGTTGGTTCTGTCACAATACAATTTCTCATAAGAGCCATGTATCTATTAAACCTGTCTGGAGACTGTCTTTCTTTTCACAGTGAATTAGGTGCTCCTATATGTTCTGCATCATCAAGTCTCAATATATCAGCTTCTGTGGTGCGCCTTCTACCATGTCTGGTGGATGGTTCTCCATGAGTGGTTTATGCAACTCCATGATCCTCTACATGTGGCTGCTCCACATCTTGAGGTTCATCCTTTGGAACCAAGAGTTCCTCATTTGCATGAAAATCAGATCCCTCTCAAGGGACAATCGCATGGCTTTCTCCTCATCAAATTTTGTATCCCATCTCACCACATTCATGATGGAAAAAACACCCGATGGTTATGGGGAATATCAGTGTACCCCACAAATATCCTAATCTCAATTGTTGGCTCTAGCTTCTTTCTCGAATCTTTGGTCACATGGTAATAGACAAATGAGCAATAAATTTTAAAATATGAAACATTAGGTTGCTTACCAGAAAAGTCCTCCTCTGGTGTACTCATTCCAAGTATCCAATGAGGACTACGGTTCTACACAAATACCATTTTGTTGCATGCCTCTACCCACATATGCAATGATAGGCCCTAGTCATGTAACATCAATTATGTCGCACCCACAATTGTTCTATATTTCTTTCTGTAACCCCATTATGTTGTGGGTCAGGAGGTGTAATCAACTCTCTCTGAATTCCTTCTTTGCTACAAAAGTTTTTTAATTCATTGGAGATGTAATCACCACCATTGTCGCTCCTCAAAGCCTTCACATGTTTCCCCGTGTCTTTATCAACTAGTGCTTTGAACTCACAAAATTTTGAGAATGTCTGATATTTATTCTACATGAAGTAGATCCAACACTTTCTAGAAAAATCATCAACAAAAATCACATAATACATGTGCTTTGTTGTAGAATATGTAGAGAATGGTCCACACACATCTGAGCGAACTCTCTCAAGGATTTCTACTGCTCGGTTATCCTTCTGGTGAAAAGTGTCATTTGTATACTTCCCCATGGTACATCCCTACATGTGTCTATCTGCGCAAGAGTACCCTTTGGAAGCTCCGCAAAAATATGTTGCATGACCTTCAAAGCATCATGGTGTATATGGCCCAATATCCTCTACCATAACTCACTCTCATCCTGGCTCACCACTTTGTTTACTTTACCCATCAATGATGTGCAACCATCTACATCAAGTTTGTAGACATTCTTCACATGAACTCTAATATTTTTAACTTTTATTGTGGCTTTGCGATGAAGGAATTATTTCCCTTCACTAAAAACCACATCATATCCTATATCCTCCAACATAGCAACTGAAACTAAATTAATTTTCAAGCCAGTACATGAATGAAATCTTTTAATAATAAGGGTTTCCCTGAATATCTCTAGAAAGTAACTTTACCAATCCTGGTAATGCTATACCTCCTGTCATCACCCGTTTCGATATGCATCTGGAGATCCTTCTCCTCCAAGCTACTAAAAAGTTCTTTGTCTCCCATAATGTGGAAAGATGCACCACTATCCAAGTACCACACTGATCCCATAGCACTAGACACCATGCATGCGATGAGTGAGAAGTCCAACTAAAATTGCGATGCCAAAGCCTCACCCACTATAGATACTAAAGCCTTCTTGTTTTTATTATTCTTTTATGGAAAATTAGTGGCATAGTTTCCATGCTCGTGACAGTGAATTTTTTTTTACTTTGGACATGTCACGCTTCTTTCCTTATTTTCCAGTCTCAGATTTAGAATAGGATTTCTTTCCCTTCCCCTTATTTCCCTTACCATCCAAGGCACAATTTTCCTCATCATATGTTTTAGATGAGGATCCGTATTTGGTATTCTGCCTGAATTCTTCTTGTACCAAATCTGACCAAAGTCGCTCCCAATCTGGTAGCTTCTCCCTCCCATTGAAAGATTCCTGATAACTATGCCAACTCTTGGGAAGGCTTATAAGTGATAGGCTCACAAAGTCATCATTCACTGCAGTAATTCCGACACTTCCAATCTCATCTCGAAATTGGACTAACTTGGTCAAATATTTCGGAATAGTGTCACCTTTCTCCATTTTGATTTTACTGAGCTTGTCCTTCAGTGCCAATTTTCTGTGGTCTCTGCTACTTTGAAATAGATCTGTCAAAGCCTTTTGCATTGCATATAGAGTATCTTTTCCATGGATACTCGAGACAATGTGATCTCGTACTCCCTCTAATAATATCCTCCTCACCTTTGCAACCTTATTTTTCCAAGCATCAAGAAGAGCATCGTTTGTTGCTGTGGCCTTGGGAATGTCATTATCAATGAATTCTTTCAACCTGTTTTCCTCTAGAATTGCCACCATTTTTATTTCCATGCAATATAATTAGAACTTCCCTCGAGTGCATATTCCAATCTTAAGCCATTGAAAGCCATCTTGATCCGCCTGTCGCACCAAAGAATATTTTTACAAATTTGAATGATGTTCAAGAAAAACTCAATTTCATCTTCTTCACTATAGTGATTTCCTACTCTCTTATGCCATGTAGAAATTATACAAACAATATGTATATCAATGGATTCAATCCGATCATGCAATGTTCTAAAGTAAGATAATGAATCCTTCTAACAATTCATTTGAGGAAATTAAACATGATTGCACAATCACTCCAAGTAAAAGAAATAAGAAAATCAATCCGCAACACATATATTTTCATGGGGAAAGCTTGCTGCTCAAAACCCCTCTATCTTCTATTGTATATTCAACCAAGGAATCATGAAAAAATTACAATGCACTCTTCTCACAAGGTTTTGTTGCACTCCAATAACCATCTCAAACTAATCCGGAAAAAATTGACTAACACTTAGCCAATTTCCAGCCTCTGCTCAGCCTACCTTGCTTGCGCAATTCATGTGGAATGAAATCCCTATTCCTTTTGAATTTTAGGCTTCCTTAACTGCACAAACATCACGGGAAATCTTATGGTGTGTTAACTGCATGCGGGAAATTTTCTAAAAATACAACTGATGGTTAAATTAACTTTAACCTTTGTCTCAACTGGGCCTTCATAAGAACTGACATGCATGCAACTATTAATAGTAAATCATCAGTCACTTGACAGATGACTGCATATGAATTAAATCTGATTTAATTGACTTACCTCTCACTAGTGCAACAATCAATTACAACTAGTTAGACTGAATTTAACTCACTTAACTGAGTTAATTGATTTTGCATGCATTACAACTAATACACTAACTTCAACTTGGACTCTAAAAAAAATAGAATCACTCTGCATGCCTCATCAACCACCCTCAAATCGAATTCCATGAGCTAAATAAGTCTATCACACTCATTTAACTATTACAAGTGATTATGAGACAAGATTACAATTTATTGTCCAATTTAATTAAGGAAAAATTAAATTAGACACATTTCCAATTTATTAAATAAATTGTCTTGCACACTAATGTATCGCTAGGACCTGTGATCCCACACTAGTGTGTGTGTTTCATTTTCTTGTTGACTTTCAACATGATCCACATCAATTCCAAGATAATAATGAAGTAAAACTAAATCTGTCATATTAAAAAAAAATTGAAATTCATTCTTAATAGATGATATATATTCATCATTTTTTCCTATAATCATCAAATTATCAACATAGACAACTAGATACACAATTGATCTTCCATTGTTCTTAACAAAAAGAGTTTCATCATCTAGGTAAAAATGATTATAATTCAACTTAAGAATATTTTCAGTTAGCTTCTCATACAATGAACGCGATGCTTGTTTCAAGCCATATAAAGACTTCCTTAATTTGCATACCTTTTGTTCTTTCCATTTGACAGAAAAACCTTTTGGTTGAAACATGTAAACATCTTCCTTCAAATGTCCATTTAAGAAAGTAGTTTTAACATCCATAAGATGATTTTTCCATCCTTTGTGAGTTGCAATAACAAACAAAGTTCTAATAATTCCCCATTTAGTTGTAGGAGAAATGTTTCTATATATTCGATGCCCTCTTTATGTGCATATCCCTTTGCTACAAGCCTTTCCTTGTGCTTATCAAGTGAAGCATCATATTTATACTCATTTTTATAAACCCTTTTGTAACTAATAGGTTTGATGCCAATAGGAGGATCCACCAGCCTCTAAGTGCCATTTTTTATGAGGGAATCATACTCCTTTTTCATTGCATTTTTTATATTCATTACAACTAACAACTTCTTCAAAACAAATAGGTTCACTATCAACAGAGAAATTATATTTAGAAACATGAGAATAGTTACCTGAAGAAATTTTTGTTTCAAAATAATCATATTTTCTTAGAAATGGTCTAATACAAGTTGATCTTCGTAGTGGTTGTTCATATTGTGCAAGAAATTTCTCATATTGTGAAGTAATTTCTTATGGAATGAATGTAATTTATATACCTATGAAAACATGTCTATCATCCAATTTCTCTTTAGTAGAACCATTATCATCATTGAGAGGAAATTTTTTCGAAGGGAAATCCATAGACTGATCTAGAATGGGAATCCCCCATTCAGGATATGGAAGATTATTATGAGACTCATAATAAAATTTATTGGGCACAAAATTTTCTGAATGATTAAGTTTCCTATCAACTGTGGACGTATCTTTATCAGATTCAAGAAAAAATACGTCTATTGAAAAAATATACTTCTCATTCTCTTTATCATACAACTGATATGCCTTACAAGTCATTGAATATCCCAAAACTATACATTTTCTTCTTCTTGCACTCAACTTGTTTCTTTGTTGCTTAGGAATTAAAGCATAACAATGAGAACCAAAAAAAATTGAATGTTGAAAAAAAGGAAGACGATTATACCAAAATTCATATGGAGTTTTATTGATGATAACAAAAGAAGGAAAACAATTTCTAATATAAGCTTCAAAAAGTACGACTTCTCCCCAAAAAATCAAATTTACATTTTTAAATAACATCATTGATCTTACTATATTGAGCAATGTTCTGTTCATGCGTTTTTAAAGACCATTTTGTCGTGGATTATAAGGAATTGTGGTTTGGTGTTTGATGTAATTCTCCTGCAAATAATTTTGAAAATCATTTGAAGTATACTCTCCAACATTATGAATTCTCAGAGTGCCTATATGAAGTTGAGTTTCATTAAAAATCAAGTGTTGAAATTTTTTAAATACATCAAAAACTTGTGAATTTTATCTTAAAATATAGACCCAACACATCCTTGAATAATCACTGATAAATGTCGGTGTGTATTTATTACCATTTGTTGTAGAAACAAGCATAGGCCCACTCAAATCTGAACGTATGACACTACAAGGAAAAGACCCTCTAGCGGATGTTTTTGAGGAACCACAAAGAAAAATACCCCATACATCCGTTTCTCACGGAGGTTACTAGAGGAGGTTGGCGGGCGAAGGGTTTTGTCGATGTTTTCCTATCGGTGCTCTTATCATTAAAACTCACTCTGGTGCTCTCAAAACAATAAAGCACCAGTGCGGCCCAAATCATTGGCACATCGGACACCGTGCACTTCATACAAACACACCCTATGCGTCATAATATAATAGAGCACCCATGCCTCAAAACTCGTCTGCGCCGGTGCATTATAAAACACAACGCCAACACCAAAACCACGCGGTGTGTTAGACAGAAACTGCACCGCTGCATCATAAAAAACGTGCCAAAACACAAACCGACCGATGCGTTTGCAGCAAAGAGTACCGGTGCGCCTATAAATAACGTGCACCGGTAAAGGGTTAAATTAAAAGACAAAAACCCAGATTTTTCAGTTTTCGATTGCTCTTGAGCTATCAATTACCGGTACACACAATACCATAGAACGCACCAGTGCACACTGAACATTGGCACACTAGACAACGTGCGCGAAGTACACACTGTCAGGGCGTCCAATTACTGTAACGCACTGGGGCGTTAATACTCTTCCGCGTCGGTGCATCATAAAAAATCGTGCTAAAATAGAAACGAACCGATGCGTTCTTCTCTAAGAGCACCGGTGTGCCAGAAACAGCACACACTGGAATAACATTATATATATAAAAAAATTAAGGCCAAAAAATTGGTGCTTTACCATTACGCTACCCCGGTGCATCATAAAATTTTCGCACTGAAACTGAAACATCCCGGTGCACGGTTAGGGAAATGCCCCGAGGCGTTATAAACAACGCACAAAAATTGATACCGCCCGGTGCGGTTTTCCTAACCGTGCCGGTGCGCTTATAAAACCCCGCGCACTGGAATATGGTTGATAAAAAAAAAATTATGACCAAAAATATTCATTATTCACTTTCCTCAGTGCTCTAGAGCTCTCAAGCTCTGGTGTTATTTTATTATTTCTGAGCCGCCTTGCCATCGATGCTCTCATTGTACCCATTGCACACATTGCTACTCTGCATTGCCAACCAATCTGCAGCTTGCATTTTAAAAAACAGTGACCAAATTTTATTTTCCAAATTTTACAGCTAATATGCCTCCTCGACCGTGAAATGTACAGGTATTTTTCTAGTTTTTCTATAATTAAGCCTTTTACTGGATTAGATATTGAAATTAACCATTAAGAAAAATAAAAATAAAAATTTGTTGCGTAATGCCCTCAAGTTTTTCAGCTCGCACTAGTTGCAGTGCTACCTATAAAATTTATAGCCAGCACTACTACCGGTGCTAACGGTAACCGCACCGTTTCCGGGGTGGTTCTGGAAGGCACCTCGAATAATTTTAAATCAAAAACAAAAAATAAAAATGTGGTGTGCTCATTTATCTAGGCGCACCATTGACCCCGACAATCACAGTGCGGTGTGTTGGCTGCATTTTCCGCCCCGGTTTATGTCAGCGCACCGCATTTTTCATTCCTAGAGGGTCGACAGTGCAGCCGGGTAAAAGACCACACTGTCAACTATGTCATTGTCATGAACTCGGTGCGCTGACACGACTATACGTTCCGGGGCGTATATTTCAGTCAGCGCACCGCTATTCTGAATTATAAACAGTTCGTGGTGCTTGAAAAATAGACATCGGCATCGAAGCTTGTGTGGTCAGTTTCTTTAGTTTCCCCGAGGACGGTGCACTAAAATATTATAAAGCACCGGCATTGGTGCATGATTTTTTTATGGAGCACCTACTTTTATGTGTGTTTTTTTTTCAAAAACAATTATATATGTATATTTATAAGTACATTTTTGTTTTAATAAAAAAAAAATTATTTAATATGGCAATGATTCAGAGATAACAGGAGCAACAACAACAACAACAAGCATAACAGTATTAAATGATTCGCCAATGGGAGGTGAGAGAGAGGGAGAGAGATGGATGCCCTCGCCCTATTACTGTAGATACCCAAGAGATCCTTAAGCAGGTAGGCCTCCTCAGGTTCTATGAGGAGGCTATTTCTAGCCTAAAGGCCCATAGTTTGCTTTTGAGACATCTTATCGGCAGGTGGAATTCCCAGCGACGGGATTTTTAGGTTGGTCCTGACCAATGGTACACACCCACTAAGGAGGACATTTATTTTATTACAGGACTATCGAGGAGAGGGATGGATTTTCCCTCATTCGCAGACGTGCCACCTGGTTGTGTAGTAGGGAGTCAGCTAGTTTACTCCTAGAGATATATTGGAGCACATGTATTGTCTCCTTCAGAGTTTCAGGTACCTGGAGGTCAGTTATGTATAGGTTCTTTTGGTAGACAAGACATGCAGTGCCTCTCTATTATCGCTTCGATCATTTCGCACAACACCAGTGATGGGCAATGCATTAGTTACTCGCTTTTATATTACGTTGATTCTTTAGTACAACAACCATGACTTGTCAGGTGGTTTGCCATTTTTTTGCGATATTTTTGTATGACCGTAGATAGATGTTGTGCTCATGCACAAGGGAGGGTCAACTTCCCTTTTGCTTCAGAGCTGTTTTGTTTATTTTTTTATAGGTTTCCAGAGATGAGACCGAGTTTTGTTCAACAGCCTCATAGGCCGATGTTGTAGACCTGGATGTGCATGTGGGGGAAAATGATGCCCAAGAGGGGAGACACTATGTTTCCAGCGAGGATATCACATGATTCATTGGACTTACTAGCCAGCTTTGGTGGGATGCATATCTTCATTATGGTCCCATGTCCTTATGCTGGACTAGATTGGTGAGGGTGTCCCAACATCCTCTTCACTCCTGATGAGCCGCCATATAATAGTGGTAATATTACTGTTTTATTTATATTTATTCTAACATGTTCTTTAACTTGTTTTTATTAAATTATGTAATGAAATTGTCTAATTATTGTTGTGTACTTGTATATATTTTGCAGACATCGGGTCTTTTGATGGCGATGATATGCCAAATCCACCACATAATCCAGGTGTCGATCTTGGTGATTTCGATCAGGAGATGGTTGATGCGCCAGATGATCGGGATGATCCTCATGCGCCTCATGGTACACCGGTACAACCTTTTGCTAGGCGTGGTCGACTAGAGACCAAATACCAGATGGAGTTGGGCAGCCAACTCTGTGGACTGATTTCAGATGCGGGCATCAAGCCTGCTCATTACAGATATATACATGGTGATGATAGATTGATACATATGTGGAGAGGCATGCCGCATGACATGTACGGCCTAATGTGGCATGTTGTAGAAGCTACGAAAGTTGTTACGTGATTGAAGAGGATTGTCCGTAGCTATAGGCGTAGCTGAGCTGCGGCACGTGATGGACAGTTTGCCAGTAGCCACTCAGATGCATCTCATGATCGTTCACCTCGCAGAGTGCCTGATGATCAGCATGAGGCTCCACTGCCAGCATCTGACACTAGTCATCATGGAGATGAGGCTGGACCATCGGCCATGTCCAGTCAGCAGCCTGCAGCATCCACCATGAATACTAGTCACGATCATCATGAGCAGGCTGGACCATCGACTTTCGAGGCTACAGTATTATTGACTGAGCAGGCCACATGCACTACTACTGTGCCTCATATTGATCATGTTTTATTACCACCAGCGGATGCATCCATCAGTACTAGTGATAATCATGATCATGAGCAGGCTAGTCGACCATCGACTGTCGAGGCTGCACCCATTGTTACTGAGCAAGGGGCATCCACTTCTACTAGTGTAATTCATGATGTTGTTATACTACCACTAGAACTTGATCCATGACATGATTTATATTACAGACGTATATTTTTAACCTTATTCAGTTATATATATATATGGTCGATGTATTTTATGTTCATGTTGCAGTTGTACTTAATTTTCATGTTGATGATTATCATGATGTGGCACATATTGTTAGTCATGTTAGATATGTTCATTTAATGTTTAGCTTGCAGATAGATGTGTATATGTGATAGGTGCATGAGTTATTTGACATTATATTGAGATGTATATTTGACATTTGTGTTGTGATGATGTTAATATATAATGTTAATTTGATGCTAATTGAATGTGTGTATTAGTCATATGATTTTTGTATGATGGTTATCATGATCATGATGATGCTTATTAATTAATTTAATATTATTAAATGACCATGATATTTATTAAATATTATGTCGTGAATGTAATTGTAATTTAAATTTTAATTCTATGTAAAACTGTAAAATTGTATTTGTATTTGTACTAATTGTAATTTTAAGTGTAATTGTATGTAAAATATTTATCAATGTAAAATTTTAATTGTAATTGTAATATTTAATTTATTCTGAAATGATTGTAATTGTATATATGAAAAATTGTAAAATTGTAATTCTAATTCTAATTGTATGTAAATTTCACAAATTGTAATTGTATTTGTAATTGTAATTTTAATTGAATTGTATGTAAAATATTTGTAAAATTGTAATTGTAATTGTAAATGTAATTCTATGTAAAATTGTAAATGTAATTGTATTTGTAACTGTAATTTTAATTGAATTTTCTATAAAATATTTGTAAAATTGTAATTGTAATTGTAAATGTAATTATATGTAAAATTGTAAATGTAATTGTATGTAGAATTAAAATTGTAATTGCAATTCTAATTGTAATTCACGTATGTGAAATTAATGTAAAATTGTAATTGTAATTGTAATTTTAGTTAATGTAATTGTATGTAAAATATTAATTCGTAAAATTTTAATTCTATTAATGTGAAAATTTTAATTGTATTAATGTGAGATGATTTTATTAAAATATTTAAATTTGTAAATTTTCAAATAATTGTAAAATAACAAATCTAGAATAATACGAATTTTTGTAACATAAAGTTTAGAAAAAAATGAAAATAAATTCATGTACTTTATAATTATCATTATTTTATTATGATCTTACATATATAAAGTTTAGAAAATAATGAAAATAAATTCACGTGCTTTATAATTATCATTATTTTTTATGATCTTACATACAAAAAAATAAAAATAAAATAAAATAAAAAATTTAAAAGTCTGGTGCGCTTATTATCCTAACAGGCCCCGGTGCGTAGTATTAATAAAACACACCGGTGCGTCACATTTACGCGCACCGGAAACGAATAAACGCAAATAAAAAAACGCAACCCTATTTTATTTAAGTTAAAAAATAGCGGCAATTTGAAAAATGGGCAGAAAAATATTTTCAAAAATCTAATTTGATAAAATAATTTTTTAAATACTAAAGACTTTTCATTATTTCACTATTTTTGCTAAAAATTCTCAGTCAGATTTTTGTAGGAGACAGACTTGGAGCAAGAGAGCACGAGGGCACTGTGGATGGCGAAATACGTTCCAACAGAAGTATTCAGACAATCAGAAACCAAAACTATGGTGATTAAAGTCCTTTATCATAGAATTTTAAACCATTTCATGATTAAAATTAATTCTTTTTTTTTTTTAATTTTTTCTACAGTTTTTTATTTTTTCCTGCAGTTTCATCCATTTTTACCCTGAACCCTTTATTTCTTTGTTTTTTCCCTTTATTCTCCTTGTTTCTGTGATTTCAGAATTATGGTTTTTCATTTTAAATTGACGTCCAACCCATGGGACGACTTGCATAGCCGGATCCCAATCCATTCGGCAATTGCGTGAATTTTTGAAAAAATGGATTTTTCTTTATTAGTGCACCCTGTGTACTCCACCGCACAGGTGCTTTGTATTATCACAGCGCACCGCGCAAGTTCTGTGTCTTAAAAAAATGAAAACATTTTTTAAAATCCATGCGCCAAATCTGAAATAGGGCATTGGTGTTCTCTTTAACTACGAAAGCACCGTACAGTGTATTACACCGTTTTTGCGGTGCGTTTATAATACCCCATGCACTGTTAGGTTTATTACACTATTTTTGCAGTGCATTTATAATACTAAACGCACCGTACGGCATATTATACTATTTGGCGGTGCGTTGTTAATATGTACACGCACCGACGGCGATGCGGGTTTCATGAAAGGCGCACGGGTGTCACGAGATTTATTTTCTAACTGAAAAGTTGAGAATTTATTTATAAATATATTAATGAATGATATGCTACAGGTTTCATATTGATAAAGAAATGACTGAGAAGATATCAAGTAACAAAAATACTGTTAACACATCAAGAAAAGTAAAAAAGGCAATTTCTTTGTAAATTATTTATAAAAAATATCATTTTTGAACTATATGTAACTTTAGCCAATATGTATTGTTTATTGTGGATCATGCAGAGCCAGAAAATGACGAAGCTCGATATGATTATTTTTTATATACAACCATAAGAGTGTAAAAGTTTAATGGAAAAATCGCAAAAATATGAATTGGGTGAATGAAACAATACTATCGATCCAATATGAGTTTCTTTTTTTAATTATCATTAATAATATACTTAAAATTATTAGATAACATGTGTCAAACACTCTACTAATTCACATATGTTTAATGTTCTACAGGGACCAACAACTTAGAAAAGGAATGTTGTTCTAAGAAAAGAAAAAAAATAGAACATGCAAATGAAAATGAATTGCTCCTTGGCTCATCTGGAGTGGTGCTGGAAGTTAATGAAAGGGGGAAAAACTTTTACAAAATTTTGAGAGATCTACTGGAACAAATAGGACAACGTGCTTCAAATGTAATATGTAATCATTGAATTTTTCGATCATTAGGTACAATAAATAAACAATTTAGCATTAAATATTAATTTTCAAGAATTTTCTTGCAGAAAAGAAAAGAAAATGGAACCCATTCAACACATAAAACAAGACGACAAGGAAGAAAATGGTTGATCTCTAAGTTTGTGAGTAATTGTTACTTCCTTATAACAATTTAACTAGATTTCATTTTTGTATTTTTTAAGTTGTTTTACAAAAATTATCATTGAATGTCTTCAAACAGGTGCTAACATACAAAGAAGAACCATCAGACGAATTGATTGAAATTGGGTTAAATATGGGTTGTGAGTATATGTTGGCATATCAGAATTTAATTATGGAATTTGTAAGCATCTATCGATCTTGTTTTACTTAGCTCCGTCTATAATTAATAGAACAAAAACATCTTTTATATTAAATATATGATTTGTTATGGGGTATAAAACTTGCAGGAAACAAAGTATGGAACTGCACCAACAGATGAAATTTTGAAATATGGCATGGTACATGGTTTTGAAATAATGTGTATAGTTTATGAGTCAATTGTTGCTATGATAGGTCATTTTTCTTTTCGATTTACATTGATGTATATTATTTAATATTGGAATTTTCATTATTCTCACCAATGTATATACACTCATTTCAGTTTATTTTTATGTTTGTAGATGGAAAATGAAGAAGAAGAAAACAATCAACGCCGTGAACACAACATTCCTGAAAATAACCCAAGTCATGGAAGTAGCTCTGGCAGTGACAGCAGTTGAAGCGAAGAATGATGATCACTATGTAATTTGGATATCAAAGCAAGGCGTTTTATTTTTTGAAATATGTCTGTGAAATCATACATTTTGTTTAATGTAATGGACATAGTGTCCCAATTGAAAGACAAAGGGATACGAATAATTGTCCCATTTTGTATGATAAAGACTGTCTTATATATATATATATATAATCATAATATTTGTTTTAATTTATTCTATTGCGTTCTCCATTGTCGTTCTCAAATGCACTAATAAAAATTTAATTCATATGAATATTGTTATAAGATTATATATATGTGTTGACTTTTGATGAATAATGAATTTTAAAAAACCACAATAATTCTGATATGATATAACAAATTAATCCAAAAAACACATTCAAATGCATTAATAAAAATGTAATTAATATGAATATTGTTATAAGATGTGTCGACTTTTGATGAATAATGAATTTAAAACAATCACAATAATTGAACTGTCAGAGGTGGATGTTTCTAAAAATAAAAAATAAAACCCGGTGTGTTTATGTGTCTATATGCACCGGTGCGTTTACGATTCTATGGGCACCGCACTAATATCGATTCCAGTTATAAATGTCGGTGCGTTTGTGTGATAATGCGCACCGGGGAATTTATGTATCTATAAGCACCGATGCATTTGTAGATGCCATGTGCACCACGCGAATACCGATACAAATTATAAATCTCGGTTCCTTTCTGTGATACGAAGCACCGGTGCCTCATAAATATACATGCACTGGTGCCTCATAAATATACATGCAGCGGTGTGCTTATATGACCTATGGGCACCGCTCAAATCCCAAGACCAATTAAAACGGCCTTGTGCATTGTATCACCAACACCAGGGCCAGTGCTGTTGTTTTCCTTAATGCCTTGGTGCATTCTCCTTAGACCGCCTCGGTGCACTGTCTACCAATACGCACCGGTGCGTTCAAACCTGATAAGAGCACCAATGGAAAAACATCTGTAATAACCTTTGGCCACCCATTTTTTTTAGTTGTGTTCAATTTCCGTTAAAATCTCCGCCAAAACCTCTGTTACCAAAAACATATGTGGTAGCACATGTTTTTTTGACAATTTTGGCCATTTTATAACACTAAAAACCTCCTTTATATCCTCCGCTAGAGGGTCTTTTCCTTGTAGTGTGAGAATTAATTTTCTGGAAGTTTTAGAAGTAGAACTATGAAAATTTTGTTTATAGTGTTTTCCCAGAATACAGTCATGACATGGTGTAAGATTTCTTGGAATTTTTGGAAGTCCTTTAATTCCATGTTGTCTCAAAATTCTTATAGTATCATAATTGATATATGAAAAATGAGCATTCCATAATAAACTTGGATACAAAGTATCATTTTGTGGGACCAAATGAGCAATATTCAATGAAATGGTTGACATACCTTTCAATTTTAAGAGCTTGTCTTCTTCCACACTAGTCATAACAGTTTCATTATCAACTGATCTTCGAATCTCCACGTTTCCATCAAATATGTGTATTGAATGCCCTTGTTGTCTAATGTGTATGAGAGACACTAAATTCCTCTAAAATTGTGGGATGTAAAGAGCACCATTTAAATATAATTTTCAAGTCCTAACATGTTTAATTGAATAGATATGATATCTAGAGGTTTAACTTGAGATTTATTAGCAAAATAGACTACTCCATTAATTTGGTCACTGAATTTTTCAAATAGATATCTCCTAAAGGTCATATCACAAGTGGTACATATGTCTAAAGTCCAATTATCATGCCATGAAGAAAATGAGGTACTGAAAACATCATCCATAATAAAATTACAATGTGCAGCAACATAATGTGCATTCTCAGAAGACTGTCCTTTATCTAGAGGTGGTTGATCTTTCTTTTCATTCATTTGTTCTCTTATTTAACTTTCTCGCAAGGAATTATATAGTTAGCAGTAGTATATCCGATTTTACTACATCTAAAAAATTTGATAGTCATTTTATCAATAAAATTTGTTTGTTGTTTATCATTCTGTTGTCTACCTTCCTGATTATCTTTTCCCCTACCTCTATAATTCCTCCTACCCCAACCTCTACTACCTTTATTATTTTTGATTGATTCTTCTGGAGGTTTTTGATCTTTTTGAGTAAGACATAATATTTCAATATTAGAATTGGGTAAAGTTTCTTTATTTCCAAAAGCCTTCTCCCTTTATGCAATTTTTACAACTAATTTTTCAGAATCAAAATCTTTTAATTTTCCACTAGCTTGGAGAGATTCCAAATAATGTGACTAACCTGGGTAGAGGGATTTTATAAATATAGTAAGTTGTAGATAAACTTTAACACTAGTAGATTCAATTTCATGATTGGTGGATATAATTTTAGAATCAAGTTTCTATGGATCATTATATTTCATTTCCAGATTAAACAAATTCAATAATAACTGAATTATCTCCAATTCTGAATGTCAATCATAAAGCTCTTTCAAAATTTTTATTTCTTCATATGTTGTTTTACTTTGAATAACATATCTTCTTACCTCTTCTAAGACTGAAGTAGATATTAAAGCATATGCCTTTAAATCCTTACTCTCCCAAATTGCTAACTATTTTTCCTCATCAGATGATTGTGGTACATTATCTCCTTTTCCTTCACAAACTCCATTCCACATGTCATTAAAAATAAGTGTATTTTTATTTTTTCTATACCACTACTGGTAATTTTCCTTTCCATAAAGGAAAATTCCAACCAAAGAGACCAAAGAATTCATTTTTGCAGAAAATTTAATGTATACAACTTCTTATGATAGAAAAAAATAACTTATTTAATTATATATAACTCACCTTTAATTAGTATGTGTTACCTCCCATCCAAATGCAAATTTCAATTGGTTCACAAACTATTTATTCATACTAATTCGGTCTTGAAATCACTAGTTTTTCAAAGTAATTACAATAGATAAATGACAAGCATGCTGATAGTTCATAAAATTCAACACAACTTGAGGAAGCTATTAAAATGAGGTGGTCCCATCAAACACATAATAGTCAGACAAGATCAATGGTTAAGGAAACTTGTGGTCCCACATGTGCATACCTTCTGAACCCAATCAAAGGTCTGAATTGGCTCTGACGGATCCAATGGTGATGAATAGAATGAGGCTTGCCAAAATTTAATAACCAAGGTGGTCCTGAGAGACGATTTGACAAAACCATTCAACACATGATCGATGACTGTGATCTAATACGAGGGCACTCTCCCAAATTATAGAAACCACCAACATCTAGTGTAGGGGTGGTTTCCAAAACCAAATTCGCACACACATCCCACATTATATCAACTTTTGGTCCCATGCACTCTGCCAGGTCACAATCTGCCAGGTCCCACGCACTCCACTAGATCCCACATTGGATTATTAACTCTACAAATTTTGCATCAATAGAGTTTGAAATAGGCACAATGACTTCAAAAAATTTCAAAACCTGGCACTTTGATACCACTGTTAAATGTGTCTGTATAAATTCATGATAAAATGATATTATTCTACGATACTTTTTATTAATCAAGAGGACATATTTATGCAATAAAATTTAGAGGGAGGAAATTTTGGCTCCATAACTAGAAATACAGGAAATGACTAATCTATGTACTAACTATGATTATATACAAAATCCTGAAGGATTATTTAAAACCCCCAATACATTATGTCATTTTTACCTCAATATATATCCCCCAATATGAACTCATGTTTTATGATATTATTCCCCACTAAAACTATTGTGACCAGTCGACATGCAGAAATTAATTATAGATTCAATACTTCGCATGTCATGTTCTAAAACATAAGACTCAAATATACTCTACTCATCTGCAGAAGGAAATTCAAAATTGAGAAGAAAAATAAAAAACATGTGAAATGAATCAATTAACACACATAACATAAGGATATATCTAGGGGAAATCCACTTATAAAAAACCCTTCCTATATGTATTGCATTAATAACAAAATAGAGAATAAATTCATCGCTTGTTCAAGGTTGAACAATCTCTGCATAAGTATAATCTATCTCATTGCCTCACAAGCTAACTTTGACCAATACTTAGCCAATTTTCCTTCCTACCAAGCCCCTATTTCCTTGCATTGTTTCATTGGGAATTGTACCCATATTAATTAGGGAAATCTACATACTAAACTACACAATCCCTATGGGTCTGTCTTTGACTACATGCACCACCTGCATAATTTGGATAATTATACAACTGATAGTACACTACCCTTGAACTCCAATATCAATTGGAACTAGTAGATCATGCATGCATGAGTTAATTATGGTTTATTTATCAGTTAACTGACTAATAACTAAGTACACACCTCACTACTAGACCTCCCACTAGTTCCTCCAACAATTGGAACTATTTTAACTGATTTTAACTAAATTAAATTACTACAAGTCAAATTAAACTCAACCTATGCTCCTAAAATTTAGGAGACACTATACATGACTCAAGTTAGGCTCTAAAATTGAATTAACTGAGCCAAATAAGTCAAGATAACTTATTTAACACATTCATGTTGTCTTGTGATGTGGAATTACAATTTTATCCTAATTTAATTAAAGGGAAAATTAAATCAGGATTTTATTGTTTCCATTTTTCAACAGTCCCTCTCAACAAGAAATGGATTATTAGATACCCCAATCCTACCTCTATGGAACTAGATTTTTCCTTTTGACAATGTCTTTGTCAAAATATTTGCATAATGTTCCTTTGTAGGAATGTATTCCAACAACATGATTCGTCATTCCACACAATATCATAGATGGTGATACCAGATTTCGATATGACTGGATTTATTATGAAAAAATGGATTTTAAGAGAGTTTGATACAAGTATGATTGTCACAGTAAAACAAATTGGGATCCATCATCTCATCAAATAACCCAAAAATAATCGTCCTCATCCATATAGATTCATAAGTTGCTTGACTAGTAGGCATGTACTCCGCTTCTGTTGAACTGAGTTCAACTGATCTTTGTTTCCTGCTATACTAAGAAACTATTTTTGACCCAATACTGAAGAATCATCCTAAATTTCTCTTCTCACATGATGGTATACCCACCCAATCTGCATATGTGAAGCCTTGAAGCTTCACTCCATTTGTCAGTTTGTACCAAATACCATATTGAGTAGTGCCCCTGAGGTATCTTAACACATGTTTTGTTGCCTTGTAATATATTTTGGTTGGATTAACCATTTCTTGACTAAGCTAGTTAAATGCACAACACATGTCTGGCCATGTTTTCACCAAATATATGATTGAACCCAAAAGATGTTTGTAAATAGTGGCCTCCACCTCCTCACCTGAAGTGGAATATTATTTCCTCCAACTTCCTGCTAGAGGAGTGTCCATGGGTTTGATACTCTCTATGAATACATTCTTTAGTATCTTGTTGGCATACTTTCCCTGAGAGGAAAACAATTCCCCATCTCCTTGTCATACTTCTAAACTAAGGAAATAATGCATGAGTCCCATGTCCTTCATTTCTAATTCTCTTGAAAGATCCTCTTTGTATATTTGATAAACTTCTCATCACTGGTTAAAATAAAATCATCGACATATAATACTACAATAAAAAACTTACCTTCAATAACAGTATGGTAAAGGTTTACATCTTCTTTACTTTTGGTGAATCCCAACCTGGTGAAATAGTTTTCAATCCTGGTGTACCAAGCATGGGGATCTTGTTTCAATCCATACAACTTTCACTTGAGTATGCACACATGTGACTCTCTTTCAAAGGTCTCATATCCTTCTAATTTTTCAATGGACACCTCCTCCTCAATCACTCCATTGAGGAATGTAGTCCTCACATCCATTTATTGGATCTTCCATCCCATATGCGCTGCAAGTGCTATAATTGATTTGATAGAAGTTTACCTTGTTACTGCATCAAAGGTCTTCTCGTAATAAATTCCCTCCACCTGATAGAACCCTTTGGCCAAAAATATGGCCTTGTGTTTCTAGATGCTTCTGTCTGCTGCTTGCTTCACATTGTAGATCCACCTCGAAACTACTAATGACTCATTCTGAGGTCTTGGGACCACTTTCAAAACACTATTTATGACTATGGAATCATATTCCTCTACCATGGAGTTGACCCATATTGGATTTTTCACTGCTTCCTCGAATGAGGATGGTTTTGTCTCAACTAGCTCACTCATCAAAAACATGTACCTAGTGTATCAATCTGGTGACCTCCTCTACCTACGATGTGATGTGGTTTCTCCTACATTCTCTCTAGAATCATGCAATAATATGTTAGCTTCCCTAGTGCACTTCCTTCCATCTCTGGATCTCTCTATGCATGAGTGGGTGCTTCCACTCTCTGCTCCTCTTCTTGTGGCTTCCTCACAACATCCCAAGGTTCTTCCTTTGGAGCCAAAAGCTACTCATATACATGAAAATAAATTTTCCTCTCAAGGGAACATCTCATAGCGTTCTCTTTATCTAACTTCACATCTCTACTAACAACTGTCATCCTTTGGATAGTTATGAGGTGTATTAGTGTAACCCGAAAATATGCCCAAATTTACTATCAGTTCTAGCTTTTTCCTTGCATCCTTGGAAACATGAAAGTATATTGATGAATCAAATATCCTGAAGCGCGATACATCTCGTTTCTTCACTGAAAAGGATTTTTTTGGTGTACTCATATTGGGAATCCGATGAGGACTCTTGTTATGCACATATACCGCTGCATTGCATGCTTCAGCCCATAAGTAAAGTGGTAGGCCTTGATCATGCAACATCGCCCATGAAAATCCCACAATACTTATGTTCCTCTTAGCAACCCCATTCTGTTATAGTTTATGGGGAGATATTAACTCTCGTTGAATTCCTTCCTTTTCAAAAATTTTCTTAAACTCATTTGACACATATTCTCCACTATTATCGCTCCTGAGATCCTTCACTTTCCTGCTAGTTTATTTCTCAACACGTACCTTAAATTCACAAATTTTTGATAACGTATGGTATTAATTCTGCATGAAGAATATCCAACACTTACGTGAGAAATCATGTAAAAATATAACATAATACATGTGCTTGGCCATGGAGGTTGTCGAGAAAGGTCCACACACATCTGAGTGAACTATTTTAAGGACCTTTTTCACTCTATTGTCCTTATCATGAAAGTTGGCTTTGGTGCACTTCCCCAGTGTATACATTTTTCATGTATCTCCCTCCTCTAGGGCACCCTTGGGAAGTGCTGTAAAAATATATTGCATGATCTTCAAATCTCCATGGTGAAAATGGCCAAGTATCTGATGCCATAATTCATCGAAATCTCAACTCTGCACCTTATTTTCTTTCATGCTCAAATCAGTACAATATTCTACATCCAATTTGTAGAGGTTCTTCACTCGAACACCGATATGCTTCACTTGTTCCATGGCTATGTGACGAAGGAAAGATTTTCCTTTGCAATATATCACATCGTCGCCATGATCTTCCAACATAACAGCTTAAACTAAATTCTTCTTCAGACCTGGAACATACATGACATATTTTAATGTGAGAGGAGAGCCAGACTCCCTCTTAAATGTAACTGTACTGATGTCATTCACGCTATACCTTCCATCATCTCCCATATCGATGTGCATATGGAGGTCCTTCTCATCCAAGTCACTAAAAAATCATTTTTTCCCATCATATGGAATGAGGGTCCACTATCCAAATACCACACACTACCCATCACCGATGTCACCATGCATGCAATGAGGTTGAAATCCAACTTGAAATGTGAAGATATAAATTTAACTTTCGCTCCTCTTGAGGGCTTCTTACGAACCTTCTTATGCAAACACTTCGAGGCATAGTGTCCCATCTCATGAAAATGGAAACATTTAATCTTGAACAAGTCTTTCTTCTTTCATGCCTAACCAAAATATCCTTTGGATTGAGATTTATTCCCTTTCCCTTTATTTTCATTTCCATTTGAGGCACAATTATTCTCATCTTCAACCTTGGATGAGGTCTCGTGTCTGTTGTTCCACCTAAACTCTTCCTATACCAAATATGACCATAATATCTCCTAGTTTTGTAGCTTCTCCCTCCCATTGACTGAATCCTAGTAGTTGTGCCAACTCTTGGGAAGACATAGAAGTGATAGGTTTACCAAATCATGTTCTACAACCGTAACACCAACACTCCTAAGCTCATCACGAAAATGTGTGAACCTACTCAAGTACTGTGGTATTATATATTCTGAAGCTTAAATTTGAGTGCCAGCTTCTTGTGGTCACTATTTTTTTGGAACAAATATGTCAATGTCTGCCACATTGCATATGGAGTTTCTTTCCCATGGAGATTAGAGAAAATATGGTCTCGTACTCCCTCTAATATCATCCTCCTCACCTTGGGAACACTCTTCTTCCAATCTGCGAGATCCTGGGCATCAACTGGTGCTGGTTTCGGAACATAATTATCAATGAATTCCTTCAACCCATTATCTTCCATGACAGCTTCCATCTGGTCCTTCCAAGAAATATAATCCAAGCTACCCTCAAGGGCATACTCTACCCTTAGACCATAGAACACCGTCATGCTAGCTCTGAAGAATAGATATACAAACTCGTTCCTCCTGGAAAGATAACTTTGAATTGTCATCTCTACTCTAAAATTAGCTCCGATATCATGTAGAAATTAATTGTAGATTCAATACTTCTCATGTAATTTTCTAAAACATAAGACTCAAATCTACTCTACTCATCTACAAAAAGAAATTCATGATTGAGAAGAAATATAAAAAACATGCGACATGAATCAATTGACACACATAACACGAGGATATATCTAAGGGAAATCCATTGCCCAAAACCCCTTCCTATCTATATTGCATTAATCAAAAAATAGAGAAGAGATACAATGCTTGTTGAATCCTGAAAAATCTCTACAAAAGTATAATATATCTCACTCCCTCACAAGCTAACTCTAGCCAATACTTAGCCAATTTTCTTGCCTACCATGCCCCTATTTCCTTGCATTGTTTCCTTGAGAATTAGCCCCCTATTAATTAGGGAAATCCCCATCCCGAACTACGCAATCCATATAGGTCCTTCTCTGACTACATGCATCACCTATACAACATGGATAATTATACAACTGATAGTACACTTCCCTTGAACTCCAATCTCAACTAGGTAACTCCTAGATGCTGCATGCATGAGTTAATTATGGTTGATTTATTGGTTAACTAGTTGATCACTCCGTACACACTCCACTGCTAGACCTTCCACAAGTTCCTCCAATAGTTAGAACTAGTTTAACTGATTTCAACTAAGTCAAACTAACTTAATTAGCACATTTTTGTTGTCTTGTGATGTAGAATTACAATTTTCTCCTAATTTAATTCAAAGGAAAATTAAATCAAGATTTTCAATTAACTGATTCAACTAAGTCAAACTAACTTAATTAACACATTTTTGTTGTCTTGTGAGGTAGAATTACAATTTCTCAGAAAATTAAATCAAAATTTTCTTATTAACATTTTATAAAAATAAAAATAATTTTATATTAATAATTAATTAAATTCATATTGAAATAATTTAATATATGAAATAAAAAATAGTTTACAAAAACAATTCTCTAAAATTCTTCATATTATATGTTTATAAAATGACCTATAAAATTTAATAATTTATAAATAAATTAAAATTAACAATATAATAAATTAATTTTATTTTTAAATTTAAATTATTTTTTTTATATTAAATACATTTCAATGTTGATATTTGTTTTTAATGTAATTACTTTACCTTCAACTTTTTCTTTTCAACTTTGACCTTGAACAACTAAACTCAATAAGTTTATAAAGTTATTTGATTTCAAAATTTAGATTATTTATTTTCTATTTCAAAGAATTTTGGCATAGTGTGTTTGGGTTGGAAAATTATGAATAAGTTGATTCACTTTAATAAGTTATGAATTATTATGCGCTATATTTTCGAAGTTCGCATATTTAGATTTAATAATTTGGGTTGGAAAATTATGAATAAGTTGATTTACTTATGAATTATTATGTCATGTTATATTTCAAAATTTTATTTAATAATTTATATTTAATAAGTAAAAATATATTTATAAATTAATGTAATTTAAAATTTTTAAAATATAATTATTATATAGTTTTAAAAATTTATTCTAGAATTTATATTTTAGATATTTGAAATAGAAAATAAATAATTAAATCAAATAACTTTATGAAGTTATTGAGTTTAGTTGTTCAAGGTCAAAGTTAATATGAAGACGTTGAAAATTTATTGTAGAATTTATATTTTAGATATTTGAAATAGAAAATAAATAATCTAAATTTTGAAATCAAATAACTTTATGAAGTTATTGAGTTTAGTTGTTCAAGGTCAAAGTTAATAGAAAGACGTTGAAGGCAAAATAATTATATTAAAAACAAATATGAACAAAAATTAAGAAAAATTATATTTAAAAGATATAATTTTAAAATTTTAAAATATAATTATTATATAGTATGAAAATTTATTATAGAATTTATTTTTTAGATATTTTTTAAAAGATATATTTTTAAATTAATTTAATTTTAAAATTTTAAATATAATTATTATATAGTTTGAAAATTTATGATCGAATTTATTTTTTAGATATTTTTTAAAATATATTTTTGAGTGAATTTGGTTGGAAATTAAATAAAAATAATTATTAAAATTATTGATAACAAAATGGAAAAAATTACAAAATATAAAAGTTATTATACTAAAAATAATTAGAAAAGATTATTACCTAAAAATAACAAATACAATTTTAATTGGAAAAAAATACAAAATATAAAATTTATTATATCAAAAATAAATAGAAAAGATTCACCTAAAAATAACAACTAAATACAAGATTTAACATAGCCATGCAAGACCAATTCTTTAAAATAGCTATTTTTTATACCCATATAATTATGAGTAAATAACCTTGTGACAAAGTACTTTCACAAAATACAATTTTAATTGAAAAAAATACAAAATACAAAATTTATTATATTAAAAATAATTAAAAAAGAATATTACCTAAAAATAACAACAAAATGCAAGACCAATTTTTTAACATAGCTATGCATGTTAGAATTTTGAGAATTCCAAGTGAAGAGAATAGGTTCTTCTCCTAAACACAGAGAAATAAAAAAAAATTTATTGACCGGAGACAAGATTTGTGGCTTTAAAACAAACTTCGTTTCTTTCAAAATCGATACAAATCTTCCCTCGAATAGAGGGATAACAACAAAGGTCGCTACGTACGCAAAGCAATGCAGACTCCTTTTTCTCTGAAAACTATACTCTGTCTCTCATAGTACCAACACTGCTGTGTGTCTCTGTTGTTTTCCGCGATGCTGTGCGAAAACACTAAAACAGAACAATACAATACAACTAACACAGGCTCGCGGGCCTTTTTCATTTTATATATATGTCGTGCATATATTTTTACATTACATATAAACCATATGAAAACTTAAATCAAAGAAATGAAACCAAAAAATACAAAGGAAAACCTTTGCGGAACTATAAAATATGAAATGCCTGACGTACGAGTGGGGACCACTACGCAGTCGGCAATCGACAATCGGCGAACGGCTTGACAACAAACTTTGTGATCCATTCAATCTTTCGATTGTGATTACACCATGGACGGGATGGCCCGATATTAAATGCGCTGCGTAAGACCGTCAGATCCGCGCTTTAAACAAAACGCGCGACCAAACAAACAAACCTTCGATCTTCCGCTTGCGATTGGAAACACGGGCGCGATCCAGCTATTAACTCTGTCTCATAACATGATCGGATCCGCCCTGATCGGGGCACACAATAAAGTCTTGCCGATTAAACCTTGCGATTGAAACCAAGCGATTCCAATAGATTTCTGCCACGTGGTCTTGTGGACCCACGGGCCTCCGCTGCTGTGGGGGTGATTTATATATATGTTTCAATGTATTAAACGTTCCGTTTGCGGAACTCTTCACATCTGCAAGACATTTTATTAATGCAATATGCGATTGCGATTGGATCGCATCGCATCGCGGCTTCATATCAACAAGACACTGCTCCAAAATAACTTTGCGATTCCGATTGGCATATAAATGGTGGGGACCACTTGTCCCGCCAATTCAAAAATAAAAGGACTTCTGCCTGTTAAAACAATTTCCATTCATTCTGGTTGTTGAGGACTTTAAAGCCCGAAACGACTGGTTTTTAATATCTCTGTTCCTCTGTAGAAAAGATCTACGAAAATCTTCGTCCTTCCACTGTGAAGAACGGCTCCGCCCATCACTGAGTTAATTTCATCTGCAATCTGTGGTTGCGGCCCATCAAAATTAATTCATTCCCATTCTTCTTCAATGCAGAGTGTTGCGCACTCAATCTCTCAAGTGTACGTCATTGGCCGTCGCCTTTCAGACTTTGTTCTTTGTCTCCTCCCTACCCAAGGCACGCAAGTGACTTTAATATTTCAACAACCAAATTATGAGTAAATAACCTTGTGACAAAATCCCCCATACCCAGCACTCCTAAAATTTGTATAGTAACAATAAATGTAATTTGACAAAACACCCCATAACCAGCACTCCAATAGTAATAAATGTAATTTTTTTAAATACATGAGACGCAGAAAGTCTAATTTTGTGAAGGTCTCTGAACTTGTATAATAAATTTAAATTTACATAACAAAAAAAACCTCTAGAAATCATTTACATAACCATGAAATGGCAAAGCAGCTACAGCTGAGTCACCCACTCGGACGGTGCGTCCGGATTATGTATCTCTTCTCAATTTATACAAAATTAAGTCGGTTAATTGTCTCTTCGATTCAAAAGGGTTATGGCGGTGATGGCCCTTCGAAACTCAACAGGACATGACGGTGGCGCCTTTTCCAGAGCAAGTCATGGTGATGGCACTTCGAAACAAGACATGGCGGTGGCGCCTTTTCCAATATGAGCAACTCACGGTGATGGCTCTTCGAAATTCAACAAGACATGGCGCCTCTTCGAGGATGAGCAAATCATGGCGGTGAGGGTGGGGCGGTGTCAGTGCGGTGTTAAAGAGTTATTACTTCCAACACAGAGAGCTGGGTGGAAAGAATTGTATTTATAGGCAGAGAGAAAACCAATTCTGTTAATTCCATAAAGCATGTCCATGGCCGCAGCGAAACGGAGAAGGTATGAAGATTTGACAAATATTGTGACATGACATACTTTTTAAATTTGTTAAAGCAATAGTACTGTAGCGTTTAAACTTGGTTTGATTTGTTGTACAGGCTGTTGTCAATATGCGAGCAAGGTTCTGAGATTAAGGGGTTTTTAACATCACCTCAAATCACGCAGGAATTGGTTTTACTTCACCTTCTCCATGAAATTGAAACATGGTTGTACTGTGTTGCTTGGTTGCCTCTTGAAGTGATCTATAAAAATCATTTGGGGTGCGGGTTCAACAATCATGGCGGACAAGAATTGAGACTCAATGTTTACATATCTTTACAGAATTATTGGGGATGTTGGCCGGAAGAGGAGGAGAGACTGAACATGTTTCTCCTCTATTGGCAGAAACCTTGCCGTGTTGTGGTGGAATGTTCATGGGCGGTTACATGCAAATTTACCGGCAACACACAACATGTTGTTATGGATGACGAGTCTTGGTTTATAAAACTGACAGCCACAATACCGATGGAAAAATTAGTTTTGGATTACAGTGATGTTTTCTATCAAAACGGCGGTTGGGGTTGGAGAAACCCATCATCGTACGTCCTGCGAAGATTGAGTTCTCGCCTCAAACGTTTCAATGGCAGGCGCAAGCAGGGATTCAATCATAACATTTAAATGTCATTTGTTTCTGTAAAACCAAGAAATTTTGAATCAGTGAACTTTGGAAAGTTATTTAACAATACATTCCATCATTATCATAATATTCTAATCATTTTCATGCTATTATCATTATCATAATATTCTATCATTTTCATGCTATCATTTTTATGTGTTTTGTTTTCTAATAATTAATTCATTCCTTTTTCTTAACTCTATCGTTTTGGTTTTGCTTTGTTTGTGATATATTATCAATTTGTTAAAAAACTATAAAATAAACACATCAAAACAAATAAAATAATTCAACAATACATTTCATATATATATATATATATATATATATATATATATATATATTTTCTGAGTAATTCTAAATTTATTGATATGTAACATAATAATACAAAACAACGCCACTGCTTCAGTGGAGAAAGCCTGAGAGCAGGGCTTGATAGTCATGAAAACCAAGAGTTTGGACTGCCCACCGAGGGGAAACCAGTCCATGAGAGATAAGTCTTGCCGCCCTCACAGGGGAAACCGGCATTTGAGTCAAATAGTTTAACAAAAAAGCAGGTAAAAAGACAATCTGCTCTTTCATCAGAGGGAAATTAAGCATAAAAACAAAAACCAGCCTAGGAAACCTAGGCTATGGGGTCGAAATCCGTTGAAGGTCGTCCTGGTTACTGATCATTGACTGGAGATGGAGACTCGTCTTCGATTCTGCATCTATACTCATCATTGCTTCCTTCATCGTCTGCAGTAGGAACCGCGGTGACTTTGCCTTTATCTTCCTTCACCTGAACCTACATTTTATCATCATGGGCGATTTTCAGCTGTGCCAGGGATTCCTTGGCTTTTTCTGTAGGCGTGGGAGTGGGAGCAACAGAGGGGCCAGGGATAACGACAGAGGGACCAGGGACATCGACTGAGGGGGGTGCAGGGTTGGCTACCTCCTCCCGAATAGTGACCGTGATATAGGCAGTGATGATCGGCCTATCCATTGAGCAATCAAAGCGGAACTTTGCACGTTGGGAGGTCTGACGAAGGGGGGTGAAGGCTGACGGAGAGGGGGCAAGAGAGGCAACAGAGTGGAGAGTCGGAGGCATAGGAGGGTGCGCAGGGGAAGATGCGGCAGAAGGCACATGGGGAGGTGGGGAGCTCGGGAAGGAGTGAGCGTGCTCATTAGAATGAATTCTGCCCCTTCGGCTCCAGGTTTCAGGAGTGTGGTCACAGGAGAAGTCCTTGGAGGAGGAATCCGAGCTGGGGGAGGATCGAGATTGGATGGCATGACTGCAACTGCTCCTGCGTCGACTTCACATCCTATGGCGCAGCTTGGGCATGGTGGCAGGGAGGTGCTGCATAGTGGAGCTAGGTGAGACAGGCCGGGATTTCGAACAACAGAAGCTGCTTTGAGAAAAATGCCATGCCGGAATAGTTTCCAAGCAACAGAGGAGCATATAGCGCCTACCAATGTGCGTACGAGCGCTTGGCTTGGCACAGGCGGGTGGGCATGAACTTCTCCGCGGAGCGATGGATCTGTAGATTGAGCGCTTGCCATACAATAAATCAAAATCAAATTCCATAATGAACCAGGGGAAGTGCAAAGGGCGGCGACAGTTCGTGATGAAGGTCTTAATGGAGCACAGGGTGGTGGGATTAATGGCGATATAAATGCCCCTGTGGGAGGCCACATGGCCACCCCACGCCATCGACCTTGGGATGCGACTTGGGACGGGTGTCCCATCATGTTCGGGTGTCATCCACATCCGGAGAACAATACATCTCATTACATCAAAACAAATAAAGTAATTTAACAATACACTTTATCACATCAAAACAAATAAAATAATTTAACAATACACCTCATCACAAATAAAATATCAAATAAAATATCACAATTGTAAATTTTATTTTCTAATAATTAATTTTATTTTAATTTCTAAAAAAATTATTTTTCTTTTGAAATATCCATTTCTTAAAATGCTATAAAAATCAAAACAAAACAAATTAATATGATATGCGTCTTACTGGAGAAAAATTCCAAAATGTTTATATTCAATTGAAAATCATATATAAAGGATCCATGCAGTGATGCCCATCATTTTATTTTACCCCACAAGTATATAGAAATATTTCTTAGGATTTCATTACAATATAGTGATATGCTTGCTTTCTTTAACTCATTTCAATCAAAGAAATAAAATATATTTAAATAGAGATATTTAACATAATTTATTGGAAATTAAATCCATATTGTGTTCAAACATTTCTAGTTTAATTTAGTAGAAAAAATTGTGTGAGAATATATTTAATTTAATTTATCGAAAATATATTTAATCTAATTTATTGAAAATTCATATTGTGTTAAATTTATATTGAGACATTTTTTAGTTTAATTTTGTAAAAAATTGTGTGAAAATATATTTAATTTAATTTACTGAAAATTCATAGTGTTGTTAAATTTATAGTGTGTTGACACATTTTTTAATTTAATTTAATAAGAAAAATTGTGTGATAATATATTTAACTTAATTGAAAATTCATATTGTGTTTGACATTTCTTTTAGGTTAATTTAGTAGAAAAAACTGTGTTAAAATGTATTTAACTTAATTTATTAAAAAATCATATTGTTTTGAGACATTTTTTTAAATTTTAATTTAGTAGAATAATTTTATTGTAATATAATGCTTTGTGATTCAATAATTTAAATAAGGTGGATCCCCACCTGGAGACTTTAAAATCGCTCTACTCCCACCGCAGCACTTTGAGTGTTGAACCAGCGATAGGCCCTATAAATGGACATTGACCGAGCGTACGAGCCATTTACCTGGCTACCCACAGCAATAGACATAAACTAGAGGGCGAAGTAATAGGCCTTACTTCTTATAAAATAAATTATAAACATTTAATTTTACCAAAAAAATATTAAACATAGATTTATTTTAAATATGGATTAACGATTCAAAAGTAATTAAATTTCATTAGGAATAAATTTCAAAATACTCTCACACTCAATAATAAAACTACTCTCACACTCGATAATAAAAAATGCTATATGTATTTGTAATTGTATTTGTTTATTATTTAAATTAGAAAATTACTCTCACACTCAATAATAAAAACACTCACAATAACAAAAAGAATGATAATACATTTCTTTTATTTTATTTCGTTTTTTTGTTTTGTATATATATCTCAGCTTTAAATAAATTGAAAATTAAAATAAATTTATATCATAATTAATAAATTAATTGAATTTATGTTACAGTGGTTTTATATATTGAGAAAAATAAAAAATTATTCTTCAACTTCTTTATATCAATTTTTTATAAAAATATCTAAACTTCAATACATTATAAATTAATAATTAATTAACAATATAATAAATTTATTTAATTTCCGAATTTAAATTATTTATTTTATATATTTAAATATATTTCACGTTTCATATTTCAAAAAAATTGGGATGGTTGTTTTGAATGTAATAACTTCACCCTCGACCTTTTGATATTAACTTTGAATCTCAACAACTAAATTCATAACTTATAAATTAATTTTCATAGAGTTACTTTATTTTCAAATATGGATTATTTATTTTTTATATTTAAATTCATTTCAAAGTTTATATTTCAAAGAATTTTTTTATTTATTTATTTGGCAAATTATGAATAAGTTGATTTTCTTTTATAATTTTTCAATCATTATGTTATGTTTTATATATATATAAGTAATATGAATAGTCTAATTTATAAATTGAGTAGTAGTTATTTAGAGGCATTTATGCTAGATAAATCATTATCTAATAAATTTCTTTTGGGATTGCATTACCCTACCAACCATTAGCATGATTAGATGTTTGCTCATGTAATTTCCAAGCTTATACCCTAGAGTGCTTTAACAAGACACCTTATAACTCTTTGTTCTATGCCATATGGGCACACATTTAATAATTTAGAATTTGATGAGAAAATGTATATTTAAAAGATATATTAATTAATTAATTTAATTATATATAAATATATAAATAATTTTAAATGCAATTATAATTATTTGGATTCTTTTATATAATTTAATCTTTATATTTTTTTAGTATATTTTTAAGGAATTTTTTTTCGAAATTAGATAAAAATTATTATTAAAGTTATTGGTAACAAAAGCCTGTATAATATCATTGAAAATAAAATAAAAAATGGCTATATTAAAATAATTAAGCATATTAAATTTTTTTGGAGATACACATCACCTAAAACTAACACTTAAATCAGACATGTTGTAGCTACTACAATGCCCTCCAAAATTTTGTATTCATTTAAATTCTGGAGCCCCCTAGTGAACATGTCCTTTTTGTTTCAAGTCATCATTGTCATTTCATGCTAGTTCAAGTCTTCCTAAGTGTTCAAATTTCTTATTGAAAAACACTAAGTGTCAATGCACTATCCTTTCACAAACCTAGGGAAATTTTTCTTCATATTGCACTTCCAAAATACAGGCCTAGCGCACTTCCAAAACAAAAGCCTAGTGCACCTTCCAAACACAAGCTATCGCACTTCCTAAAAGCATTGCCAACCCACATTCTAGAAGCAAAGCCAACACATATTTAAAAAAGCTAGCCAACCCTCGTTGTCACAAGGACATGCGGTAGGCACACTTCATTGATGTAGCTCTATTGCACTCTATAGTGGAAATTGTCTTATTTATCACAAGAGCATGCACTAGGCACACTTTCAACCTATGACCTACCCACATGTGCGACTTTTCCTATGTAGAGAGCTTACCCCAAGATCTCATTCCACACTTATTTCTATCATTGGAGCTCTGCACACTTTTGGAGCATAAGGAAATCCTCTCACCCTTGGTTGCAAGTGCACTATATTCTTAGTAAGTTCCTCCTATGTTGCACTTTCAAATTGCGCTCTTGAATGTGTCACTTCATTTCATGAATGTTAGTTTTTAAGTGACTCTTCAAATTCTTAAATTGTTGGTATTCCAGTCATATGCTAGTTTTATATATGTGTTTTCATGCCAAGTCTTTTCGATTTATGTCTCCCCTCTTGCTTGCTTTCATCTAACACTTAGTTGATTTCTTATCAAACCCTTGTCTTCATGCCTTGTGTTAACTCAAACCCTTTGATCTAAGAATTAGTGCACCATTAGATCATAACCAACATTCCATTAAACCCTTTCTCCTTGGACCTTCAACATGTGTGCGTCACAAGGCCATTCTTTCCTCAAGAGAAAATAGTGCATTCCACAAAATAGTCCCGACTCCTTGCTCCTTGAAAATGCACCATGTGCCCACCATTAGCATCCTTTCCTTGAGTAGTGTATAACAGACTTCTAGTTGACAAGCATGCCAATCATCTTTCCCTTGCAGATGCATCATGTGCCCAACCAAGAGACCCTCTCTCAATGGCAACACATTGTGCACTCACAGTACCTAAGGTCCCTAACCTTTACCTCCAGATTTTGTGCCATGTGCTAAAGCTAGTCTCTCTCCTAGAACTAGCATATTGCGCACTTTAAGGGAACAATGTGATTACCCTTGCTTCTAGATTGTGAGCTTGAACCCAAAACTCACACACTATCCCCCACAACTAAAATTTTGCATAGTAAACAAGCTAGAGTAGGCTTTTTGTGGGACTGATTGTGTGATTTTCCACATTAGCAAATTTCTATTTCTAGGTATTCCAGATCCCAAGTTTATCAATTTAGCATCTTCTACGACATTATGCCTCTATTTACACAAAAAGGAACAATAAAAGAGGCCACTAAAAGAAATACTGAAGGTGTTGTGGACAACCTGAAAGCCAAAGTACCAATCTTGTCAGACACATGATGCTTTATAGAAAATTCCGCCACCTTGACATAGAAAATTATATTCAAAGATTTCATCAAGAACGAGTTTCAAGAAGATCTAGAGGATAGGGAAGTGTACATTAATGTTAAAAGTTCTATACTCTATAGGATTTCTAGACGATATCCAATGTTACTTAGTGTAGAGGTAATCAGGTAGATATTGCAACATCTTGACACTAAAATCATGATTCTTAGAAGTGTAAGTGGACAAGATCTCGCCACATACCAGCCCCATGATCTTCATTCATATTACAAGCTTCCAAATCTAGAGGAATACCTGAATTCAATTTTATATGATGCTTTCTCTCTTCAATATTCCACAAAGAACATTCTCAAGACATGGTGGCAAGAGCGTGGTAAGTTTCGATAGAATCATGAAGGGATTTACATGACTAAGTCATTGAGGAAAGGATATCAATATCTGGTGGCTATGTGTTGCAGGTTGAATGGGCATGAAAACATATAATTATTCGAAGAAAGATGGGTTTACATGGTCTATAGTTGTGCCAATAAAGGAAATATTTTAAATTGGTATGACTAGATATCCCAACAATTCTAGCAGAATGCTACAAAGGAGAAAAATTTCCCGCAAGGTGAGAAACCCGATTTTTACATGTCAGCCTAGTTGTTAGATGGTATTTGTGCCAAGAATGAATTCACCAGTCTCGATTGGAAGTCGACCAAGAAACAACCTCCTATCCACACCTACTATAAGATATTGTTAGAGGTTAGCTATTAGGGGATGTATGAGAAAATATTTGAGCACTTCATCATAGTATCATACCAGATGATATTTCAAGTTGAGGAATATTGCATGATTGATAATGCCAAGGAAGCTATTTCAAAAGTTTCATATTGGTTCACGTCTTTGCAAGGTACATTCATTAAGGTGTTTGGAGCTTATAAGAGTCCACATCTTATGCTGAAGTTTTTAATAGATAAAGTGACCATGCAAGAGGTTGGTTGACAACTTTGTACATGATTTTCACAACAACTGCAGAAGTTGAAGAAGTCACCATGGCCTAACTTCCCTCTGCAAATAGGGTTTTATGAAATGACACACATGAAACATTGGGCAAAGATAAGTTATACCTAGCCATATGATTATGTCTCCTAGGAGGACGAAGAAAATATTAAGAACCACTATAATTACTCTAGAGTAGTTGGACAAGGTGAAGAAGTAGGTCCTTCTCAAATAGTACAACTGTGGGATACTCATCGAGAATGGACCAAGTAGGGCATGGAGACTCAGGATAATGTCAAGTTGAAGAGGAAGCATGACCATATGCTAAAGAGGAAAGGATTAATAAGTTCAAAGCACATCCACACATTAAAGGGGTAATTGATGTAGAAAAGAGAAGGAAAGAGATTGAAGAGGGTAGGAAAAGGAGACAAGAGGAAGAGTGCAGAAAAAATAAAAGAGTATGAAAAGAATAAATAATAAGATATGTGTAAGAGAAAAGAGGAACAAAATAAAAGGAAAGAGGAGGAAGCATTGAAGAGGAAACAAGAAAAATCTCTTAGAAAACAAATGGAAGAAGAAGAAGAGAATATAAGGCTATAAGTCAAAGAAAAACATAGGAAGAAGATAGAAAAGGAATTCATGAAGTAGTTAAAGGGAGATTTGGAGGCCCAAGGTATAGATGATGAATAGGAAGAGGAGAAATAGGCAATAGAAATTGAACCAACCATATCTCCTTTGGAGATTCGATCTCCAACTCCTATGACATATGGGAACCTTTGTTTCAGTGACGTGGGTTCCACCTCCATATGATGATATAATTATGGATATCTCCTATTTCACCTTTGATGAACTAAAATACAATATCATTCAAGAAATAAGGTAGTACTTCCCGAACGAACTAGGTTGTCCTACTTCCATTCGTACAAAAAGGGTTATTGTGTCAAACACTAAGACAAATCCCATAGTAATCAGTTAAAAAAATACAACCTTTGCAGTAGCCATGAAAAAGAACACTAATTTTTTTATCCAAAATAATGAAGAGTTGGAGAAAGAATTAGATAACAAAAAGCAACAAATTGATCACCTACTTGCTGAAAATAAAAATATTTCTTCCACTAGCTCTAGCAGAGAAGGACTACAATCAGCTATACTCGAAGGATTCAAGAAATTAAAAGACAAAATGAAGAAACTTTATGATCAGATGATCATTTTTCATATGAAAATAGGACCCCTATATGATGTCTAGAAGGGTTCGCAAGAAAACTTGAGGATCTTAAAGTTAGGTCATACATTTATAGACACAATCGAGGAATATGGCACCAAGTAACTAAATGCACCTACATCATCTGATAGAAATGGAAGGGATGAGGCTATATATATATGATCAACTCAAAAATCATATATCCAACAATATTTAAGATTATATGTGGTTACGCAATGGATTGGAAGCCTTTGTGTGAGTACACAAAGTGCTTTCTATAGGTGCACTTGGGGTGGTGAGACATAGGGATACTATTAGGTAGGATTTAAAGCAATTTTTGGATCATATCAGAAGGTGTCTACTTAAAGTGACTTCCATGTGACTAAATACATTTTTCTACAATATGTAGTTGAGCCATATGAAGCTAGTCATGTTGTGGAAATATGTACAATCAAGCTCCAAAACCATATATCCAAATGTTTTGGAGGGAAATATGAGATATAATATAGAATTACCACAAATATTCAAAGGCATAACAACAAAATTTAGAGATTTGTATCAATATATTACATCATAGCTTCATGTCGCAGTTGTTGTATTACAATTTCCCCAAATGTGTACAAAATATGTCTATTTCTAGTAGTTTTTAACCCTCTATAAAAATTACCCACAAAAAATTTATTAAAACAAAAAATATACAATGGCGAGAACATAAAATATACACACATATTTTCTCCTGGAACCCAAATCAGGAAAACATGATTAGTTTTTCATTATATTCCTTTCAATGTTAGAATAATTTATATACATGCCAAAACATTCATAAACCCAAATCCATTAACCTTGGATGAGAACGTAACAATAGTTGTCTTGAATGGATGTACAAAATACCATGGGAAAAAAACCATCATGCCCAAAAATATGTGCAAAAACCATGCAAAAGACCATGGGTAGGTCTTCCCACCATCCTTGAGTATGCCCCTCATCCTTGCATTCACCCAACCATTATTAGGTATACATAAAAAATTAAAAAAATCCTCGGGAACTTCCCTAGGCATCGTGCAGAGGGGGTTTTTGCACACCCCCCCCCCGCGCACACCTTCCAACCCCTTGCTGCAACCACACAATGTAACATCACATGGGGCTAGTCGTGGAAATAATAAAACACATACCCAAAATTCTCCCACTTGTGGTTTTATTTCCACACAAGGGGCCGAAGGAGTGCTCAATCATTGGCCTCATGTTGTAATGCCCATTGTTCCTATACACCAAGAAAAACTCTCAATTCTCACAAAATTTGTCAATGCATTTGCAACATTCTTCAAAGCGTCCACCTTTACCAAAAACACCTTTTTTTCTTCAACCATATCCCTCAGAATGTGATATTGTACATCAATTTTCTTTGTCTTCTAATGATAAGGGCGACTCTTTGCTAAGAAAATTGCACTTTGGCTATCACAGTCTATCTTTATAGCTCATTGTAACAAACCCATACTTGAATAAAAAATCTACAACGAAACTTATTCATTGCTTACATGAGTGGCTTCCATGTATTCAACCTCTGTAGCTGAAAGTGCCACAACAAACTGCCTCTTTCTGATCCAGTTGACTGCTCCTCCAAATAGGTTAAACACATACCCACTTGTAGATATTCTCTAATCCAAGTCACAGCCGATTCAACATCAACAAAGCTATGCATTTCCAACACTTTGTACAATCTTAGTCTTCTTTGGTAGCAAAAACCATAATCAATTGTGTCACACAAATACTTGAAAACCTGCTTCACTACGATCTAATGCTCCTTCCCTGTTTTTGACATAAACTTGTTCATTACTCACATTGTATGTGCAATGTATAGTTTGGTACATACCATTGCATACACTAGGCTACCAACTACACTTGCATATGGAACATGGGACATGTCCTCTTCCTCTTCCGGTGTTTTGGGACACTGCTCAACAAATAATTTTTCACCTATAGGAATAGGAACCTTCACTAATTTATTATCCCTCATATTAAACATCTATAATATTGTCTCAATATAATTCCTGTAGTTTAACCAAAGCTTCCTCTTTGCCTTATCTCGTTTAATTTCCATGTCCAAAATATATTTTGCAACACCAAGATCCTTCATGTTGAATTTAGAGGAAAAATTGGGTCTTCAAATCCTGGATAATTTCTTTGTCATTTCTAATAAAAAACATATCATCCACATATAAGACCAAATAAATAACACATTTACCAATTAATTTAAAATACACACAGTGATCCACTTTCCTTCTTTTGAATCTAAGTCCCCATATCTATCTGTATCAAGTCTTTGTAACCACATCCTTGGTGACTACTTTAACCCATACAAAGACTTTTCTTAACTTTCTTACCAATTATTTCTTACCATTCCAGTCGAAAAATTCAGCAGATCCCAACACTCATTTTTTTTCAAGGTTTCCATTTCTTCAACCATGGCCTTTTCCCAGAGTTTTCTTCCGATCACTAAGTCATAAAAAAGTTGAATCTGCTACCTCCCTCACAGTTATGTGATCATCGTTAGTAATAGATAAACCAAAATTTTAATAGAAATAAATGTACTATACCTCTTTGGATACCTTCTCTCTCGAATTGATCTCCTAAAAAATATAGTGTGTGAATTTTCCTCTTATGATTATCTTTCTCATGGAAAATCTTAAGAACCCCCTAAATTAAAAGTATAATAAATGGGCGAATCCCCATGATACATAGGAAAAATGAAAGGTGATTTTATCTATAATATAATATGTGTATATAATTTTATTGGCGAATCTCTCACCATATTATATTATCTTGTAAAATCATGACGAATCTCTCACCATATTATGTTATCTTGTAAAATCATGGTAAATCTTTCACTGAATTATAAAATATTGTAAGATCTTGGCGAATATTTCACTAAATAATAAGAAATTTGAAAGGGATAAAAAATTTCATAATGAGTATTTCTTATAATGGCTCCAAGACTTGTTAAAAAATCCATCAAGAACCAAAACAATTATATTCTTTATATGTAATATAAATATATTTATCATGGAAAGTCAATTTGGTTTAACATAGGTGATAGGGAGAAATCCTACATGTGACAATGTGTTGAACTCATAATGAGTATTTATTGTAATGGCTATGAACCTTATTGTCTAATCAATCCCTCGAGGGCTGAAAAAAAAAAGGAGGATATGAGATGAATCATATAATTACAAAGCCATGTGATGGTGTACTTAGCATTGACTAGTCATAATGTTTGGGAGGTTAGTCATGTAATTTAATTAATATGTGTCAATAAATTTATTTTTTTATTTTTGATATTATAGTTATTGTGTGTTTATTACAACTTGGTACCAACAAATAATTTTGGTAAGGAAATGTGTGGTATAGTTCCAAGTTAGAGTGTTTGTCATTTCTCCCATGGGCTAATATTCACCCCTAAAATTTTCTATGGATATAGACTATCAATCTAATAAAAATAACAGGTTCAAGTATTGGAAAGATATCAACTACCCTACATGGGGTCTACCATATTATAGGGGCATGTGGCCTCTCAGATGTAGCCACAACTCATGCCTAACATTATTTTTGCCTTGTTATAGCGTGGAGGAAATTAATACATAATTTGCATTAACCTACCTAGTACCACTAGTCCTTGCTCAGATATCAGGGTTTACCCCTTATATCTTCCTAAAATCAGAATTCTTGGAAAGAACAATTTGTACAAAGAATTGTTGTTTCCTTGTTGTAGCATGTAAGCAATTAATACATAATTTGCATTGACCTACCTCATACCACTAAATATTAAGATATCAGCGTTTACCCTTTATATCTTCCTGAACTCACACTGCTTGTAAATATTACTTCAATTCCCTCCTCTACCCCACAATTCAAGGGCCAGTTTTCAACAAATATACAACAAAACTAGCTCAAATACCGACAAGCTATCAAATAACATGCATGAGGTATGCCATATTATAGGGGCATATGGACTCTCAAATGTAGCCACAATTTTTTCCAAGCATTATTATTTACTTGCTATAGCGTGAAAGAAATTAATACATAATTTGAATTGACCTACGTAGTACCACTAGTCCTAGCTCAGACCTTGGGGTTTACCTTTCATATCTTCTTAAACACAGTCTCCTTGGAAAGAACATTGTTTACCAAGCATTTTTTTTTCCTTGTTGTAGCTCGCAAGAAATTACTACATAATTTTCATTGACCTAGCTAGTACCATTAGTCCTTGCTTAGATATTACGGTGAAATCCCGAAGTTAGGAAAATTTTTTTTGCGGATCGCTAGAATTTGGGTGAAATTTTTAATTTCTCGTCGGAGAAAATAGTCAACTCAATTTCTCGACCGAGAGTTTTTAAAACTCTTGTCTGAGACATTTTTAATGTTGCGGCTGAGAGTTTGATTGGGTTTGAGCGGAGTTAAAATACTCTCGGACGAGAGTTAAGTATTTTCTCGTCTGAGAGTTTTATTGACATAAACTCTTGGGTAAACTCTCGTCCTAGAGTTTATAAAACTCTCATCCTAGAGTTATAAAACTCTCATCCTAGAGTTTATAGAACTCTCATCCTAGAGTTTATAAATGGAAATGGCTTACAAAATAGTGTATAGGAATGTTTTCCATACCACATGTTCGAACTTTCAAAATATTGAGAAAAAAAAATATATATTACGAGGGGATGTGTAATATGTAAACGATCAAAGATAGAATTTTGGAGAAATAATTAAATATTGATAGTTTATTAAACTCTCAGACGAGAGTTTTATATAAAACTATCGTCCTAGAGTTTATAAAACTGTCGTCCTAGAGTTTATAAAATTGTCATCCTAGAGTTAGAAAACTCTCGTTCGAGAGTCGGCCTTGGGTAAACTCTCGGGCGCAAATTCTCGACCGAGAGTTTGTAAAACTTTCGGTCGAGAGGTTAGCCACACAGTTAAATGCAACGTATGGTGGTTTAAACTCTCGGTCGAGAGTTTGAAATTTCTCGGCCGAGAGTTTAATAAATGTCTCGCCCAAGAAATTATCTCGGCCGAGAGTTTCTGGTCAATGAGAAACCCAAAAAAATCTGCAGTTTTCAGGAACTTGCAAATTTGGAGGGGAAGAACACCTACAAATTTTTTTTTTTATCCTTCGGACTTGGTACCATTAGATTCATCTCTGAATCTAGTTTCTAATGATGTAATATTTGTGGAGTTTCATTAAAAATTTCAATTTATTATTAATTTTATACTAAACTGTGTCACTGTGGAATATCATTGTTCTGAAAATTGCACTGAATGAAAATTCAATAACTTTAAAATGGCAATACCAAAAAAATCAAAAAAATCATACTGCAATTCCTCTCCTTGTCTTATTCAAAAGGGTATTCTCATTTTTCTTATTGACGATCACATTGAAAAGAAAATCTAGGACTCATAAAATGTATTGAAACATCACCCTTTTTTGGTCTTCGTCCATTTCAAAAAATAATAAAAAATAGTGATTTAATCTGAAAATTACTGAAAAATAGTCAATGCACTAGTGCAATCTATGTAGATTATGATGATATGGTTTATTTCCAAAAAAATGAATAACCTTCCCTAAAAAAGTTAGGGTTCAAAAAGGGACTATTTATGTTTTCTTGAAAATTTCAAGTATATGCAGTGAGTAAAAAACAAATTTACCCCTCTATATGTCAATATTTAAAAAAAAATATATGAGTATGGAGGTAAGACAATTCTCTACAAATCTTGTTTTTATTTCAAAGCGTAATTTTCATTGAAAATATTAGTTTAGTGGAGTTGAAGTTGAAAAAAATAGAAAATTACAATTTTTAACGTCAAAAAAGGGAAAAAGGTGTTTCCCAACTTCACATTTTCACCTATGGTTTACCATTTCTATATTTCTGAGCACACCCTGCTTGGAAAGAATACTTCAACACCCTCCTACCCAACAATAAAAATGCCAAAGTTCAATAAATATAAGACCAAACATGTTTAAATACTGGAAACCTATCAACTACCTTGGATGGGGTCTACCATATTATTGGGGCATGTGGCCTCTCAAATAAAATTGAAGAATAGGATCAAGATGAATTTTTCAATCGAGAATACACTTATTTACATAAGTGTTAAATATGGGAATATGAAATTTGTATACCGATAATTGTTTTAAAAATAGCTACACACAGATGTGACATCACGGACCACCATAATTAAATCATACAACATTTACAGTAATGGAAAGGATTTATTTCTAGGTATGTCTCCAAAATGTTAATCCCAAGGGTTGGCTTGGTGGTTTAGAGTAGAGTCAGACATGTCACATGAAGTTATTTACTATTGTTGTTGATTCTAATGTCTTTGATTCCCTTGGGTTGAGACTCCATGATTAGGGCCAATGATTTTCCCAGTTTACCTTCTACGAAATGTGTGGAAGTACTTCGAGGTTTCCATGCTTTCATTCCAAGTAAAAAAAAAATATATATATATATATATATATATATATATATCCTAAACAATTGATTGTTGTTCCCTTTCGTATAATATGTGTAATACCATTTCCCTTGGTTGTATATATGTGAATTCATGGCCTTTTTCTATATTAGCTTTGTATTTTTTCCCTTTCTGCTATGGTGGTAGTCAAAAACCAAATAAAACCTATGTACACAAGAAGGTTACTGTAGAAGTTGCCGTATTTTCTAATTTTTTTAAGGTTACTGTAGATTGATGGTTTGTCAGAAATCAAGTCCGACTAGTTTGTTTTGATGGATTGAATATAAATTATCAAGTATTACTGAAAGGATTTTGAGATATAAGCTAACTTTTCTAGTCAAAAATAAAAAAATTGTGGTGACCCCTTTTAATATTTAGTGTACAATTTATTTTAAGGAAACTAAAATATTTATGGTCAATGATGAAATTGAGTTTTTCATCTACATATATTGACTTGTGAACAATTGATTCAATGGGAGGGAGGGGGAATAGAATTTTTTCAGAATCAAGGGAACTATTGCAAAATATACAAATTCGTTGAAGATTGTTGAATTCTTTTTCCAGTAGAAAATGGAATACATTCCACATGTGGTAAATCATTGATACTGGAACTTATGTACTTATTGTGCTTTCTCTTTCAATGTATCTTCTCTTTGAGCATTTTTTAGCTTACAAGAATACCTAGTTTTATGATTTTCCTCATTAGCAAAACATGCAATTGATGTTGATGTCAAAATCTAGCGGGATGGCTATGAGTCGTTTGCCATGTATTTTTTTGGAAGATATCTCATAGATTTCTTGGGTGGGAAGGAAAGAACTATTGATTTCATGAATAGGCAGAGACATTCAAATGCCACAACACCCCTATTGGAACCTTTTGTGAAATGTGATTTGTAGTGCAACCCTTCCCTTTGAATTATTTCTTTAAGCCATGGAGGCTTGATAAATGGTTCTTCCAAGTTGCTAAATTTGGCATCGTTCAATATATCATAATAAAGCCTCTTTCTAAAATTAGAGCAGTGATGATTAAATAATTTGGTGTTTATGGGGAAGGAGAGTTCAACTAGTATTATGGGTATAGTTGAAGGTGGCACTCGGGACTATGATAGATACCTTACAAATTCAAGGCTAATAAAACATATAAGAAATTTTAGTTTTTAATAAAACATATCGGAAGTTTTCCTTTTTCCATTGGAAGTTTTGTATTGTTGGTACATTAACAAGAATTTAGTATCTAATAAAACATATTAAAAATATGATATATTTTGCATTGCCATATTTGTAAGCTTGGTACATTGACAAAGTTGTATAGTTGGCACTTTGAAGACTTCCAAGAGCATGGATTTATGTTTGCATGAAGAAAAGAATCTTAAAAAATAAAAAATTGTTATGTATTCCATTGATATATTTCTACAGTTGGTATAATGAATATCTATCAATACCTAATACATGTATATGGCCTTATGTTTGATCTGAGAGGTTTGTGAGCTAAAAATCAATTTAACATTGATAAATATCTAAACAAAACTTTCAAATGGAAAATAGAGAAATTATGGAACATAAGACACATGAAAAGACAATAAGGAAAAATTCATTCTAGTAAAAACCATTCATAGAAATAAGATTAGCCAATTATGTCATCAACAAAGTACAAGACCATTTCCTTACTCGTAAAGATTACTACTACATCACCACCATTATGAAACACGTGAAAAACTAAATATCCTATCCCAACATATGGTGGTCTAAAGAGAATGCCAAGCTATAAAAATCTAAAATAAGAAAAGAAACACAATTTATTTGGATATTTATTTTTACTTTTGTATAGTACAACATTTAAAATATGCAGAGAATTCAATCAAGGAATTCACACCAAATATTGATTTTTTCAATGGGTTTCCACTCACATTTGTTCAAAATAGAGATGTATCTTCGCTAAGAGCAACCTCTATCATAAGCATCACAGTAGTCTAGAATTCACTCTAGTTGCAACTCCCATGCTTGGATAGTATAAGGAATTCTTCATGTCTGAAGAAATTTAAAAGATGATCATTAGTGAGGCCTGCAACATGCATGAAGGAGTACATGATTGTCGGGCCAATAAGTCGACTAATATTGTGAGCTATTTCATTCCCACCTATGAATGATGGTTTTTGTTCATTAATTTAAATTAGGCTAATGTGATATAAATAACAGTAAAAAATCCCCATTTTTACCTAAAGGATTTAATACCCAACTTTTCAAAGACCAACGATTTTTTCAGAGTCCAGTTTGAAGGAAACATTACTCACCTTTTCCCGCGAAGACCAAATTGTGAGAAGTGCCACATATTTTTCAATAGAATCAACCCTACCATCACCATTGCTCCCAGAAATTTATTGCTTTTACTCTGTGAATTCGGGATATTATACATGGAGAACATCATGATGTTCCTTCATTAATGGTGCTGGACATGGATAGTTGGTGCACTTGAAATTAGGACTGGAACCATTGTTCATTTCAATGGTCTCATAGCATCAGGGGAGGATACATGGTATTAGAGAATTGGGGGAGGATACACTTTATTTTATGAATGAAATGCATATGGAAAAAATCTACATGCAAATCTAAGAATTGCATTTCCTCGAGGAGCCTTTCGCCCTTCACATTGACAGAGGAAGAATTACATTTCCTCGAGGAACCTGTCACTCACTGCACTGACAAAGGAGATGACACACTAGACTCTATAGCTTTGATTGGTGGATATGCTCATATAATTATCTAGGAAAACAAAAAATCAAAGGTTAATCTATGGATTCTTGGCAAATTGTTTGTATGGACAGAAATAACACAAACCCATGAATCATATATGTCACTACTTAGTAGTGACATAATAAGGGTTTTGTACAAGGAGCTTACCATGCTTTGAATCAAAGATAAGCTTACAATTCTTTTAATGCATTACAAATTTGTTTCATTACAACATTCCTCTAAAATAGTAAAAAGAAAGATTAGAGGTACATTACTCACTAATCTTCTCATGATTACCTTTCTAGTTAATTATTATAATATGGGTGGAAAGGGGACATTATAATAAATACATTCAGAGAGGTGTAGATTAGAATCCTAACCATAGGTCATTTGGGTAACCAAAAAAAAAAATCATTTATAATAGAATCAACCTAAGTAGCTCACAGAAATGCACATACAGTTTTTGTCAAATCCTTCTAAGAAAGTTGGTTTACACTGACACCTTTTTATTTTAGCTATCTAATTTCCACATAAGGAAAATATCAGAAATTTAACTTGTGGGTTGATAGGAACATCATGTATTGATAATATTTTACAATGAAAAACAACAATTCACTCTAGCTCATATCGCCTATGTTCCTGTGCAAGAGGATCTCTAGTCTTGCTCATATCACATAACTTCCTACACATGTTCCTATGCAAGAAGATCTCTAGTCTTGCTCATATCACATAACTTCCTACACATACATTTTTTGTCAAATCCTTCTAAGAAAGTTTCTTTACACTGACACCTTTTTATTTTAGCTATCTAATTTCCACATAAGGAAAATATCAGAAATTTAACTTGTGGGTTGATAAGAACATCATGTATTGATAATATTTTACAATGGCAAACAACAATCCACTCTAGCTCATATCACCTATGTTCCTATGCAAGAGGATCTCTACTCTTGCTCATATCACATAACTTCCTACACATGAGTATGCAATTTTCATGTGTTGCCTAACTTGTAAAGTTAACACTAATCCTGAAGGTATATGATTGGAACTAAAGGATCTAATAAAACCCAATAGATGTAAACGTAAACATCAAGAATGAAAAAAAAATATGAAAGATGAAATGTAAGATATAAAATAACTTCATTAAACCCAATATCTTACAGCCCATTTGAGAAGTTTGTAATACCAAACATTTCCAATTGTTTCAACTAAATTTAGACAGACATGCAAAAAATAAGGTGGAATCCACTTGACTATACTGAAACAAAATACAAAAATAATATCGAAGCCTCCCATTCCTTACATCCAGTTTGAGAAGTTTATAATACAAAACATTACTCAAACACTGTTCTAGATACATCTACAGTATCCAACCGTTTCAACTCAAATTAAATAGGCTAATTTATATGGTAGGACAACAACAACGTGAACATGGAATCCACTCGACTATCCTTTACAGAAAATCCAAAAGATAGTCTCAAAGCCTCCAAACTGTTAATCAATCATTCATGAAAACATGATACCTATGCCAACCACATACCATGCTTGCCTACAAGCTTCCTTGAATATCTTAAAATCTTTTGTAAAGATACATAAGATAAAAAAATAAGATAAAAAAATAAGATGGAAAATAAGAAATTGGGGGAAAAAAATTATATCATTCTATGATAAAACTTCAAAAATTAATTTGACAGTAAATTTTCTATAAAAATAAAGGAAACAACCATATTAAAACAAGAAATGGAGAAAGTGGATATATAAACAATATTTTGGAAAATGAAAGCTAATAAGGTGGACAATTTACAAATATACAAGAAGTTTTTTTTTTCAATGATAGTGTTATGGTGTGCTTAGTGCATGAGTGTACTAAAACACTAATGCTTGGTAGGAATGGTTGCAACCTACAAGCAATGGTCACATGCAGAAAGAATTGTTAGTTGGTTAGTGGAAACATAATAACATGTAAAATAAACTAGTTTATGGAACATAGTATGTTGCAAATAAAAAGAAGAAACAAAATTACAATAAAGCAAAAACACAAGCTCAAATGAATCAAATGAGCTAATAATCCAAACGGAGAACTAATACCCTCTTATTAGCTGCTATTAGTAAAGAAAAGGTATAATGTTACAAACTTCTAGAGCATCCTTAGAGCTATGGAGCTCTAATACCCAATGCAAGGAGGTCTTTAGCCTTGAGTTGGTTCTGCAAGGCCTCTCTCTTCTCCTAAGGGATTTCAGTTGTTGGGTGGCCAAAAAATGAATCCTCTAACTCTATTACTACTTCGGATCACACATTGTTAGTTTTCTCATGGGAAATTTGGCCAACATAACAATGTGTTCTCATTTTATTCTTCACATGGTGGAAATTTATAGGCAAATTCAAATACTTCTTCCCTCTCTTGGGACACTTGTGGATAGTGACCCAAGAGTGGGTTATGATTCCTTTGTGTGCTCACTTGAGGTCTCAAGGTGGCTCTAGGGGACTATCCTTGGGAAGCCTCAAGTGGAGAACCTTCTCATAAAGTGTGTCAAGTGGTCCCGGATGGTGACTTCCACCATGCTCAGGACCGTGTGGCTTATTGAGGGAAAACCGCGCAGACCAACGCACCTATTGAAGAAAAATGTGTGTAGAGTGCATTTTGCGTGTGTCTTCGGTGCACAATTTGATATTTTTCCTCTTGACCTTAGATATTTTTAAATTTTCCAATCCTCTAATGTTTCTCGACCCTGTAAATCCTTATTCTTTACATCTTATAATGTCTTTTTTCTTATTCAATTTTCCATTAATAACAATTCCCCCCTAATGTGTGAGGTCTAGGAAGAACTATATAGCCGAAATACATCATAATTTATGTTCTTTGTAACGTGTCAAGAGAGAGAGAGACCTATGTACAACCCAAGGTTGGAGACCCCTTACAATGGGTAAACGATGGACCATGTTCTGTCCGAAACCTGCAAGAGATGGTATGATACAATAAATACTTTTTTTTTTATGAGGCGGGCATGTCCCATGCTCGTCATGCTTTGGCTAGTTAAAAAGCCTATCTGACAGATAAAGGTTCTGTCTGTGTCACTGATATGGTAGTGATCTGCTGATTTGGTTGATGACAAAGATTGCTGACACCCTCATGGGTATTATTCTTTGCCAATAGTTTGAAATCCGTGCCCGCATGCATAATCTTGGTCTGAAATATAAATGCTCATTGCACGCATGGGTTTATGACTGGGACCTTCCCATGTAATTATTGCTGAAAGAGATTCTTATAATGGCACGGGTCTTCGACAAATTTGGAAAAAGTGCAATGGTTGTGAAGTACAATACCATCTTGACATGAAATATTTGTGTTGTAGTCGAATGTCAGGAGGATCGATGACATCTATGGGAAATGATGGTTCCCACAGTGCCACTTGAGGATGCCCCTATTGAGATGCGGAGCCATCGAAGGTACTACTTCCTTTTTGGAGAATGGGTGTTGAATTTGAAAAAAAGGAAGCCTTACTCGAACAAGCGAGCCATTGGTAAAAGGAACCAGGGTCTCTGATATGATATTTTTGACATAGACATGATGGCAAGGGATGATTGAAAACTGAGGATGGGAATTCAGCGGCCCGAGGTCAGAGCATGGAAATAAAAAAATTGGTGGAAGTCATAAATATTTCTAATGAGGAAAGCCTTGGAGTCGGTAGGACATCTAGGGTGGGTATATCTTGGTTATGAATGTGGTGGTGGCTTCGCTTGAAAGGTGTGATGCTCCGACCAAGGGTGATTAGGGACTGTTGCCATGGGAGAAAAATGGGTGGATGGGTGGGGGATTTTCTCGTAAGGAATCTTTGTACACTTGCTAAAAGAATAAAAAATGGGCTGGGATTGTACAAAACACAGAGATGGGTGCCCCAAAAACATAAAATTGACTCACTGATGATGTGAGGAAGGTGTTTTTTCTGAGGGTGGGTGCCCCATTGGTTGGTCTCGGTGTGGGGATGATGAAATGGATGGAAAATATTGCAAATGGGCTATGATGATGGGGGATGGTAGGCCAAATGTGAGGCAAGGTGGTGCGTATTTGATCTGCTTTCAAAATTGGTAGTCCAGGAAAGGGGTTTTATTTTGATATGGTAAAACTTGACTTCATGCATGGTGGATAAATGATCATGAAGTGCTTCCCAGACTAAGGTGATATGGCCATGGCATCATAATTTTTGATGCATATTCTACTTTGAATGATGGACGCCATGGAGGGGGAGATTCTAGCGACCAAAGAGGATATTTATCATGTGCAAGGTGGGGAGATGATAAACATGGTCGAGTGTTTGGAACCTATGTTTGATTAATTGTGGAGAAATGATGTTAGGATATGCAAGTTTTCTCTGGGACTCTATCATACTGAGGGTAGAATGATACATGCTTTGGAACATTCGGTGCATGGGGAAATAGGTGGTTTGTCATACTATATAATATATACAAAAAATACCCCAAGTGAAATAATATTTCTCATTCAAATATGTCAACAAAATGTGTTGAATTAAAAGATGTTGAGAGAAGGCATACCTATCGAAAACTATTTTTTTTGGAGATGTGAATGTGTGGAGCCCGCTATTGGCATTATGAAGTGCTGATCAATATACTGCTTTTGGTTATGCAATAGGGCTCTTTGAGCTCTCATTATGGTCCTTCAAAAAATTTGAAATCCATGACATATAGACCAATATGGCTCATTTCAACTCATTTGTGTCATTTGAGTGTTTGAGAGTTTGTGAGGTTACAGGTTTCCGTTGAGCCTTTCTTCTCGTTGTGGTCAGCTTGTGCACCCAAGATTCGTGCTGCTAGAGTCAGGTAGGCCCCAGAATGTCATGCACTTTAATTTTTTTAGTGTTACTGGGTAGGTTTCCATACAAATTGGGTTTGTACGAAACCATAGCTTTTTTTTGCCTTGACCACGCAGGCGATCAAGGCACAGGCTAAAATCTTCGAACAAAACTGAGGATTTGCGCAAAGATTTCGCACCCGTGGGTTCTTTTTGTAGATGAAATCCGTGTTTGTCTAAGATATAGATGTGTGGTTAGTGTGCATGTTTGATAAACAGGTGTGCTAAAAAGCCGAGGTGATTTTAAAAAAAAAAATTGGGAAATTTTTAAATTTTTTGGTGTTTTGATGTCACTGATGTGTGTCTGTTTGGTGACGGGATGTTGTGGAGAGAGAGAGATTGGCCTAACCTCTGTATGGTTGTGGCACATGATGCCAATGCTCGCTAGTAGCTGGCTCGATGGGGTCTTCTCAAGTTCCTTGAGAATGACCTCCTATGTTCACAGGATTGATTACTGTGTTACCTGGTCCGTTGTTGGAACATGTGGTGCAGAGTGATGGTGCTGCCAGGGTGTGACTTGGCTATCTATTGAGAGAGGGGTATTTATTTTGTGATAGGTCTACTACCATAAGGTGAGGGACTCCCATATCCACTCCCTCCTAGGAGAATATATCTTCGGTGCTTTGCGGATATTCATTGTGGCTGGATACTTCTTAGATAGCATCGCTCACAGACTTAGCTAAGAAGTGCACTATGGCTATGATTGTGAGACTGACGCAGTCGTCATTTCCATATATGGTGTCGGTGCCTCAGATTGGTGTTCTGCGCCGGCTTAGGTTCAGGCACTTCTTTGATTTTTCTCGTCATTGCTATGACAGGATGGTGTCGCAGCTAGTGAAGGTCCAAGATGGATCTAAGATATTCACATATGCTAGAATCCTTTGTAGCATTATGTATGAGAGAGTGGTGCTGCTGTGGCCCGTGGTGGCTATGCTTGCGGGGGGTCATCGGTATCCTCGTATGAGGAGATGGGACCCATTGATGCCTCGTGGTGGGGGAGGTTGGGTGGGGCATTATTGGAACATGACCACCGAGGCTTGGTTTGAGGCCAACCCTCATATGTTCCTCCCATATCCATATGTTGCGATGGACTGTCGAGGAGACCCGAATATGGGTCTTCCCACTGGGTACGCTTGAGGACCGAAAAGTATGATTTTTGTTTTTTTTTGTTTTTTTTCTAAATTTATTGAGTATTTATGATTTATATGTGTATTGTGATGAAAATGACAGAGTTTTTGTTACTCTTGCAGATGTTGGTGAGGTTGGGTGCCCCACAGATCGGCTGGTAGGACACCAACTAAACCAGAGGGTTTGAGGAGCTTCGCCCTAGGCTGGGGGAAGGGGGAAAGTCTAGTTCAGCCCCAGGGTGGAGGACCCGGTGATGAAGTTGGCCCCTATAGACTGGGTAGAAGTTATACTATTGTTGAGTGTGTTACAGCGATTTCTCATGTCGAGGCAGTGGAGATGGCAGAGTAGCTTGCTGCTTCTGAGGCCCGAGCCCCCAACTTAGTAGAAACTTGGGGCCGAGCGGATAGGCTGACCTAGGGTATGTCGACCCGTGGGTTTTTTGATGACTTAGATGATGTCTATTTAGACACATTGATGGCCCGTGAGAGGGGATATCAATCGAATCTATGCCTCGTGGTGGCTTTAGTTTTAACGACTGCCCTAGTACATGCACTGGGTGTAACCGTGGGACCAGGTGCCCAACCTGGCTGGGCGCAAACCTAGAGATATTTTGTACACAGGGAAAGCACCCATTATGAGGATGTTTCCATTATTTTTTGATGACATGTGTATATGTATTTTCTGGCTGACCTGCGGGTACATGACTTATTATTTGTACTCAGACACATATTTTTTGGTATATATGAGAGATGTATTTTTTGTGGCTCTAAATGATGTGTCCATTTTTTTATGTTTTCATGGATGTTGTGTATCACTGATGGATATCTATGTTTTTTATTTTTTTGGTTTTATGTATGATGGCTTATACGAGATGCATTCTAGTGTAGGATGTGGTTAGGTATGAGATATTTTGTCTGGTTTTGATTTCTTGGTACATGTGTGAATGTAATATGATCAAATTAAGGGCTTAACATTTTTGTATGAAAATATTATCTAAACAAATGTGAATCTCGTACCTCAAATTATTGGTTTAACTGCGAAACCACTAACTAGGAATCAAGGTAGATATGCAAGTGGCGGATGACTTGATTGAAGGCGCTACACATGAGCCCTATGACGGCATCATATTTTTCCTAATTTTTTGTAGATGATCCTATGCACACTCTGTTGGTGAAGAATGGCGATCGATCAGGGTGGAAGATGACCTAGGTGACTGCTACTAAATTTTGAGACCATCGCGATGCTCCATCAGCGAATCCAAAATAATGGTTGGGTTGAAGATCCATTTCTGACACCATAGTGATTTTTGTAACAAGTCTATGATAAAAACAAGTTTTATTTGTGTATGTTGTCTCTAGGGTTAAACCCGCGTGACCCTTATGGGTAAAATTTATTGATGTAGAGACCATTGAAGGGGTTTCTTAGGCATGTTCCGTTGGGATCTTTCAAGATGTATACCCCCTTTAGGATACAATTTTTTATGATATAGGGACCTTTCCACAAGGTTTCGAATTTTCCTGGCCGAAATGCTTCTTTGTCGACATCATAGCAGATGACTAACTCCCCTTCGGTAAATGATCAAGGGTTGATGTTGCAATCAAACGATTCTTTCACCCACTTTTTTTGGGCCTTGTTGTGTTGGAGTGACCGTCGTTGACTTGTGTCGATGAGCTCTAGTTGTCCTAAGCGTTGCTCTAGAGGTTGAGTGTCATCGAGGAGTTCGATGGCAGCGTGTAAGTTTGCGATATCGCATTCAATGGGAATATCAACTTCAACCTCATACATTAAGTGGAAGGGTGTGAACCCCATTGATGTTTTCACTGCTGTGTGCTATGGCCACAAGGCAGAGAAAATCATGTGGTGCCAGTTTGTTTTTTGGTTATTCACCATGCATTGTAACATTATTTTGAGTACTTTATTTATAGCTTCTACCTGTACATTGGATTGCGAGTAGTATGGTAAATCAAATTCATGTGTGAATTTGAGGTGATGAGATAGCTCCTGGAAAAATTCATTTTAGAAGTGTTTTCCATGGTCAGAGACTAGCTCTTTTGGTACACCGAATTGGGCGATGACATGGTTGAACAGAAACCATGCAACAATTTTTGCTGTGTTTTCATATGTGGGCATGGCTTCTGCCCATTTGGTGAAGTAGTCGATGGCCACGATAATGTACTTGTGGTTACCAGAGGACGTGGTTTTGTAAGTCATGAAGTCGATCCCCCATTTGCAAAAGGGACCAGCGACTATGACGGGGTGCAAGGAAGCGGGAGGGGCTGTTACCTTGTGAGCGAAGCGTTGACATCGATCACACCTCTTGATAGCTGAAATGCAATCGTGAAATAATGTGGGCCAAAAATATCCTTCCCATAGGACTTTTTTGGGTGGTGACCATCCCAGAGAGGTGGCCATCGTAAGCTCCACTGTGAAAGTCAATAGGGGCTTGCTCAGCTTGGTCTTGGGTGGGGCATCAACGTAAGATGGTGTCGATGCCCCTTCAGTATAGGACATCTCCCATGAGGAGGTATCGGGGGGAGGGGGGGGGGGGGGGGTACGGGTGGTGGATGAGGCAACGGTCGTCATGGGTGAGCTTGGGTTTGAAATTTTGGGTTCATAAAAATACAAGAATAACTATGTACCAAGGGTCGTCGGTTGTTACTAGGAAGAGATGTTCATCCAGTAGCGAATCAGTGACTGGTGATCCTTTGGTCTGACTTGGGAGGTCCGCGATGAACGCAGGGAAAATTAAAGCCTTCTTCCTATTGGGGGAGCAAAATTGTAAGTCAAATTCTTACAGTATAACTATCTAGCAAGCATACTTATGGTTCATTAAACGGCATGTGAGAAAATATTTCATGGGGTTAATATCTGCGATGACTGTTGTAGTCCTTAAGATAATGTAGTGGTGAAGTTTTTTGACTGCATGTATCAATGCTAGGGAAGTCTTTTCTTTGGGCTCATATCTTAATGCTGGGCCTTATAAGGTTTTACTAACGTAATAGATTACATGTTATTTCCCGTCGGGGCCTTCCCGGATCAATACTTTGGCCAAAGCGGTCTCAGATGCCAATATATATAGGGTATAACCTTTATCGTAATCTAGGGGACTGGTCAATGGGGCTAAATGTAATGTGTCTTTCAGTGCCTCAAATGATTTTTGGGCTTGATCGTCTAATTTGAAATGGATATCCCGACGGAGGAGGTGTAGGAATCCCTATGCACAAGTGGCGTAGTATGGGACGAAACATCTTCGAAAGTTGGCCTTTCCCTTCAAGATTTGTAGTTTCTTGAGGGTTTGAGGTGGAGATACCTCTTTTATAGATTGGACCTTGAGAGGGTCCATTCCAATCCTTTGTTGGGATACAATAAAACCTAGAAGTCATCCTGCTGTGGCGCATAAGATGCACTTGAGAGGGTTCAAGCATAGGTTGTATTGTCATCATCATTGGAATACTAGTCATAGATCCTTGAGATGATCAGATCGCTTCTTAGATCGGATGATGAGGTCGTCCAAGTAGGCGAGGATGAGTTGTTCCAAGTCATGAAAGATATATTTCATGGATTGCTAGAAAGTGGCTCCAACATTTTTAAGGAAAAATGGCATCACCTGGTATGCAAGCGTGCCCCATGGGGTGGTGAACGAAGTCTTGCACCAGTCGGTGTGACGTATTTGGATCTGATTATACCCAGAGAAAACATCCATGAAGGAGTTGGCCTGTTGTCCAGCACACACATCAATGACTTGGTCGATGGACGGGGTAGGGTAATTTTCCTTCATACAGGCTTTATTTAAATCACGAAAACTGGTACATGCATATGGTGCCCTGTTTTTTCATGACGGGAATAGGGTAGGAAACCCATGATGTGTAGGCAATGGGGTATATGAAACTGATTTTGTGAAGCTTATCGATTTATTGTTTAATTTCTTCTACCTTGGATGAGTGAAGTTGCTACTATTTCTGGCATACTGGTGGTATATCAGACCAAGTGTCAATATGGTGTTCTATGACAGTGGGACTAAGCCTTGGGATTTTCGAGTAGTCCCATGTGAAGATATCTAGATACTCTTGTAATAAATGGGTGTAAGAGGTTATCTCATCAGGTGAACATGTTTCCCCCAGTGAAATTTCTTTGAATTTCTTAGGATTTTGAGACATATTCACCTTGATGGTGGGCAAGGTGTTTGACATGTTCCCTTCTTCAAACACATCACGTGTTGGAATGATATTTTTGAATGAACCGAATTTCCCCAATGGAAGGAAATATTTTGATTCAATTGCATAAATCTCTTAGTTTCCTTTCCTGTTAGGGCTGAACGTATTTTCAAGAAGAGAAAACGAGAAGTGATGCATCACATCCCAAGGATAACCGTGTTCCATCATGGCCTCAATAATATCCTCATCTGAGTGAAATAAGGATCCGAAGGGGGATTGAGTCTTCGCAAGGCTGTGAGGACGTGGTTCAGTCCTAACGGAGCTAGATGAAAGACATGATTAAGATTCCATCGTCGATGTGGTGGAACCAGACGCAGTCGACACGGTGCATATAGATTGGTTTTGCACCATCATTGGTACAATTAATCTCGTAGTTGCAGCTGACTTGACACCTATGAGCGATGAGAATATAACCTGAGTCATGGTTCCGATACACAATGATATAAATCATATATGATGTATCGTGTCATCGAAATTTAGTGGGGGAGGAATTTCCATTATGGCGCCTTGTGTGAGAGAAAGTCCACGTTCCCCGTAAGGTTGGGCACTTTCTAGGATTTGGAAGTTATGCCTGGTGCAGAGGTGCCTGAATGTTTCCATTAATGGTCATGCCGCTATTTCATGGTTATGGCTAGTGAAAATGGTGCACAATACCAGTGTGCATATCGAGTAGATGGTGTAAGAACCAATACTACTCTTCATCCCTAAAGTGGATGCTTAGAAAGGATCAAGCGTAGGCGAGAGTTTCTCCTGTTTCCATTTCTGAGCTTTTAGTTTTGGATTGTCTATCTCTCTTAGGGAGTTTAGACTTAACGATGCTCTTACCACTCGAAGCTTTGGGAGGTTCTCACATTTCATTGTATGGTGGAAATGTGAGCAGATCCAACAATAGTGGTGTGTGATATTCTCTTGGTTAGAGAGATGTTTCTAAGGGAGGGAGGAGACCACGCAGAAGTTGTTCATGAGGTGCTTCAGTTCTTTACATTGATTGACCTGGTGGTCGATTCTATCAGATAGCCCGCATGCTGGCCTAGACTGGACATGGGTCCTGTTAGGTTGATGTGTCTTTTTTACTCACCAAATTTTTTGGAATGGAAATTGGGTAGGATGCCTGGGGGAAATCTGCTTTCCATTAGATTATTTAAGTTCTAGAATGATGATATCTCGACTATGCATTTCTAATGAATGGATGATGTTCATTAGTGGGCGCACTTGAGGGATATAAGTACAGTGTTGAGCATGATGGTTTCCTTGACACACAAGGCAAGAATGTCTTTCTTGGGTATTCCCTTCCCGCTTGGTTGATAACGTGACAATGAACCATAAGTGTAGCACTTCTAGGTCTTGGCATTTGGTGACCAAATGATTATGTGTGTTACACAACACACCGGATGGTCTTCTCCGTGGAGGGCGGGTGGGGGTGACTAAGGGCACTCCTGCGTTTTCAGGATATCCATGGATTCTGTGTCTGAGTCATCTTCTAGGGAGAGGCAAACTATGGCTGTGCATAGACCGGTTAGTGCTAAGCGAAATCAGGGATGTAATGGCAATGGCGTAATGAGTGATCACCACCACATACCTAACATGAATGACGGATTATTAGAAGGTCGGCGTGGTATACTACATTTAGTAGATACCATCGTTGGAATAATTCCAGGGCTGCAAATTCAACGATGAAATGATATCGTTCATCACAGAGTGCACAACGTTGGATAGGAGAAGGGGGAATGAATGGGAGTATTTTTGGCGACTGTCGTGCCTCCTACATGTATAATATGACATGAGGTTCTTCTCCATTAGAATGCATGGGGGGATTGTCTTGATATTAATATTCTAGGGCATGTAAGGAAACCTTATATCGTGGTATTTCTGGAATATGATGAGTGTAATTCCCATAATTGTTACAAATAGCACATGCGTGGTTGGTACACAATGCTTTGACTTGGTTTTTTGTGGTTGGTTCCTTTTTATGGGAAATTTTTGTTGCGATATTTATTTCAGAATCAAGGAGTGGTTTCAATTCGTCTAGCTCCAGGCAGATATTGGTAGGGTGTTCTACTATTTCGCATATTGCATAAGGTTGTAATTCCCTTTGTATGATGGGGTTTTCTATCTTCTTTCTTTTTTATGGGTTCTCTTGGTCGCTACAAATGGCTTGCGATGGGATGTCCTTAGATGGTATGGTTGCATTGGTTTCCTTAACAGGTGGGGTTAAGGGGCCTCCTCAAGAGTGTGGGGGATTAACCTTGTAGAGGTGATGCACATGCTTCCCGAAGTGGTAGGTGGGACCAAGTACCAAACTGGTACTGCGAAAGATACATTTGGCAATAATATTTTTGCCAAGAATTGTTGCGACACAAAACCAGGTGGAGGGTATAGAAAAGGAGTTTGGGAGATAGCGTAGGATAAAGAGGCCACCATGCTAAAGGCCTCGGTGTCGTTACTACTAGTCTCTATCTCTTGGATGGCTTCAGTTCTTGATGTAGACATTATGCACACGAGAGCCCCTGTGATATCTGCGAAGGATTCTGGTATGATAGGGGGATCTCCAAGGAATGTTTCGAGGATAGAAGACAGTTTGAATTGACCAAGGCCATATTCTTGGTACCGTGTGAGTGTTTCAGCAGATGTGTCTACATAGGGTATAAAAAAATCAACATTCTTCAAGAGTCGCTTGTCATGGTACGTCAATTGGTCGACGGTGATGATGCGGTACTCATGGGGGAACATCATGGTATGGAAGACGGAGGATGTTATGGCAGGCATGACATACATATAACTCCACCCAAGGAGTATATTGTAATCGATCTATCATCCAAGACCTCAATGTCTATAAGAACCATATTTCTTACCAAGAAGAACGAGACATTTTGATAGAGATCGACGGGAGCCAAAGGGCGCCCGTTGTATGCTTTGAGTGGTGATGTCTTATGGTTTCAGTTCAAGAGATATTAATTTCTACCAAAATTTCTTTGACATGATGCATGTGGATTCACCCTCTTCAATGATACATCAGTGTATAGTTATGTTCTGGAATGGTACTGGTATCTGGAAGGCGACCAACGAAGGAAGCCTAGGGGTAGATTTATCTAAATCAAAAGCCATTAGACATGAATCGACAGGGCCGATTGTGCCTAACGCGAAAATTAAGGCTTTCCTTTTCTTTCAGAAAGATTGCACGACTTAAAAATTCGACATGGCAGCGGGAGATTGAGTTAAATCATCCATGATGCTATGATTATGGGTCGCTTTGGAGTGTTGTCCTGCTTGCCTTGTTGGTCCCTTAGAAATTTTTGGCAAAGGTTAAATAGGAATTTTTGATATAGTAAATGGTGTTGTAGGTGCACTGGTGCTAGCCCCTGACGAAATGGTGTCTAGCGAGGTATCATAACTTTGATTCCATGTTTTAAAGAACATTTCCTAACTAATCATATAGATTTTGTGGCTGTTATTTTTGGAATCATCAAGGGGTGTTTGCTGTCGTTGGGTACTAACCACCCCTCGGTGGGGGAAGGGATCATGCATAACAATTGTTTGTTGTGTGGGTCCCCCTTATCCTCGGTTACCTTTAAGCTTCTTCAATTCAGGGATTTTTGGACAGTGATGAGCGTAATGGCCATACTCACCACAAATTGCACAAGAGTAGTTGGTCTGAAGATTAGCACTCTTGTTCTGCCCTTGGGAGTTACTTGGCTCCTAGTTTTTATTTCGGTTCTATTTGCCCCCATCTTGAGATCGCGAAGGGAATTTTTGGTTATTGCCCCCTATCAAAGATTTCCCTTTTGTTTGTTTTTGGGTTTTTTCCTTGCCACATTAGGAGGATAACTAGTATTCTCCTAGTTGTATGAATGGCACGTTTATGCCTAGGAAGGTTGCATAAAATTCACTAGTGCATTATTTTGCATTGATGGGTTTTGTACTGGGGATTGGGAATATTGGGGTCCCTGTCCCTGGTTTGTAAATTCCAGCTTGGGGGGTCTCTTCTGTCAGCGTTCCTAGCTGCGTAGTAGGTCCCTTGTGTGGGAGGGTATGATCCTCCTTGCTGATGATGGTACAATGTTGCCCTATTGGTCATGTTTTGTAGAGGTGCATGATGACTCTGATGGTATCTTCGTTGCAGGATGTTCTGGTTAGGATCATACGTGTCACCAAGGTTTGGATTACTGCTACCTAGGTGATTTTTGGTCAGTGACCCTATCAATCCATCTACAGTGTTCGATGCACCTAGAAATTCTTTATAATATTGCAGACGCGTGGCCTTAGGAAGGATGTTATAGATGTATCCTAACTGTGTGTATATCAGCTCGAGTTGTTGGTATTTTCTAATGGCATCCTCTTCAGATGTAGGACCTTGAGTTGCCACATCCTTAGAAATCTCTGCTGTGAGAGTTTTCAGGAATAGGTCCAGTAAAAGTCAATCGTCGAGTTTGGCTTTACACAAACTTTGACGTCGCCGCCATTCATGGAGATGGTCTGAGATATGGATGACTGGTGTTTGTCTAAAATGCATCAGTAACTCCATTCCTGAGTCATGGTGAATGGGTAACTAGAAATATGTGAGGAACGCAATAGCGAGGGTGCCAAAGGTTCCATGTGAAGCAGAAGGCTACTCCACCCATAATTTCGTAGTTGGTCTGGTTAAGGTGTGTTGAAATATTATTAACCAAATAGATCATCAATAATACTATTTGATGAACACCACAGGTGGAAATTCATTACATGGTTTCCAAGGTCTTTGGCTTTCTTCCCTTCAAACTTTGGAGTGTCCGATGGGAGCTTCGTGGGCATGGGGGGCCAAGTGGGATTGTCTGCAATGGGGTCATTTGTTAACTTTTATAGATTGGGTAAGTTAAAAGATGTTAACAAAGGTAACTCAGCATTGAGAGCCATTGTAGACTGTGGAAACACATGGTTTTGGTTGGGTATGGGGTTTGCCTGTGATGTACCCGACTGTGTGTTTTGTTGGCTCCCCGAATGAGTAGCACTCCACTGCCCTCTGGGGGTTATGGGAGGAGTGGTGTTTGGTGACCTTGGGGGGTTTCCACTGGTGTGGCATTGGGTGACCCTTTGGGGGTTCCCAACTAAAGAATCCATGATAAAGGATGAACCGATAAGTGTAGCGGTGTTCCGTCTTTGACACATAAATGGAGAAGGACCTAGAACTCCTCCCTCTAATGGGGGGAGGTCCAAAAAACATCTAGAGCAATGAGGTCTCATTGGGTCCATTATGGTGTCGACTAGGTTTGATTTTGGAAATATTTTTTAGTTTTATGAGAGGAGAGAGATTATATATCAAAGAAAAAGGTGACCGCATATATAAAACAAAGTGAAAATAAAAGGTTAATATCCCTTTAGATTAATCCTATGTGATTAGTGAATCAAAAAATTGTTTTTGATGTTTTGCACATGATACTCAAATCCTATAAGACCTAATTGTCCTCACACTCTCAATTTTAAATGGGCCTTATGAAGATATCTTCTATTGGGTACTAGGGCTAACGTCCCGAAAGAATTGGCGACGCCTTCCAGCAACCGAAGAATCAACCAAGGTAATGGAAAGAGGATCTCGTGCTGCCTGCACCATCACCTATAGGGAAGGATGTCCTAGATTTGGCCACTAAGTACCATTGACCCATGTGAGAATTCGATTCTTGAGCTTCTTTGTAATCATCTACCAGTACCGAGCACTAGATGGGTCAGGTAGCCCCAAATAGTACCGCATGCACTGGGCCTAAGCTTAACTCCCTGTGAATCAGCTCTCTGTGGTGCTTGGGTTTTATTTTTTGTGGGAGGATATATGGGTTTAAAGCTCCCTATAAATTAGACTTATATGTTTCAAGAATGTAAATTTACCATGGCATCTTATTGGATGCCTACCCCCAATGGTCCTAACCTAAAATATTAATTATCTTGTGGCCCCTATGGGGAGATATAATGAGTTCACTTATGGTTAGTTTTAAGGTGGCTTGCTTTGCTTATGGCGTGGCAATGTGTGTGAGAAAGTGTACAATCACAATGTTTTTAGGATGCAGATATGTGGTGATCCTTTACAGATCCTCCTATTTAAACTATGTTTTGATTGTTCCTTTCGAAAAGCAAATGATGTGTGGATAGTGGGCCGCTTACAATTTTTCCTATTACACTAAATGTTGGACTAAAGGGAGATGGAAAATTATCAAGAGAGAACGTTCATATGCGTGCCTAGGGTTACCAAAAGGTGCAAGGGAAGATGAGATTAATTTATCTCTAAGATAATTTGGTCCTGGTCCTAGCTCCTAATGCAAAATTTAAAACTAAAATTAATACAACCAGTAGGACAAAATAAATAGAAACTAGATATGGGCCACTTACTCCTTGCTAATTACCTAATATTCTGGTGTCTATTTTCACAAAATTAGCTCATTCAGATAATATGGGTGGATTTTAGCTGTTTAATTGCCTCCTAATTAAACTATATGAGTTTGTGACAATAAACTAAAAATGAAAACTATGCCAATAGCTAAATTAAAGTGCAGCTAAAAGTATATCCTAAAAGTCATGGGACACCAAACATGGTGCTGGAAGATTTATTCTTGGATTCTAGTCAGTTTATAGTTGAAAAAAATGAATAAAAATAATGAAAAATAGGTTCACTTGTTTCCACGTGTGTATTGTTCCAAAATTTTAGCCTCCAAGATAAATGGAACATTAGAGTTAGCAGCAGCTCTAGCTGGTAAATAAATGGGTATAAAAGCCCATAAGTCTCCTAAGGAGGATAAAAACAATCCAAGTGTGAAAGGAGACACTCTTTGTAGCTCAATAAGACACCTCCATATGTGAACAGGGTTAAATTGAAGCTGCTTGGACTAAGTCAACAACGCAGTTTTAGTGGAGGAGGAATCTTAGGATGGATAACACAATTTTGGAGGGAAATGTAGCTTGGGTTAGAAGTAACCTAAGTGAGTGGAGGCCAAGGGCAAGAAAACTCATATCTTATTTAAGGAAGAGGATGGTATCATTATTCATCATGTTGTATGTTATTATTCTTGGCTGCCAAGAATTGTTGCTGCTTTGCTGCTTAGCAAAGCTGTAGTGCTGTTTAGCACTGGGTTTTCCCAGGCAGGAATCCCACCTCTTTCCTTTGAGGATCTCATTGGGAGAGTTTGTATTCATCATTCCACATCAGGTTTTCAAGCCAAGCTTCATCCATCTTCATTAGCACAATTTTGCCGGAGATTGTATAGTGTTGCTGGGTGCAGTAGTGGAAGGGATTGGAATCCCAACTTCTGAGCTAGTTTCTCATTGGAGGAAATTTTCCTTCACTTGAGAGATCTGTTTGGAGATCCCCAGAGCTTATTTCAGATCTGTGGTATCAGACCACACATTTCTCATACCCTCCCAGCGCTGTTTCTGCTAGGGAATGCGTTATTTTGGAGGCAGTATTCATTGCATGGTTTGGTGGCTCCGTTGCAGTGTTTCCTTGTGATCGAGAGGTTCATCATTTCATGGGAGGAAGCCTTTGAGGGTTATACATCAGATCAGAAATATTTCAGCCTTCCACACTCATGTACTTCATTGTTGCAGTGATTATTCAGTTATTTTCTGAAGATCACATTTGTATGTAGAGTGCTTGACAAGAAACCCTTGCTGGTTTCTTTTGTATTTTGTATAAGGAGCTTAGATCTCTGTTCTTCAGTGTTATTTATCAATAAATGAGTAGATATATTGTTCTCCTATCATTTTATGTGTAAACCCTCTCTTAGACTACGCAATCCCTTGAGCATCTGCTCCGACATTTTGCAGTCTTGGGGTTTTAGCACTTTTTGACAATCCTATGTGTGGGAGATCTATTTAACCCACCTATTTTGATTTTTTTTAGCTATATTCTTGGATTTAGAATGTATATTGTCTAATTTATGGGATCCAAGGGTCCGTTTCACTGTTTTATTGCATTTATTGCTGGAAATGTGTTTTTGATGCATATTCTATGATCAATCCTCAAAAAGTAACATTACAGTGGTATCAAAGCATGATCTCTGGCCCAACCTGTGAGATCCAGCTATCAAAATAAGTAGATATGGAAAAAATCCAGAAATATTTAGTATGTGATGAAAGAATGGAATACAAGCTTACAATTCTTCTTCCAAAACCTATGAAGAGCATTCAAGAAGAGCTGAAGAAGATGAGATTGGAGATGGGATCTCCAAAGGAGGTTGATTATAGAGCTAAATCTAGATTTTCACATGGTGAGTGTTAGCATGCAGCTACACTCCATGATGCACAGTGTAGTCAAATTCCCAGAGCTATCCTCAGATGGATGGGAGGAGGAAAAATTCCTAAGAGGAGAATTGTTAGTGATTTGTTGTAGGAGTATGAATCTCAAATTGAGAGGTTTAGAGATCATATTAATTTCCAAGAGTTTTGCAAGATCCAGGCAGAGAAGAGCAAGCAACAATATGCATATATATTTCTGTTATCTACTTTTGCCGGATCACCTACATGTTTAGCTGGAGCTTGGGTGAAGGAGCTAGATTCCTTTTTGCAGCTGCACCATATTTTTGAATATGAAGCCATCAGAGTTGCAACGCTGCATTTCAGAGGTAAGGCTCATGCATGGTGGGTTTTTGAATCTTGTTTTTTAAAGAATGCCAACACTTTCTCTTATGCAAGATTCATAGAAACATTGATGGGAAGGTTTGGTGAAAAACTTCCTAATTCATATGAGAAAACAAAACCCTTGCATGTGATGGAGGAAACTCCATTTCATAAAACCATGGGAGGAGCTGATGTCTTGCAATACACATTGCTGAAAGAAAAACCTCTAGTTCATATTCTTGAACAAGAGGGCATTGGGATCACTTTTTCATAAAGGGATCCAATTGTTGAGATGTTCCCCACACACATTGATGAAGAAGAGGGCAAAATTGTTGTCACATCTAGAGCATATCCAGTGACTCATGCAGAGGGAAGAGGAGCACATGCTCCAATGAGAGGGATTCTTGTATCCTTGCAAGAAGTTCCCCAGGATCTCATACATGGAGGTCCAAGCACAATCAGTGAACAACATGATTGTGCAGCATTGCAGCTGGAAGGAGGAGGAAGGGAGGAAGAGCAGCATCATTTCATGAGAGGCACACACCCTTCTCTATTTCAGGGAGCCAGTGCAAGAAAGAGGCAGACTGATTTGCACTGTAAGGGCAGGGGCAAGGTTGCCCAACCATATGAGCAATCTACTCTTGACATTGATGTCTCACTATATGGAGGCATTCCACCTGGGAGGCCACCTGATATGGAGCTGATGGAAGACATATTGTCTTTGCATTCACCACTCTTGGATTTTGGAGAGGTGAAGAGTTCGGAGAAAGACTTTGGCATGGGGGATGTCAAAGTAGCAGGTAGCAGCATGAGGAGAGCTTCACATGCCAGATCACCAGTGTTGTCTTTGAGGAGGATTGATCCTCATTTGAGGTCTCAAATTTTGGTAGAGTACTCCAAGGATCTTGGTGCATGCATGATTCTTGATGACCCGGATGGAGATGACAGATACATGGTGGATGATGTGGTCATCTATTCCTATGGCAGGATCTTCTTGACTAGATCTTCTAGTCTTAAGGAGAAGTTGCTACATGCAGCACATGAGGACTTCTCTTATATGCATTTTGATGCATAATTCCATTTGATGGAGGAGTTCACTTGGGAGGCATCTAGCAGGACATATATCAGCATATGGAGAGATGCATATCCCGGAAGGTGATAGAGAGGATGTCACAACCACCTTGCTACTCATTGGGAGCGAGGGAGAATTTCCAGTGGAGCCATTTCAGCTCAAGACCTCAAGTACATAATGGAGGAGGTATCATTTCACTTTTTGTAATGTACTTCTTTTCCTTATTTGAGTAGCATGATGTAACAAGAAGAGGTATTTCTTCTTGCATATTGTATGATGATGTACTTGAAGCTACTTGTAGCATTGATCTTGGCTATCATTTTGATGAGCTGTGGGGGAAGCCATATGTCTCTTGGTGTGCACCAATGACACCATATTGTAATTTCATGTTTCCATATTATGAGATGACTATGGAAACAAACAAGTGGCTATCAAAGCACTTGTTATTTCTTATTTTGATGCAGGCCAAGGATGCACTGCACTGGTTCCATGAGAGGGACCATGATTCACTCTCTGGCTGTCATTTGGCAGCTAGTTTTTATTGTATCTTGCTTCCATGTATTGCTGATGTGTTTTTTTTCAAAGGAAGCTTTGTATGGAGAGAAAAATCAATTGGATGGCATGACGCCCATATGATAGAGTAGCAGAATACTTGTTGGTATGGGGCATCATACAAGTTGACCTTCATGACCTTACTTTATGGCTTGTATGAGGGAGAGATGAGGTAGAAAAAAAAGTTGTTGTTGCTTTGATTGCACTTGGGAGAGTATGGGAAAAATTATTCCCATACTTTTCATGATATTTCTGAAGAGAAGAAAGGCACATTCATGGTGCAACGAGGCTACCCTTCAGTGTTGGAGGATCATGAGAGACTTCCATGTCTAAAGATGATCTTCTCACATAGCAGCATGGTGGTGGATGGATTTGGCATGTGGAATGTCAAAAGGAGAAGTCATGGAGCCTTATTCTTAAGGCCTACAACGCTGTCACATGGGAGTGTGTTCTTATTGATGGAGTGTTCCAAAGATTCTTTGTATCCTTCCTTCTTGCAAATTTTTGTGAGGGAATCCTCATGGGGAAGGTTATACATGGACCTAACTTTTAGCCTACTCACTATGTATGGTAGGAGATGCATTTCTGTACTTGTTGATTACTCCATTATGTATTTTTACTTTCCCACCATGTTTGAACAATGCATTGCTCCTCAAAAGAGCAAGAGTATTTTTGGGTTTCATGGTCACTTTAGGGCCAATGTTTATGATGATAGTAGACCATCTATACATGACTTTGGGCAAGTGTATTGTTATTTTATATATGTATAGCTAATATACATTGATTCTTACTTCCCCATGTTGGGAGAACAAACATATACAACTGTTAACTTGTTGCAGGACCACTTGCCTTATGACATTCTCAACCAGCAGTTGGGAGAACTGTGCTATATCCACCAGAGAGACCATATGTATCATCCAAACTTGCACATAACCTCCAACCATTTTCTGATTTGGATGCCATGTGGTGATGATGTGCCATTCATCTTGAATGGGATCGTTTGGGTTGGCATGAATCATGATTTTGGGGGAAGAGTCCTTGGATGCTCAATCTTCTTCTTGCCATTGGAGGGAAATCATGTTTCAGCCCAAGATCAGCATGCCCCCTACACTTATCATGAGTGGCGAGGAGGATAGTGTGGGATAGGCCCTCTTGCCTATCATTTACATTCATTCAACCCACCTTCATTTGAGGAGCACAAGGTGGAGGAGACTTTTCATGAGTTACCGTGTTGGAGGGTGTGTTAGGTATGTGTTATATTCTTTCCACGACTAGCCCCACGTGTTGTACGTTGCACCGGGTGCAGAAGGGGGGTCACAAGGGGGGAGGCAGCCCCCACATTTGGGGTCCGGGGCAGCACCCCGGCGAAAATTTGTTTGGTGTGCGGACCCACTCATAAGCGGACCCACCCATGTTTTGTGCATGATTTTGCACATGATTTTGGGGTATGATGGTTTTCGGCCCCTGGTATTTTATAGATCCGGTCAAGGGAACTACAGTTATGTTCTAATCCAGGGTTAATGGATTGGGGCTTATGTATGCTTCGGCATGTATATATATGTGTTGTAACACTAAAAGGAATATAATGAAAAATCAAGCTGGTCGTCCCGATTTGGGATCCAGGGGAAAATCTCTGTGTTTATCTGTTTTATGTTTTATGCTCTTGCTATTGTTTATTTTATGTTATAATATTCGTGTGTAGATAATTTATGTTCAGTGTTAAAACCTACATCTGGTATTAGAGCTGTTTCGGCTTCAAGGGGATGCCTTTGTTGCTGAGGGTTTTTTTCTCAGGCCTGAGGTAGACCCTGTTCAGTGGGAGATCTACGGGATCAATTCTTGTGGTGAAAGAAGATGGCGAGCAGCGAAAAGATAGAGATTGAGAAATTTAATGGTCAGAGTTTTGAGTTATGGAAGCTCAAGATGGAGGATCTGCTGGTGGATAAAGATCAATGGATCGTGGTAGATCCGGGTATTAAACCAATGGCAATGTCAGATGAATATTGGAAGAAACTGGATCAGAAGGCTAAGAGCACAATACGGTTGTGTGTATCAGATTCAGTATTGGTGAATGTATTTGGGGAAGCTACGAAGAAGAATTTGTGGGAAAAACTTGGGACTTTGTACCAATCTAAGTCTCTAGTGAATAAGTTGTTCCTGCAGAAAATGCTGTATAACCTGAGGATGAAGGATGGAGACTCAGTGACAGAGAATCTAAATGCCTTCAATACTGTGGTAAGTTAGATGTCATCTGTTGATATTAAAATCTCAGATGAAGTTAAGTGCATCAGTTTTTTGTGTTCTCTACCAGATTCGTGGGACAGTCTGGTTATTACAAAAGGTAGCGATACAACTACCTTGAATTTTGATGACATTATCTCAGCCTTGTTGTTGGAGGAAATGAGACGGAGAAATATGGAGGGCCAGAATAGAGATGCCTTATCTGTATGAGGAAGGTCCCAAAACAAAAACAAGAATAATGTTCCGAGTGGGAGATCCAAATCTAGAGGGAGATCTAAATCTCTTGGAAAGTTTGTAAAGGTATGTTAGAAATGCGGAAAGGAAGGGCACTACAAAAAGGACTGCAGATCTAAAGCTCCTAAGAAAGGAAAGGGATCTGATGATGCTCCTTCTGCAGAGGCAAAAAACACCTCGGATGAAGGTGGGGATGTGTATTTGGCTTCTTCTTCAAATACACATGTAGATCATGAGTCATGGTTTATTGAATCAGGTGCATCTTTTCACTTCACTCCCCATCGGGAGTGGTTCTGTGAGTATGAGAAATATGATGGTGGTGATGTCTTCCTAGGGGATGATAGGAAGGCCAGAATCGTCAGACGTGGGAATGTCGAGCTGAAGCTGCAAGGTGGAAGGATTAGAACACTTCCTGGTGTTCTGCATATTCTTGCATTGGCCAGAAATCTAATTTTTGTAAGCAAGATGGATGATGCAGGTGTAAAGACAGTGTTCGAGAAAGATGCCCGCAAGATGGTTTGGGGAGCACTGGTATTAATGCGGGGAGTTCGGACTGGAACTCTGTACAAGATACAAGGTAGCACTATTATTGATGGGTGTAACAGTTCTATAGTTCTTGAAAGTGGAGCGGAAAGCCTAGCTGTCTCTGGAGAAAAAACCATGTTATGGCATCAAAGGCTTAGACATATTGGAGAGAAGGGCCTTCGGATACTGCATAGAAATGGTATGGTAGAAGGTATGTTTAATTGTTCTCTGGATTTTGATTTCTGTGAACATTGTGTATATGGGAAGCAAAATCGGGTGAGTTTTCCTTCTGGTGCTAGGAGGGCAAACAAGATATTAGAACTTGTGCATAGTGATGTGTTTGGATTTGTGTCAGTTCCATCACTGGGAAAGTCTGTGTACTATGTTTCATTCATAGATGACTTCTCAAGGAATACATGGATATATTTCTTGAGGAAGAAATCTGAAGTCTTTGACATATTTAAAGAATTTAAAGCTCTGGTGGAAAACCAGGTAGAGAAGAAGATAAAGGTGCTGAGGACAGATAATGGTGGGGAGTTCTGCAAGAATGAATTTGAAGAGTTCTACAAGAAGTGTGGTATAGCATGGAAGAAGACTACTCCATACACACCTCAAAAAAATGGAGTTGCAGAAAGAATGAACAGAACACTGATGGAAAAGGAAAGAAGCAAGCTTAGTGGTACCGGGTTAGGACAAGAACTCAGGGTAGGGGCAGTGAGACCGATGTTACTTATTTAATGTATCACCTTCATCAACATTAGACGAAAATATTCCACATGAGTTATGTAATGGTAAGAAGCCCTCTCTTTCACATCCGAGGGTATTTGGTTTTGATGCATATGTACATGTTCCAAAGGAGAAAATAACCAAATTGGATAGTAAATATGAAAGGTGAATCTTTATTGGATATAAGGATGGTTTAAAAGGTTATAAGATTTAAAACCCAAAAATAAGGAAGGTTGCGTACAACTGAGGTGTGGTGTTTATAGAGGTGAAAGATGTTATAAACCATGAATTCCTACCAAAGGAACCTTAGAAGATAGATTTTGAGCTAAAGGAGGAGAATCAACCTACAATGCATGAAGACTCAAGAGAAGAAGAGCTACAAACTCAAACTTCTCCATGAGAAGATATCAATTGGGGAAAGAAGGCAACCAGAAAGGTATAGTCCATTTGATTTTTGTTCAGGTTTTGTCTTAACTATAACTGATGATGATCCCAGAATTGTCAGGGAGGCAGTATATTTAGAGGATGGAAAACTCTGGAAGGATTGCATGGTTGATGAACTGGCATCCTTGCACAAAAAGGAGGCATGGGATCTGGTGGAGTTGCCGGCTGGAAGGAAGCCCATCGGGCGAAAATGGTTGTTTAAAAAGAAGATGAATGTAGAAGGCAAGGTGGAGAAATAAAAAGCTTGGTTGGTAGAAAAAGGTTATTCCCAGGTGCTGGGAATTGATTTTGGTGATATTTTTTCTCCTGTTGCCAAAGTTACTTGTATTAGATTACTTTTATCTATTGCTGCTGCATTTGATTATGAGATAGAACATATGGATGTGAAGATAGCATTTCTTCACGAGGATCTAGAAGAGGATATCTACATGAAGCAACCTGAAGGGTTTATGGTGAAGGGTAAGAAAGAACTGGTGTGCAGGTTTAGGAAGTCTTTGTATGGGTTAAAACAGTCACCAAGGATGTGGTATCAAAAATTTGATACCTATATACGGGGACTTGGCTTCAATAGAAGCAAGGAGGATCACTATGTTTATTTAAATTAATTGGTGACCGTATTATTTATTTGGTCTTGTATGTGGATGATATGTTGTTGATTGGAAATGACAAAGAAATTATCCAAGATTTGAAGACCCAATTGTTCTCCAAATTCGACATGAAGGATTTTGGGCATGAAAATTAAGAGAGATCAGGCAAAGAGGAAGCTCTGGTTAAACCAGAGGAAGTATGTCGAGACTATATTGCAGAGGTTCAATATGTAGGATAGTAAACCAGTGAATGTTCCTATTCTTGTAGGTGTAAAGCTATCTGCTGAACAATGTCCCAAGATACAAGAAGAAGAGGAGGATATGTCCCGTGTTCCATATGAAAGTGCAGTGGGTAGCCTGATGTATGCAATGGTCTGTACTAGACTGAGACATTGCACATGCAGTGGGAGTATTGAGCAGGTTTATGTCAAACCCAGGGAAGGAGCATTGGACAGGAGTGAAGCGGGTTTTCAGATATTTACGTGGCACTAGTGATTATGGCTTGTGCTACCAGGGAAGACCAGGATTGGAAAGAATGTTGGACATTCGTGGTTTTGTTGATGCAGACTGGGCTGGAGATCTGGACCAAAGAAGATCTACAAGTGGGTATGTGTTTAGCCTATTTGGAGGTGTAGTCAGTTGGATGAGTAAAAGACAGTCTGTAGTGGCACTTTCAACTACAGAGGCAGAATACATAGCAGCCACTCATGCAAGAAAGGAAGCAGTTTGGTTGCAAATATTGTGTTCAAGTATGGGGTTGGTACAGCAAGCTATAAGGATAGAATGTGATAGCCAAAGTGCAATTTTCTTGGCTAAGAACCCTGCTTACGATTCAAAGACAAAGCACATTGATCTTCAATATCACTTTTTTAGAGATATGGTTAAGTCTAAAAGGGTGTTGCTGGTAAATGTGGACACTTTGAAGAATGTTGTAGATGCATTGACGAAGTCTGTGAGCACTCAAAAGTTTTGTTGGTGTATAGAAACAATGGGTGTTGAAGAATTGGCCCAATGACTAAGATCTCATGTGGCCCCATGTGGAAAGAAAACAACAAGTGAGAGAATGTTGGGTATGTGCTATATTCTTTCCACGACTAGCCCCACGCGCTGTACGTTGCGTCGGGTATAGCAGGGGGGTCATAAGGGGGGAGGCAGCCCTCACTATTGGGGTCCGGGGTAGCACCCCGGCGAAAATTTGTTTGGTGTGTGGACCCACCCATGTTTTGTGCATGATTTTGCACATGGTTTTGGGGTACGACGGTTTTCGGCCCCTGGTATTTTGTAGATCCGGTCAAGGGAACTACGGTTATGTTCTAATCCAGGGTTATTCGATTGGGGTTTATGTATGCTTCAGCATGTATATATATGTGTTGTAACACTAAAAGAAATATAATGAAAAATCAAGCTGGTCGTCCCAATTTGGGATCCAGGGGAAAATCTCTGTGTTTATCTGTTTTATGTTTTATGCTCTCGCTATTGTTTATTTTTTGTTATAAGATTCGTGTGTAGATAATTTCTGTTCAGGGTTAAAACCTACAGGGTGACTCACTTGATTTGGATGATTGCATGGGTGAGGGAGGCACTCATTCACCTACTTGTGGAGGCCATGAGACATCTAGCATGTTTCCATTCACACTTTCCACCTTTGATTGATGCAGACTCTTTGGTTTGCACACTTGGGATGAAGCATTGGATGACATTTTATTTGCAGATTCTCTTGATGCAGTGATGGGGGCTATTGATGGGAGGCCACATGAGGAGGAGGGGAGATATTTTTCTCTCCTTATGCATTTGCTTGAGGACAAGCAAATATTTTGGAGGGGAGGAATGTAATGTTCCCAAAATTTTAGCTTCCAAGCTAAATGGAACATTAGAGTAGCAGCAGCTGTAGCCGGTAAATAAATGGGTATAAAAGCCCATAAGTCTCCCGAGGAGGATAAAAACACTCCAAGTGTGAAAGGAGACACTCTTTCTAGCTCAATAAGACACCTCCATGTGTGAACAGGGTTAAATTGAAGCTGCTTTGACTAAGTCAACAACGCAGTTTTAGTGGAGGAGGAATCCTAGGATGGATAACGCAATTTTGGAGGGAAATGTAACTTGGGTTAGAAGTAACCTAAGTGAGTGGGGCCAAGGGTAATAAAACTCACATCTTATATAAGGAAGAGGATGGCAGCATTATTGATCATGTTGTAGATTATTATTCTTGGCTACCAAGAATTGTTGCTGCTTTGCTGCTTAGCAAAGTTGCAGTGCTATTTAGCATTGGGTGTTCCCGGGCGAGAATCCCACCTCTTTCCTTTGAGGAGCTCATTGGGAGAGTTTGTATTCAACATTCCACATCAGGTTTTCAGACCAAGCTTCAGCCATCTACATTAGCACAAATTTTCCGGATATTGTGCAGTGTTGTTGGGTGCAGCAGTGGAAGGGATTGGAATCTCGGCTTCTGAGCTAGTTTCTCATTGGAGGAAGGTTTCCTTCACTTGAGAGATCTGTTTGGAGAGCTCCAGAGATTATTTCATATCTTTGGGTATCAGACCACACATTTCTCATACCCTCCTAGTGTTGTTTCTGCTAGGGAGTGCGTTATTTTGGAGGCAGTATTCATTGCATGGTTTGGTGGCTCCGTTGCAGTGTTTCCTTGTGATTGAGAGGTTCATCCTTTCATGGGAGGAAGCCTTTGAGGGTTCTACATCAGATCAAACATATTTCAGCCTTATACAATCATGTACTTCATTTTTTCAGTGATTATTCAGTTATTTTCTGAAGATCACATTTGTATGTAGAGTGTTTGACAAGAAACCCTTGCCAGTTTATTTTATATTTTGTATAAGGAGCTTGGATCTCTGTTCTTCAGTATTATTTATCAATACATGAGTAGATCTATTTTTCTCCTATCATTTTATGTGTAAAACCTATCTTAGACTGCGCAATCCCTTGAGCGGCTGCTCCAGCATTTTGCAGTCTTGGGGTTTTAGCACTTTTTGGCAATCCTAGGTGTGGGAGATCTGTTTAACCCACCTATTTTACTTTGTTTCATCTCTATTTTTGGATTTCGAATGTATATTGTCTAATTTATTGGATCCAAGAGTCCATTTCACTATTTTATTGCATTTATTGCTGGAAATACGTTTTTGATGCATATTCTATGAGCAATCCTGAAAAAGGAACATTACAGCATGGAATTTTTCTACATAGTTGTGTGACTTTGCGCATAAGTCTGAGCTAAATGTGCATAGACCGATGTGTTTGTATGTGGTGAAAGAGCACAATTTTCCTGCATAAAAAATTCTAGAACTCCTGAACTGAAACTCTTCACAGTGGGTGAATGAGAGAAGATGAGGAGGAGGAGAGCTGGTCCAACAACAATCCTGAGCAGAGAGAAGGCTATGAAAAAACACAAACACGTAGCTAAAGGGTAAAATAAGTGGATTTTCCAATTTTGTTATGGTGTGTTTAGTGAATGAGTGTACTTAAACACCGGTGCTTGGTAGGAATGGTTGCAACCTACAAGAAATGGTCACATGCAAAAATAATTGTTAGTTGGTTAGTGGAAACATACTAACATGTAAAAAAAACTAGTTTATGGAACATAGTATGCTGCAAATAAGAAGAAGAAACAAAACTACAATAAAACATAAACACAAGCTCAAATGAGTCAAACGAGCCAATAATCTGAATGGAGAACTAATACCTTCTTATAGTCGCTATTAGTAAAGAAACGATAGAAAGTTACACACTACAGAGGATCATTAGAGCTATGGAGCTCTAATACCTAATGCAAGGATGGATTTACCCTTGAGCTGGTTCTGCAAGGCCTCTCTCATCTCCTAGGGGATTTGAGTTGTTGGGTGGCCAACAACTGAATCCTCTAACTCTATTTCTACTCTAGATCACACACTGATGGTTTTCTCATGGAAATTTTGGCCAACATAACAATGTGTTCTCATTTTTTTCTTCTCACGGTGGCAATTTATAGGCAAATTAAAATCCTTCTTCCCTCTCTTGGTACACTTGTGGATAGTGTCCCAAGAGTGGGGGTTGATTCGTTTGTGTCCTCACTTAAGGTCTCAAGGTGGCTCTAGGCAGATTTCCTTGGGCGGCCTCATGTGGATAATATTCTCTTGAAGTGTGTCAAATGGTCTCGAATGGTGAATTTTTCCATGCTTAGGACTGGACAACTTATTGAGGGAAAGTCACACAGACCAGCATGCCTATCGAAGAAAAATGTGCACAGAGTGCATTTTTTATGTGTCTTCAGTGCACAATTTGATATTTTTCTTATTGACCTTAGATATTTTTAAATTTTCTAGATTCTCTAATGTTTCTTAGCCATGTAAATCCTTTTGCTTGAAATTTTATAATGTATTTTTTCTTGCCCGATTTTCCAGTGATAAAAGGTAGCATAAAATGCTACAAAAATGTCAAATGAATGACAGAATAGCATTTCATTACGTAAAAAGTAAAACTAATCTAAGTGAGAACACCCACTAATAGGACACTTTTTTTGTGCTTAATTTTTTTCAAGGCCACTAACGGAAGAAAGCCTCTTGGCACCCCGCTTTGAGACAACAACAATTTTATAAGCTTTCATAGCTTTGATCTCAAATTAAATTTATCCCCATTTCAAAAAAGGAAAATAATTCGAAGGAAATGACTCTACAGATCAACTAAAGTAACCATCGTTGTTTTTCTTGAAGAAATTAAAATATAAATTAATTCCAATTGTTAGCAAAGTTGTCATGTATAAAACTCACTAGTTTTAAAAACCTCAAACATCATGTGACCAAATTTTTTATTGTATCTAGCTTCATCTGAAATTTCACTACCTTACATTTTCAAAATACATGAATTACATCTAACTTATTGGTAAATATCATTCTTATTTGTAGGAGTTATTGCTTTAATAAATGGAAAACTTGAGACCAAATCTTCTTGGAATTGCCTCCCTTTGGTCCAGTAGCCTTTTTTCCTTTTATGTGAATGGATTGTGTCACCTTCCAAGGAAAAATATTCAACATTTTCATCACCAATTTCTTTTTAAACTCCATTTATCTCACCCTGATCATTTGAGGAACCTATTATTTCATCCATAATTTGGATATCAGATGCATTTTCACAAGAGTTAACATCTCTCTCAGTAACATATTGTTCAAAGGAGATTGAAGCATCAAGATAATGTGTATTCTTGGATGGAGGATTTTGAAAGTATGATAATACATCCATTTCCCTCGATGGTTTCTTCCCATGATTAGCTTTTGACATGTCGTTGAATATTCCACAAGTAAATTTTCAAATCGATCTAGAAACCTGCATCAATAGTTTCCAAAAGTTGAGAATTAATATATGTGTAAGTAGTATTCAATGAAAAATAAGTGGAATGTAAAATAATTACAATGTAAAATAGGTGCAATGATCACAAAAACCTTTAAGCAATTTAAAATTTTTTTTTATGCCAAACCCAAAATAAAAAATAAATCATTATACGCAAAACAATAACACCATGATTCATCATCTATAAAACAAAGAACATCATTCAAATGTAAAATATATAAAAAATTCCATTAGATTTTAATTCATATCTCCAAGTCACGTGATGAAACATTGGAGGATTTAAACAAAACAACAAAGTATTACAATAACTTTAATCATACTTTGAAAAATACATCTCCATACAAAGATTACACACGCACACACACATTTGTGTTGTGCACCTTATTGGAATTACGAGTAGTGAGGAGATAAATATTTTTTTATATATAACAATATGCCCTTTATCTTTTATTCTAACCAATGTTTCCAACAATATCATACAAAATTATGATCCACTAAAAATGTAACTTACCATCATTAGGAAGAACACAACCAAATATCAATTCAATCACGCAAGATCTAATTTACGACGACAAGTAATAGGATTTATGTAAATAAAATAGAATGTTGAATGATCATTTCTCTAAATTTTTTATAATAAATATTATCACACACATGAACATAAAACCATATATGATGAAAGAATAATCTTGATTATGTTTTAAGAATGATGAAATCATGCTCTTTAAAAAATATTATGGGCAGCCAGCCACTCCCCTATTGTCTTTACCCACTTGAATTTTAAGGGTTATGATGCAACCATAAGGCCGCAATTAAACAAAATGCACCACATGTAAGGTTAGCGGAATTAATCCCACATGTTCTCCCCTTAGCTTGACCTCCTTATCCATTTTGATCAAACACATGCAAAATTTTTAACGATCTCAACATAATAAAATTTTACCTTTAAGCATTTCCGTGCCTTCACCTTACCTTATCAAGTGCATGGCTTCAACTTTGAACAAACCTATAGGCCTGGGGTTTTGACCCACATAAATTTTACCTTTACACATGCAACAGATAATACATACATACTTTATGCAATAAACATCACTTAATTTTATATCAGAGCCCACTTAACCTTAATTTACCTACATACACACAGAACCAGCTTCCGCGGTCCCACCATCCGCAGATCAGTCACAAGGCATCGCAAGTCGCAGAACATAACAATTAACATCCGCACTAAGCCTTACAAATACCTATGTGAATTTACACTGAAACACTCACCGTAGATCTTCGCCATATCTAACAGTTTTACTTTACCTCTTATCTTATCGACATTGCTTGCCCGCAAGTTTCATTCTTTTCCGATCATGATAAACCATAAACTCTGCGAAGAGCACTATTGTGTAGTGGTGACACGTCGCATCGCATCGCCCGATTCTTACCCACATCATATCGTAAAAAAATCACTTTACCATATGAACTCTTAAAACTAAAATTTAAAACCTATGATGTGCGCTAATGTGAAATTCTGACATGTGGCCTCCACACATCGCATCGCAGCTTGCCATCCTTACCACATCACGTCACAAGTTATATTGGTCACCTTACGAAGTTTTTAACAATAAACTTTAAAATTTCTGATGTGTGATGTTGCGCAGTGCTGACACATGGAACTTCTTCGCCTCTTCTGCTTGTTTTGATCTTTGCCGTCAATTACTAAACCCTCGATATTGCGATTTGATCCTTACCGTCAAATTCCACTTTTGAATTCTTCCCTGTGATTTGGTCTTTAGTTAGCCTATGTTATTTATATTGTCAATGCTCTGTAGTACAGTATCCTCCACGCTCCTCCTCTTTTTCTTGTTCGGAATGCTTCAAGTCTATTTCTCCTGAGCTTATCTTCAATCTTTTTAAGTGTTGATCCCTCTTGGTTTATTCTTTCTCCTTTAACACTATTTCTCCTTTTCTTGTTCAAGTTTCCTTTAGCCTGTCTCTAGCTCGAATACAGAGCACTCTCTATATTTCTTCTCTTCTCCCAGAATTCGTAATTTGTTCTTTATTTGACCTATACACACATTTGCTAGCTCCAAACTGGAATCACACTGATTCTACCCAGCCACTTAAGTCCTTTATCATTCATAAATACTTATATGTACAATTTGAATTCATTCAGCATGGTTTATCACACAGAAACCATAAATTCAAAGCTACGGATCACTCAGCATGTAAAAGAAATAACACACACATTCACAATGAATTTAATTTTACAATTCATTAAACAAATGTACCAAAAAAAATAAAAATCTGTTTTACAATCTAGCTTTGGCCTGATCTGCATTTACATGGCCCTTTTTTCTGCCTGTCTCTCTATATGCTCGTAGGCTTACAAATTTAAAACTCATATCTAACAATGTTCAATTTTTCCTCTCATTTGTGCCTTTGAGGATTTACAAATTTATACAAGAGCTTTTGTAACTAGTTTTGGTTCAGATCTGTAGGTTTCTCAACAAAATCCTAAAAATCCTCTAAGTCCTCAATTAGTTCCCAAAATCTCTTCTTTATCCCTTCAGGATCTCAATATTCAACTAATTCCTAAGGAGTCTCCATAAATCCATAAAATCATGAAATAATTTCTAATCTAAGATTTACAATATTTCATAATATCTCAATCCACACTAATCACTCATCAATCACTCATATTCTCCTACATTCAATAACATTTACAAATATGCCTCTCAATAATTAATTAAGCCCTATTCTAAATGTCTCACATAAATCATTCAAAACATTTAAAATTACATTAATTAAATACTTAGGAAAACCACTCTTTCGAAAAACACAAGAGCCCCTAGATTCTACTAAATGTACAAAATTTTGGAACCATGATGCTACTGCATCAGACTCCCAAGGTAGAAAATAATCATGATCTCCAGATCATGTGCTTCCAATCTTTGTCCTCCTGGATCCCATACTTTGTTTTGTAATCTATCTTTGGTTGCTGCTATTGTTTGTTGTTGTTCTCAAGGTCTCCACACCTTATGTGTCATTGCCCCACTAGCTATGCTTTCACAGTCTGCTGTTGTCTTTCTCTTACTATTTCTTGGATTTCTTGCTGTTGTCTTCCTCTGAGGCACCTTCATCATCAATATTATTATTCCTTTAATATCTATGTTCATTTTATCCTTTGACTGGTACTCTATCTACCCCTTGTTGTTGTACTCTGTCCACTCATCTTCAAACTTCTGTTTGAAGTTGTTGGTTTCTTACTACTGCCATTACATCCTTACCCTCTTGTTTCTTTTGAACTTCTATCTCATCTCCAAACAAACTCTATTCAATATCTGTAAATTTACTTTCAAAAAATAAATTTTCCTCCAATTCCCTTTGTACTTGATTCCTCTCAAATACATCACTATGTTGTTCATCAATTCTAGCATACTTTTCTTCCTCTTCCTTGACAACCCTCAATGATTGTCCTTCACTTCCTTGACTGATTTTGACAGTAAATTTCACTTCCTCAAGCAAAGTATCTTCATGCTTTACATCTTCCTCATCATTATGCCTTACTTGGAAACTTCCAATATTTTTCAGTTCTACAACTAATTCTCCTTCAATTGGAAACATGTTTGCTTCATTTTCATCAAAACATGTAATCATAAAACAATTACTAGAACAAAAAATATAAGGCCTCATTTCCTTTTCCTTCTCTAGCAACATCTCAATATGTTGCTCTGAGTTTTCCTTTAACTCCTTTCTCAGCACATCATTATGTTGATTTAAATTCTCCAAAGAACTCACGAGTCTATCAGCTAATTTCTCCTCCATATCATCTATTTCAAGGATGTCTCCCTGCTCTGGTTCACAATAGTGAACTCCTTCCTCTGTAATGTCAATTTGTTGAACTCTTATTACCATTCTCTCTTCCTTATGATTGCCATTCATGACAATTTCTTTGTCTACCTTCTTCAACAATTTATCCTAAGTATATATCCTCTGCTTTTTCAACTTTCTTCTTTGAAGTTCTAACTTTCTATATAACTCAACAATTTCAATTAGAGTAGAATTTGGAAACTTTACACAGTTTTCTGTACCTTCACTTGTTGTTGACCCATCATCAAATGGTCCTTCTTCCTTTACTAAATCTAATTCATCATGCTTAAAAATTCCAAACTCATTAGGCACAGTAAATACCTTTTCTTCATCTTCATGTATTAACCACTACAAGGAAAAGACCCTCTAGCGGAGGTTATAAAGGAGGTTTTTAGTGTTATAAAATTGGCCAAAATTGTCAAAAAAACATATGCTACCACATCCGTTTCTGGTAACGGAGGTTTTGGCGGAGCTTTTAACGGAAATTTAACACAACTAAAAAAAAATGGGTGGTTGGAGGTTATTACGGATGTTTTTTCATTGGTGCTCTTATCAGGTTTTAACACACCGGTGCGTATTGATAGACAGCGCACCGGGGTGGTCGAAGGAGAATGCAATGGGTCATTAAGGAAAACAACAACATCTGGCCTGGTGTTGGTGATACAATGCATGGGGCCGTTCTAATTGGTCTTGGGATTTGAGTGGTGCCCGTAGGTTGTATAAGCGCATCAATGTGTGTATCTTTATGAGGCACCGGTGCTCCATATCACAGAAAGGAACCGAGATCTATAATTGGTATCGGTATTCGTGTGGCGCACATGGCATCTACAAATACACCGATGCTTATATATACATAAACGCCTCGGTGCACAGTATCACACAAACACATTGATATTTATAACTGGAATCGGTATTAGTGCGGTGCCCATAGAATCATAAACGCACCGATTCATATAGACATGTATAAACGCACTAATTTTCATTTTGTTTTTTTTTAGAAACATCCACCTCTGACAGTCCAATTATTGTGATTGTTTTAAATTCATTATTCATCAAAAGTCGACACATCTTATAACAATATTCATATTAATTACATTTTTATTAATGCATTTGAATGTGCTGTTTGGATTAATTTGTTATATCATATCAAAATTATTGTGGTTTTTTTAAATTCATTATTCATCAAAAGTCGACACATATATATAATCTTATAACAATATTCATATGAATTAAATTTTTATTAGTGCATTTGAGAACGACAGTGGAGAACGCAATAGAATAAATTAAAACATATTTTATGATTATATATATATATATATATATATATATAAGACAATATTTATCATACAAAATGGGACAATTATTCATATCCCTTTGTCTTTCAATTGGGACACTATGTCCATTACATTAAACAAAATGTCTGATTTCACAAACATATTTCAAAAAATAAAACGCCTTGCTTTGATATCCAAATTACATAGTGATCATCATTCTTTGCTTGAACTGCTGTCACTGCTAGAGCTACTTCCATGACTTGGGTTATTTTCAGGAATGTTGTGTTCACAACGTTGATTGTTTTCTTCTTCTTCACTTTCCATCTACAAACATAAAAATAAACTGAAATGAGTGTATATACATTGGTGAGAATAATGAAAATTCCAATATTAAATAATATACATCAATGTAAATCGAAAATAAAAATGATGTACCATAGCAACAATTGACTCATAAACTACACACATTCTTTCAAAACCATGTACCATGCCATCTTTCAAAATTTCATCTGTTGGCGCAGTTCCATACTTTGTTTCCTGCAAGTTTTATACCCCATAACAAATCATATATTTAATATAAAAGATGTTTTTGTTCTATTAATTATAGACGGAGCTAATTAAAACAAGATTGATAGATGCTTACAAATTCCACAATTAAATTATGATATGCCAACATATACTCACAACCCATATTTAACCCAATTTCAATCAATTCGTTTGATGGTTTTTCTTTGTATGTTAGCACCTGTTTGAAGACATTCAAGGATTATTTTTGTAAAACAACTTAAAAAATACAAAAATGAAATCTAGTTAAGTTGTTATAAGGAAGTCAAAATTACTCACAAAATTAGAGATTAACCATTTTCTTCCTTGTCGTCCTATTTTATGTGCTGAATGGGTTCCATTTTCTTTTATTTTCTGCAAGAAAATTCTTGAAAATTAATATTTAATGCTAAATTGTTTATTGCTTGTACTTAATGATCAAGAAATTCAATGATTACATATTACATTTGAAGCACATTGTTGTATTCGTTCCACTAGATCCCTCAAACTTTTGTAAAAGTTTTTCTCTCTTTTGTTAACCTCCAGCACCACTCCTTGAGCCAAGGAGAAATTCATTTTCATTTGCATGTTCTATTTTTTTTCTTTTCTTAGAACAACATTCATTTTCTGTGTTGTTGGTCCTTGTAGAACATTAAACAGTTGTGAATTAGTAGACTGTTCGACACATGTTATCTAATTATTTTTAAGTATATTATTAATGATAATTAAATAAAGAAACTCATATTGGATCGATAATATTGTTTCATTCACCTGATTCATCTTTTTGCAATTTTTCCATTAAACTTTTATGCTCTTCTAGTCGTAGATCAGAAATAATCATATCGAGCTTCATCATTTTGTGGCTCTGCATGATACATAGTAAACAATACATATTAGTTAAAGTTACATATAGTTCAAAAATAATATTTTTTATAAAGAATTTACAAAGAACTTGCCTTTTTTGTTTTTCTTGATGTGTTAACAGTATTTTTGTTACTTGATATCTTGTCAGTAATTTCTTTATCAATATGAAACCTGTAGCATATCATTCATTAATATATTTATAAATAAATTCTCAACCTTTCAGGTAGAAAATAAATCTCGAGACATCGGTGTGCTTTCCATGAAATCCACACCGTCGCCGATGCGTTGATATATTAACAACACACCGTAAAATAGTATAATACACCGTACGGTGCATTTGGTATTATAAACGTGCCGCAAAAATAGTGTAATAAACCTAACGGTGCGTGGGGTGTTATAAACGCACCACAAAAACAGTGTAATACACCATACGGTTCTTTCCTAGTTAAAGAGAGCACTGATGCCCTATTTCAGATTTGGCACACGGATTTAAAAAAATGTTTTCAATTTTTTATGACACAGAACTTGCGCGGTGCACTGTAATAATACAAAGCACCAGTGCGGTGGCGTATGCAAGGCGCACTAATAAAGAAAAATCCATTTTTTCAAAAGTTCACGCAATGGTTGAATGGATTTGGATCCGACTATGCAATTTGTCACGTGGGTTGGACGTCAATCTAAAATAGAAAAAGCTAATTTTGAAATCACAGAGAAAGGGAGAAGAAAGGGAAAAAACAAAAAAAATGAAGGGTTGAGGGTAAAAATGGATAAAACTGCAGGAAAAAATAAAAAACTGCAAAAAAAAGTAATAAAAAGAATTAAATTTAATCATGAAATGGTTTGAAATTCTATGATAACGGGCTTGAATCACCAGAGTTTTGGTTTCTGATTGTCTGAATACTATTGTTCGAACGTATTTCACCATCCACAGTGCCCTCGTGCTCTCTTGCTCCACGTTTGTCTCCTGCAAAAATCTGACTGAAAAGTTTTAGCAAAAATAGTGAAATAATGAAAAGTGTTTAGTATTTAAAGAATTATTCTATCAAATTAGATTTTCGAAAATATTTTGCGGCCCTTTTTTCAAATTGTTGTTTTTTTTAACTTAAACAAAATAGAGTTGCTTTTTTTTATTTGCGTTTATTCGTTTCTGGGGCACGTAAATGTGACACACCGGTGCATTGTATTAATATGATGCACTGAGGTCTGTTAGGATGATAAGCGCACCAGGCTTTTTAAAGTTTTTTTTTTTTTTTGTATGTAAGATCATAATAAAATAATGATAATTATAAAGTACATGAATTTATTTTCATTAGTTTCTAAACTTTATATATGTAAGATCATAATAAAATAATGATAATTATAAAGTACATGAATTTATTTTCATTATTTTCTAAACTTTATGTTACAAAAATTCGTATTATTCTAGATTTGTTATTTTACAATTATTTGTAAATTTACAAATTTAAATATTTTAATAAAATCATTTCACATTAATACAATTAAAATTTTACAAATTAAAATTTTACATACAATTACATTAATTAAAATTACAATTACAATTACAATTAAAATTACAATTACAATTTTACATTAATTTCACATACATGAATTACTATTAGAATTATAATTACAATTTTAATTTTACATACAATTACATTTACAATTTTACATATAATTACATTTACGATTACAATTACAATTTGACAAATATTACAATTACATTTACAATTTTACATAGAATTACATTTACAATTACAATTACAATTTTACAAATATTTTACATACAATTCAATTAAAATTACACTTACAAATACAATTACAATTTGTGAAACTTACATACAATTAAAATTAAAATTACAATTTTACAATTTTTCATATATACAATTACAATCATTTAATAAATTAAATATTACAATTACAATTACAATTTTACATTAATAATTATTTTACATACAATTACACTTAAAATTACGATTAGTACAAATACAAATACAATTTTACAATTTTACATAGAATGAAAATTTAAATTATAATTACATTCACGACATAATATTTAATAAATATCACAGTCATTTAATAATATTAAATTAATTAATAAACATCATCACGATCATGATAACCATCATAATAACATCATATTCGACTAATAAACACATTCAATTAACATCAAATTAACATTATATATTAGCATCATCACAACACAAACATTAAATATACATCTCAATATAATCTCAAATAACTCATGTGCCTATCACATATACAAATCTATCTGCAAGCTAAACATTAAATGAACATATCTAACATGACTAACAATATGCGCCACATCATGATGCTCATCAACATGAAAATTAAGTACAACTGCAACATGAACATAAAATACATGGATCATATATATATATATATATATATATATATATATATAACTGAATAATGTTAAAAATATACAACTGTAATATAAATGTCATGGATCAAGCACTGGTGGTAGTATAACAACATCAATAACACTAGTTCAAGTGGATGTGGAATGCTCAGTAAAGCTGGGTGCAGCCTCAACAGTCGATGGTTGACTAGCCTGCTCATGATCATGATGGTCACTAGTAAGGATGGATGCATCCTCTGGTGGTAGTACAACATGATCAATATGAGGCGCAATAGTAGTGGAGGTCTGCTCAGTCAATAGTACTGCAGCCTTAGCAGTTGATGGTCCAGCCTGCTCATGATGATCGTGACTAGTACTCATGATGGATGCTGTAGGCTGCTGACTGGACGTGGTCGATGGTCTAGCCTCATCTCCATGATGACTAGTGTCAGATTCTGCCAGTGGAGCCTCATGTTGATCATCAGGCACGCCACGAGGTGAACGATCATGAGATGCATCTGAGTCACTGCTGGCGGACTATCCATCACGTGTTGTAGCTCGACTACGCCTATAGCTATGGAAAATCCTCCTCAATCGCGTAACAACTGTCGTAGCTCCTACGACATGTCGCATCAGGCCATAAATGTCACACGGAATGCCTCTCCACATCCGTAACAGTCTATCATTGTCCTGTATCTCTTTGTAATGAGCAGGCATGATGCCCACATCTGAAATCAATCCACAGAGTTGGCTGCCCAACTCCATCCGGTATCTGTTCTTAGGTCAACCACGTCTAGTAAAAGGCAGTATTGGTGCACCATGAGGCACATAATAAACACGTCTCTCTGCTGCACCACTAACCTCATCCTCCGGCACATTAGCCATCTCCTGATCGTAATCATTAGGACTAACACCTGGATCATGTGGTGGATCCGAAATCTCATCACCATCAAAAGAGACAATGTCTGCAAAATATATACAAGTACACAACAATAATTAGAAAATTTCATTACACAATTTAATAAAAACAAGTTAAAGAACATGTTAGAATAAATATAAATAAAAAATTAATATTACTTCTATCATCTAGCAGCTCATCAGGAGTGAAGAGGATGTTGGGACACCCTCGCCAATCTAGTCCAGCATAAGGACATGGGACCATAATGAAGGGATGCAGCCCGCCAACATTGGCTAGTAAGTCCAGCGAATCATGTGATATCCTCGCTGGAAACATAGTGTCTCCCCTCTTGGGCATCATATGCCCCCACATGCACATTTGGGCCTCAAACATCGGCCTACGAGGCTGTAAAAAAAAACTAGGTCTCATCTCTGCAAACCTCTCAAAAGATAAACAAAAAATCTCTGAAGCAAAAGGGAAGTTGACCCTCCCTTGTGCATGAGCACAACATCTATCTAAGGCTATACAAAACTGTCACAAAAAAATGGCAGACCACCTGACAAGTCATGGCTGCTGTACTAAAGAATCAACGTAATATAAAATCGAGAAACTAATGTGTTTCCCGTCACTAGTGTTGTGCAAAAATTATCAAAGCAATAATAAAGAGGCACTGCAAGTCCTATCTACCAAAAGCACCTATACGTAACTGACCTCCAAGTACCTAAAACTCTGAAGGAGGCAATACATGTGCTCCAATGTATCTCTGGGAGTAAACTAACTGACTCCCTGCTACACAACCAATTGGCACATCTGGGAATGAGGGAAAATCCACCCCTCTCCTTGATAGTCCTGTAATAAAATAAATTTCCTCCTTAGTGGGTGTGTACCATTGGTCAGGACCAAACTAAAAAGTCTGTCGGTGGGCATTCCACTTGTCGATAAGATATCTCAAAAGCACACTATGGGCCTTTAGGTAGGAAATAGCCTCCTCATAGAACTTGAGGAGACCTACCTGCATAAGAATCTCCTAGGTATTTACAGTAATAGGGTGAGGGAATACATCTCTCTCCCTCTCTCTCGCCTCCCATTGGCAAATCATGTCATATTACTCTACTTGTTGTTGCTGTTGTTGCTCCTATTCTCTCTGAATCATTGCCATATTAAATATTTTTTTTTTTATTAAAACAGAAATGTATTTATAAATATACATATATAATTTTTTTTTGAAAAAAAGACAAACATACAAGTCGGTGCTCCATAAAAGCAGTCACACACCGGTGCCGATGCGTCCTAAAATTTTAGCGCACCGTCCCCTGGGCCCCTAATGAAACAGACCGCACTGGATTTGGTGCAGATGTCTATTTTTCAAGCACCGTGGACTGTATATAATTCAAAATAGTGGTGTGTTGACTGAAATATATGCCCCGGCGCATATAGTCATGTCAGCGCACCGACTTCATGAAAATGACATAGTTGATGGTGTGGTCTTTTACCCGGCCACACCGTTGACCCTCTCAGAATGCAAAATGTGGTGCGCCGACATAAACTGGGGTGGAAAATGAAGTCAACGCACCACACTGTGATTGCTGGGATCAACGGTGCACTTGGATAAATGAGCGCACCACCTTTTTTATTTTTTATTTTTAGTTTAAAATTATTTGGGGTGCCTTCCGGCACCGCCTCAGAAACGGTGCAGTTACCATTAGCACCAGCAGCGGTGCTGCCTATAAGTTTTACAGGTAGCACAGCTATCCGGTGCGAGCTGAACAGCTCGAGCGCACTGAGCGACAATTTTTATTTTTCTTTTTTAATGGTTATTTTTAAGTTTATTTCAATTTCTAATCTACTAAAAGGCTTAATTATAGAAAAAATAGAAAAATACCTGTACATTTCGCCGTCGAGGAGGCATATTGGCCTTAAAATTTGGAAAATAAAATTTGCCCACTATTTTTCAGAATGCAAGCTGGAGATTGGTGGCCAATGTAGAGTAGCAGTGCGTGCAATGGCTACAATGAGAGCACCGATGTCAGGGTGGCTCAGAAATAAGGAAATAGCATCGGGTCTTGAGAGCTCTGGAGCATTGAGGAAAGTGAATAATGAAGTTTTTTGGCTGTAATTTTTTTTAATTAACCCTGTTTCGGTGTGCGGGCTTTTATAAGCACACCGGCGTGGTTAAATAAAACCACATCGGGAGGTATCAATTTTGGCGTGTTGTTTATAATGCGCCAGGGCATTTCCCTAACCATGCACCAGGATGTTTCAGTTTCTACGTGAAAATTTGATGATGCACTGGGGCGACACAATGGTAAAGCACTGGTGCGTAATAGTCGCAAAGCATCGATTTTTTGGCCTTAAATTTTTTCTTTCATATAACGTTATTCCAGTGCGTGCAGTTTCTGGTGCACCAGTGCTCTTAGAGAATGATGCACCGGTGCTCTTAGAGAAGAATGCACTGACTCGTTTCTATTTTGGCGCTGTGTTTTATGATGCACTAGCGCAGAAGAGTATTCATGACTTGATGCATTATAGTAATTGGATGCCCTGGTGATGTGTGTACTTCACGCATGTTGTCCGGTGTGCCAATATTCGATGCACACCAATGCGTTCTATGGTATCATGCGCATCGGTAATTGATAGCTCAGGAGCACTGGAAAACTGAAAAATCCGAGTTTTGTGTCGTAAATATTTTTTTAATTTAACCCTTTACTGGTGCGTGTTGTTTATAGGTGCACCGGTACTATTTACTACAAACGTTCCAGTCGGTTTGTGTTTTGGCGATGATGCACCGATGCAGTTTCTGTCTACCACACCAGGTGGTTTCGGTGTTGGAGTTTTGTTTTATAATGCACCGACACGGACGAGTTGTGAGGCACCGGTGCTCTATTATATTATGATGCACTGGGCGGATGTGTACGGAGCGCATGGTGTCCAGTGTGCCAATGATTTTTTCCACATCGGTGCTTTCTTTTTTTGAGAGCACCGGGGCGAGTTTTAACGATAAGAGCACCGATAGGAAAACATCTGCAAAACCCTCCACCCGCCAACCTCCTCTAGTAACCTCCGCTAGAAATGGATGTATGGGGTATTTTTCATTGTGGTTCCTCAAAACATCTGCTAGAGGGTATTTTCCTTGTAGTGAACTCGTATCTATTATTCCAATCTTCATTGTTACCAGCTCCAATATTCTATTGCAAATTTCCATGAGACAAAGACAAATTTCCATGAGACCTCTCTGTCTCCTTTCAGTTCTGAGATCTTACTATCTCAGTATTAATCTGAATAGTTTTCAGATTCTTCTCCTTCTTCTTAACAAACTCTAAAGTTTATTCATCAGCCTGTGATGTACCTGCAATCATACAAAAATCATAAGTTTTAAAAATACAGGACTTTTTGGTCTCATTTGATGCTTCAATCACCAATATTTCACAATGTACTTTCTATATTTCAGCATATCCTCTTTGTTGTGACTCAACTCCTTTGAGTCTCTACTTCTCCAACAAGTCAATATGTCTCTTCTCAAGTTATCTGAACTCATTTATCAGTTTGACATTCCATCTCTTCTGCAGTAGGTTCCATCTAACTCATTTCCTCATTCTCCATCCATGTCTTTGGTATTCATTCTCTTTCTCTTGTAGCCATCCCTGTAGCACTTCCATGTGTACTCTCATCACTGCAAGATTTCTCTCTCACTCCTCATTACTCATCTTACCTTCATGGCATTCTTTAGAACCTCTTCTATGACCCTCCATGGCCATCTTCCTCATGAGCTCATCCATGCTCAATTGGTGATCTGCAACATAACTTTCTCTTGTATCAATATCCTCTTGCTACTCAATACCTTATCAAACTTCCTCTCTGAGATTGATCTTTTCCTATGTATTCTCTCTCTTTATCTTGGTTCACTCTCTTGAACCTTTTAGAGCTTCACTGCTCCTCTGGCTTCTACACTCAGTCACCTCTATCCTTTCTTCCAACCTCTAGTTGGATAGGTTCATTTCCATCATCAATGAAAAACTCTTCTTGTTCTTGGCTTAAATCATCAAACATATTCATAGCATTTCTTTCAATCAATAATTCATCATTAATTAGCTGAAAACATGAAGACCATACCTCACTGTCCAATTTTCTTAACACATGTTGTTGTTGCAATTTCTCTTTTAAATACAGCGACTTTACCTTCACTGTTTGCAGCTATCACTATCTCTTCATAAACAATTTCTCAATTTTTTCTTCAATCTGATATACTTTCTCCCCAAAGTAGAATTTTCTTCTATCTCTTTATTGTTATCTTCAAATAAAACTTTTCAAAATATGTTCTCTATTCACAAAGTTAATTATGAAATAAAATAATTCCATAAGTTCTGAATTATTTTCAAAAGACAAACCCACTTTGATTTTTATTCTGTAGAGCATACCCACTCTAATTTTTGCCCAAAATATATTTTTCTTTCTCTGATACCAAATGATGCAGCCATAAGATTAAACAAAATGCACCACATGTAAGGTTAGCAGAATTAACCCCAGATGTTCTCCCCTTAACTTGACCTCCTTATCCATTTTAGCCATACACATGCGGAAGTTTTAACCATCTCAACATAATAAAATTTTACCTTTAAGCATTTCCGTTCTTTCACCTTAACTTATCACGTGCATGGCTTCAACTTTAAATAGACTCGTAGGCTTGGGGTTTTGACCCACATAAATTTTCCCTTTACACATGTAGTGGATAATACATACATACTTTATGCAATCAACATCGCTTAATTTTATAACAGGGCCCACTTAAACTTAATTTACTTACATACACATAGAACCAGGTTCTGAGGTCCCACCATCCACAGACCGATCACAAGGCGTCGCAAGTCGTAGAACATAACAATTAATATCCACACTAAAACTTACAATTACCGATGCGAAGTTGAGCTAAAATCCTCACTGTAGATCTTCACCAGATCTAACAGTTTTACTTTACCTATTATCACCATCGCCATCACTTTACCACAAGTTTAATTCTTTTCCGATCATGATAAACCATAAAGTCTACGAAGAGTGCTATTGCGTAGTGCTGACACGTCACATCGTATCGCCCGATCCTTACCTGCATCACATCGAAAACAAAACTCTTTACCATGCGAACTCTTAACACTAAAATTTAAAACCTGCGATGTGCGCTAATGTGCAAGGCTGACACGTGGCCTCCACACATCGCATCGCAGCTGTTGTACTTACCACATCGCATCGCAACTTATATTGGCTAGCTTGCGAAGTTTTTAATAATAAAGCTTAAAACTGTCGATGTGAGATGTTGCGCAGTGTCGACACGTGGCACTTCTTCGCCTCTTCTGCTTGCTTTTTTCTCTGTCTTCAATTACTAAACCCTCAATATTGTGATTTGATCCTTTCCATCGAATTCCCCTTTTCAATTATTCCCCGTGCCTTGGTCTTTAGTCAACTTTTGTTCTTTATACTGTCAAAGCTCTACACTACAGTCTCCTCTGCGCTAGTCGTCTTTTGCTTGTTTAGAATACTTCAAGTCTATTTCTCATGAACTTATCTTCAATATTTTTAAGTGTTGATCCCTCCTAGTTTATTTTGTCTCCTTTAACACTATTTTTCCTTTGCTTATTCAAGTTTCCTTTAGTGTTGTCTCTTGCTTGAATACAGAGCACTCTCTATATTTCTCCTCTTCTCCCAGAATTCATAATTTGTTCTTTATTTGACATGTGCACACATTTTCTGGCTCTCGATTGTAATCACACTGATTCTACCCCGTTGCTTAAGTCCTTTATCACTCAGAAAGAATTATGTGTACAATTTGAATTCATTCAACATGATTTGTCACACAGAGACCATAAATTCATAGTTACGGATCATTCAACACGTAAAAGGATTAACACATACATTCACAATGAATTCGATTTTATAATTCATTAAAAAAATGTACAGATAGAAATAAAAACCTGTTTTACAATCTAGCTTTGGCTTGATCTTCCTTTACATGGCTCTTTTCTCTGCCTCTCTCTTTATATGCCCGTAGTTTTACAAATTTAAATCTCCTATCTAATAATGTTCACTTTTTCCTCTCATTTGTGCCTTTGAGGCTTGACAAATTTATACAAAAGGTTGTGTAACTAATTTGGTTTAGATCCATAGGTTTCTCAACAAAATCCTAAAAATCTTCTAAGTCCTCAATTAGTTCCTAAAATCTCTTCTTTATCCCTTCGAGATCTCAATATTCAACTAAATCCTAAGGATCCTCCATAAATCCATAAAATTGTGATATACTTTATAATCTAAGACTTACAATATTCCAGAATATCTCAATCCACACTAATCCCTCATCAATCACTCATGTTCGTCTACATTCGAGAACATTTACAAATATGCCTCTCAATAATTTATTAAATCCTATTCTAAATGTCTCACATAAATCACTCAAACTATTTAAAATTACATTAATTAAATACTTAGGAAAACCACTCTTTTGAAAAGCACAAGACACCCTAGATTCTACTTAATGTACAAAATTTTGGAACCATGATGCTCATGCATCAGGTTAAAGAAATTTCTCTCACATACAAAAACATAGAACCTTGAATTATGAAAGAACAATTCTGATTCTCATCAAGATCAGAAACAATATCATAGTGCCACACGCTACATTGTTTTTACCCACTTGGATTGTTAGGGATTAAAAAATATCTCTCACAAAAATAGCTATAGAACCATCTATGATGAAAGCATAATTTTGATTATGTTTAGGAATGATGAAATAAATATCTTAATAAAAACTATGGGCACAAAGGCATTCACTATATTTCTTTACCCACCAATGAGATTTTTTTCCTCTAAGTTATGTACGTTTTTAACCTATACATAAAATATCTACAAATGAAATCTTAAAATAGAAAATAAAACAATAGCAAGAGAATAAAACATAAAACAAATAGACACAATGATTTTCCCATGGATCCCAAAAATAGGACTACCAGCTTGATTTTTCATTATATTCCTTTCAATGTTACACCACATATATATACATGCCGAATCATTCATAAACACCAATCCATTAACACTGGAATATAACATAATTGTAGGTCCCTTGATCGAATCCACAAAATACCATGGGCAGAAAACCATCATGCCAAAAACCATGTAAAACTCCATGGACAAAACCATAGGCATGTATTCCCAAACAATGTTACCGATGAAATAGGTAACCTCATTGTTACCTACTTTTTGAAGTATCAAGAAAAACACCTGATTTTGAAAAAGTGCCGATGCAGAATCAAGAAAAAAAAATTTGAGCATGTTTTTGGCACTTTAAGTTTTTTTCATTTTGTTTTTTTTTTTTTTAATTATTATTTTTTTTTTAATGTGATGTTTTTTATGTCAATTTTGAATAGTGGTGGTGTATCATCACCAACATTTTTTTATAGGATTGATTTTGACACTATAGATTTTCTAATGTCTTCTTCTTCCGTGAGATGTTTATTATTAAGTGCATTTACGTACTTGTGTTTTAAAAATAAAAAAATATATATTTTTTTTAAAATAAAAACTTGTAATGCTATATTCACTTTTTCACATAGATAAAGGATGGAAAAAGGGTCAATATTCTAAAGTTTATATTTTCTACATGTTTATGTATTGTTAAATAATTTTTCAATGCACATCAAATAATTGTCGCTAAAAAACCAATATTTTGAACCATATGACAAAAAAAATACAATTTTTCAATATAAATACAATGCAAAAAATACACTTTTACAGACTTTTTGTTGGAAAAAACATGTTAAATAAACTAATTTTTTGGGAGAATTTTAATAAAAAAACTTAAGAAAATAACATTTTTATTGAATTTTATGTCAAAAAATAATAGCAATCACATGTTTTTTGCAAAAAAAAAAAGGGTTGTTCTCATAAAATATCAAAGTCTAAACATTACAAGTAAAGCTGATTAATAGTTCTAAAAAATAAGCTTTGTTTGCAAGCATAACTTAAACATCATCAACAATATCAACTAATACATCTTCAACATCATCTAGAACAACATTGATGGCTTCTTCCGCATCATTTTCTTCTTCATTTTGATCATTGTCATCTTCTAATGGATCTTTCATGTCAGGAAATCTTCCAAAGTGTCCCTTTCCAATCATTCCATATAATGGTGGTTGAGATTCCTTTGCATTTTTTGCCACGCGTGATTCATTAAAATCTCCTTTCCTCAAACCAACTTCTTGCTTTGCATCTGGAAGAAATTTAAGAGAGTTAGTTCTTTGTTGAATAAATTTGCATTGAACTAGGTCTTTCTCAATGGCAATGCAATTTCTTCCTTTTAGTAGGCAACATGCTAGTGTTGTACCTAATCATCAAGCACAAAAAAGGTAAGTAAGAAAATTAGTATGGAGACATAAAAAGTAAAAAATACAATATTTAAATTTAAATTTGTATAATAAAACTTACCTGAACCTAAGAATAAATCCAAAACCCATTCTCCTTCATTTGAACGTAGATATATAAGATAGTTAATCAATGCTTGTGGTTTTTGATAAATGTTAACTATATCTCCTTTTGCATCTTTATCCTCATATGTTAGTTTTCTTACAACTGCATCATAAACCAATACTTGACTATGACTCTTCCCATCTACTCGATTCATAATAATATGCTTATAGCTATCGTCTTTTGTCCAAAATTCAACATGGATGAACTCACAATCATTTATAATAGGCTGATCTTCGAAAGAAACAATATTTGACTTTTACCTGTAACATAACATAGTAAAAGTTCAATTAAATTTTACATGAATAAAAAAATTTAGGAGGAATCAAACATACAATTTCAAAGTCTTACCATGTAAGTTGCATCTTTGAGTTTGCTTTACCCTTGAAGCTTGTTAATAACATTGGAAACTGTGTGTCTGAATGAAATGTCACAAATCACCAAAGTGGTGATGTTGTCACTTCTTGAAAACCCATAACCACTTTACTAAAATCTTGATAAGTATATGGTTCTCTATCATATTCAATGTCTGGGAAATTGAAACCATGAGGAATATCTGCAATAACTAGGCCATATTCCCTTTTAGGTATTAGTGATGCAATGTCTTCACATTCACCTTGTATTATTTGATATTGGACACTGTCGAGCCCATTCCAAATGTAATGATTAAGAGTAGGATCAAGTTCAACATTCATAAGACACTTCCTTCTCATGTTCTCCATCTTAATTTTTTCAATAAAGCTTTTGAAAGTATCTAGTACTCCATTTCCATCCTTCTTCGACATCTTTAATGACATAAAAATATATATATATAGATATGTATAAGTAATAAAATAAAAATAGTTTAAATATGAATAAAATAAATTTATAAATCAACATACCTTATTGAATGCAATATAAAACTCTTTTAGTGTTGATGTAGAACTTGCTTCTGGGTAGTTGCATACAACATCATCCCAACTGTCTTCATTCAACATTTTAACCATGTGTTCTTGTATTCATAAAAAATTTCTGACTGAATAAATCAAGTTAAAAGCGTTAATATACTGACATGCATAACAAATTCTACCAACATCATTATGCTTTATTTAAAAGAAAGTTATAATGAAAGAAAAATAAGAAATAATTCAAGAAACTTACTTTTGAAATTCTGCACACATTTCTTCCATTGATAATTCACCTGACTTCACACGGGCTAATACTGATTTGACTAATTTATCATCCTTCACACCTTGCATTGTTCTCCAAGGTGTGATAGTCATATCCTCTGGAAGCTGCTTCATTTCAAGACCCGCTTTATTATTGGTACATATTATGGGTTTACTCTTTCTAACCTTCTGATTTTTTATGGAAATATTCTCCCACCGATCAAAGATCTCATCAATCAAATCCCATACCTCCCCAGTTGTAAATGCCAACTGAAAAATGTTATTTGTGCCTCTGAAGAAATTTGTATTCAATTTTCCATATTTTGCTTTTTTTTCATCAATTTGATAACCTATTTCCATTAAACATTCCTTTCGAAATGCTACACTAACTTGTGTCTTATCCCCACCACATTTTTATACGAATTCATTGTGAATAAATCTGACCCTTTGGATGAAAGTCATTTTCATTCTGTACTCATTATCTGCATTATGATCCCATGCCAATAACTTTGATTCTATTTTTGTTAAGACAGCGTAAATGATGCATTTCACTATTTGAAAAAGATAGTCCTTGGGATATTCTGCAATCAATTGTCTCGTAGCCTCTATCGAATGGTTCCCTCCAATTACATAATATTTATAATCAAAACATTTTGTCTTGTCAAATGCTTGTTTGTTGGGAATATGACGTGGATTGACAAGAACCACATAATCCACCACATGCGCATATGGATTGAACCTGAACAATTTTTTCAGATTATGTACATGTAGGTGATGGGCCTTTCTAATTTGATATTGAGATTGTCCTTCATTTGGGCTATAAAATTGGTTAACATTAAGCTCAAATGTTTGGCCACCAAGAATTAATTTATTCTTCCTCAACTCTTGTCGAATAGCATTTTGTTTTGTTTTAATAATGCCATCTTCTAACTCAGCACCTAGTGTTATGATTTCTCTACTTCCGTGAGAGATTTCAGTTTGTTCTTCACTGCTGCTCACGACCTTTACACGTTCACCAATATTTGATTTCCTAGTCTTATTGTATAACATATCAGTTTTTTTATAAACAAGCTCTCCTCCATGAGGTAAAAGAGAGACATCTTTAGCGAATTTTTTTTTTGGTGTCTGATCTATTTTCTCCTTTTGCACAACAGTTCTAATCTCCTCCTCACTAATTCTATCATAATTTTTTGTTTCATGTTCGACACCTTCAAAAGAAACATGTTTAAGTTTACTAGATTGACCCACCTTAGTGACTCTTGGTTGATCCCCTCTTTGTACTATTGCAGTGTCACGAGCTATTGCTCTTTGCTTCAATCTCCTTTCCTCTGCTTTGTCTTTGTGGAAAGTGTTGATCACATCCATAACATTTGGCACCAACGTATAAATACCTTCAAACATGTTTGAAAGACTCGGAACAAAATCCTATGAAACAAAATAAAACATGTCAAGGATCAATAATTTATAAAAAATTGAATCATCTTTACAATAATGCATAGAGGAAATAAAAATAAGCATACTTAAAATGTTATTTGCAATGTTGCTTGATATTTCTTCGGAAAATTTTGAAGATATTTCATCTGTGTCATACTTGACGATTGATAGACGATATCTAACCTTCTCATGTTTCTGAGCCTTCCTTGCAAGAACATAAATAGTGTTTGTATTCGGGACCATACATATGTCTCGTACTTTGCCCATCACATCATATGGCTCATTTAAGTCAATCATACCACAAATCAGATAGATGTGTATATCAGCCTCCATTTCACTGTCTTCAAGATACCATGAGAAATCAGTTTTATCTATTTCCTCGGCATTCTTCCAATCAGAAATAAGCTTTAATGAACCTGGTGCCCCACTTGCTTGACTTTTATTAGTGTGTGCAACAATGTCCTTATTGCGTCCAATAGTGTCCATAGTGCGTCCAGCTGCAACTTTAGATTTGTGAGTTATATCCATAGTGCGTCGAGCTACAGCTGTAGATTTGGGAGCTGTTGCCCTAGGTGCAGAAACATTCACAAAAATATTTTTTGGTGCCATTTTTCTGATAATATATATATATATATATATATATATATATATATATATATATATAAGTTAATGGAAAAATATTGCGGATAAAATAAATTTAATAAACAAAATTTATTTCTAAAACTAAATAGTTTGAAATTAAAACAGTAAAATTAACTATAAAAATTTTCATTTAAAAACAAAATATTATAAATCATATGTATATATATCTATATAATATGTTTTGAATACATTTTATAAAAAATTTAAAAATGTGTTTAAATTGTATAAAACAATTTTAAAAAAATAAACTATTATTTTCAAACTTCAGTTTTTCTTTAATATTTAAAAAAAAAACAAAAAAATTACTAACTATTCATAACAAATGTTAAAATTAAATTTTATTTTTTTAAGGCAACGATTTTATTAAAAAAATTTATAATCTTTTAATATATTTTAAAATTTTAAAATTTAATTTTACATTATATAGCAATTGAATAAAAATAAACAAAATAAAATAAAATAAAAATTTATTTTACTTTACATAGCAATTAAATAAAAAATTATAAACTTAAAATTATAAAAAATTAATATAAAAGTTTATAAATTTATATAATCTTTTAATATATTTGAAAATTACAAATTTCTATTTCACATTACATAGTAATTAAATAAAAATAAACAAAATAAAATAAAAGCAATTAAACAAAATAAAAGAAAAAATTAATTTTTTTATAATGTTGTTTTAATACCTAAATTTAAAAAAAATAATTAAAAAAGAAATGTAAATATTTAAATGTTAAAAACAAATGTTATAATATTATATATTTTTTTATTTTTTTAATTGTATGGTTATATAGTTTTTTTTTATTAATTTATTGTATTGTTATATTAAAACAAATGTTTTTTATTTATTTATTATATTGTATTGTTTTTTTCTTTAATTATATAATGTTTAAAAACTAAACATAATTGTTATTTAATAATTTTTTTTTTTAACAATTATTATATAACAATGTTTTTATTATATTATATAACAATTTTTGTATTATTTTTATATATAACAATGTTTTTTATTAATTTGTAATTGTTTTATTAAAACAAATTATAAAAAAAAAATTTAAAAAAAAAAAACAACTTTAAAAAAAAATTTAAAAAAATGTTTTATTAAAACAAATTAAAATAAAAAATTAAAAAAAAAAATTAAAAAAAAATCAAATTTAAAAAAAATTAAAACTAAAAAACAAAACTTAAAAAAAATTAAAAATTAAAAAAAAAAATTAAAAAAAATTAAAAAAAAAAATCATGGGGCTGCCGCAGACCTAGATCGTGCCCGCGGGGTGCCGGAGGCCGGCTGAGCGGCACCATGGGGGTGGCCCAACCAGCCTTAGGGCCCCCGCTGGGCGGGAGGCTGATTCCGACTCTGGCGCCCCGCGAGCACGGTCTACGGCAGCGCCATGATTTTTTTATTTTTATTTTTCATTTTTTTTATAATATAATTAATAAATAATTATTAAAACATTATTTAATAAAAAGAAAAAATAATTGTTAAAAATATTAAAATATAACAAATATATATAAAAAAAAACAATTTATTAAATAACAATTATGTTTTGTTTTTAAACATTATATAATTAAAAGAAAAAAACAATACAATATAATAAATAAAAAAAAACATTTGTTTTAATATAACAATACAATATTTAAAAAAAAGAAAACTATATAACAGTACAATTTAAAAAAAAAAAAATGATATATAACAAAACAGTAAAGGAAAAAAAAAATTGAAGATATAAAATTAAAAAGAATAAAACTAAGATTTAAATCTAATAAAATAAAATAAAATAGAATATAAAATCAGAAAATTCTCAAAAAAAAAAAAAAAAGTTTAAATAATGAAACCACTTATATATTTATGATAAAAAAAACAAATAATTTTTGTTATAATATTATTATTTTTTTTATGTGCATGGTCGTTTTATGGATTTTCCTGTCTAAATGAATCTATAAATCTTAAAAAAATAAAAAATAAAAAATCTAAATTTTTGTCCATAAAACCTTAAAAAATTTAGTTCTTTTTGCATTTTCTTCACTAAAAAAATATAAAAAAATTATGGTTTTTGAACCTAAAAATCTTTAAAAAGTAGTTTTTAGACACAAAAAACTATAGAAAAATAGATTTTCCCCAAAATCGTCTTTAAATTGACAGAATAGAAGGAAAACTAACCTTTGAAATGCAAAAAGCTGTTGTCACCAATGCCAACACAACGCCTCCACAAAATTACGAATAGCAACACAATGCCTCCAATGCCAATGCAATGCCTTCACGAAGTTACCAATGCCAATGCAACACCTCCACAAAATTACCAATAGCGACACAAAGCTTCCAATGCCAATGCAATGCCTCCACGAAGTTACCAATGCCAACACAACACCTCCAGAAATTTGCTCTAACAAATACCAGAAAACTTGATGTGATGTGATGAATAGAAACAATCATTCTTATTATATAGTGAATATTGTCTGATTGGTTTACTATTTAATGAATGTGGGATTAAAATTTCAAATTTAAAATATTTACATTTAGTTTATTATAGTTCATACTATAGTTAAAATACTTATTATTTGCATGTAGTTATCATAGTTAATATTTTATTTAATATTTACATGTACTGAATGTTGAATAATTCAAATATAATCTTAGATTAAAAATTAAAATATGAAATACTTACATGTAGTTAATTATAATTAATATTATAGATAAAATAGTTAATATTTGCATTTAGTTATCATAGTTAATATTTACATGTAATCAATGTTTAAAATCATGGGATTAAATTTTAAAATCTAAAATATTTACATGTAGTCAATCTTAAACCATTCAAATAAGAAAATTATTTTAGTTTCGAAGACATGCATGAAATGAATATTTTGTGGATATTTTGAATAGAAAGTATGGTGAAATATTTGAAGACCAACAGTTTATTAATAAATTTTGAAATATATTTTAGATGAATATAACGTAAGTTTAAAATTTAAATTTAAAATATTTACATGTAGTCATTATAGTTAAAATAGTTAATATTTGCATGTAGATATTATACTAATATTATAGTTAATACTTACATCTAGTCAATGTTAAATGATTGAAATAAAAACATTATTTTAGTTTGGAAGACATCCATGATAGAAATATTTTGTGGATATTTTGAATATAAATATCGGTAAAATATTTCAACACAAACAATTTATTAAAAAAATGTTAAATACATTTTTTGACTAATATTTGTATCAAATATTTGAAATGAAAATTTTGGAGGGAAAGTTTTTCGCGAAATTTTTTGGGGGGAAATTTTGGAGGGAAATTTTTTCGTGAATTTTTTTGGAGGGAAAATTTGGAGGGAAATTTTCAGTCTTTAAGCTATATATTGTAAGTGGGAGAGGAATTTGTATCATTCAACCTATTCTTGTTGAAAGCCATGGTTTCTTCTGATAGCGAAGTTTTTCTTTGTATAACATCAACATCTTCGTCACGCAACAACTCTATTCAGAGTGATGAATATAACGGGAGTTCGTTCACCATGAATAGAGAGTCAAAAAATCGACTTGGTCGTAATCCTAAAGATGATGAGAACAAAATTGATGAGGCGCAGCAAAATGAAATTTCTGTAAATTGAGCGCCAGTTATACCACTTACTCTTAATCCTAAGGATTATGAAAGCAACAGTGATGAAGGGCATGATGAAGAATTTCCAGAGTCAAAAGTTTCACTTCGTCCCAATCCCAAGGATTATGAGGACACCATTGATGAAGAGGGAGATGAAGAATATCCACTTCAGCTTAATCCTAAGGATTATGCGAGAACAACAAATGAAGAGGGGAAAGAAGAATCTGTAGAGTCAAAATATCCACTCTGTCATAATCCTGAGGAGTATGCCAGCACCACTGATGAAAAGGGGGATGTAAAATTTCCAAAGTCAAAATATCAAATTCGTCATAATCGTAAGGATTATGCGAGCACCACTGATAAAGAGGGGAATGATAATGTTTCAGAGTCAAAACATCCACTTCATCCCAATCCTAAGGATTATGCTAGCACCACTGATGAAGAGGGAAATGGAAAATTTACAGCGTCACAATATCCACTCTGTCCTAATCCTAAGGATTATGCAAGCACCATTGATGAAGAGGGGGATGAAAAAATTCCAGAGTCAAAATTTCCACTTCATCTTAATCCTAAGGATTATGTCAGCACCACAGATGAAGAGGGGAATGAAGAATTTGCAGAGTCAAAATATGCACTTCATCCTAATCCTAAGGATTATGTCAGCACCACTGAGGAAGAGGGGAATGAAGAATTTGCAGCGTCAAAATATCTACTTTATCCTAATCCTAAGGATTATGCCAGCACCACTGATGAAGACGGGGATGAATTTCCAAAGCTAAAATTTTCACTTCATCCTAATCATAACGATTATAATTTAACCACTGATGAAGGGGGGGATGAAGAATTTCCAATAAATATAGATTCAAGGCATTCACTTTTTCCTAATCCTAAGGATTATGAGAGCTTCAGTGAGGAAGGGGAGGGGCAGGATGAAGAAATTCTAGTGAATACAAATTCAAAGCTTCCACTTATGCCTAATCCCAAGGATTATGAGAGCACCACTAAGGAAGGGGAGGATGAAGAGTTTCTTGCAAATGATAATTTTAGAGGCACAGATCTGAATATTACATTTTCTCCAAGTGACCATTTCAAAGACACTCATGGTGATGAAGAATTGAATCCTCCCAGGGAAGAATTTGAAAGCATGGGTCAAGATGGTGAAGAATTTATTTTGAGTCGGGGTTACAAAAGTGCCGATGATTCTTGTGAAATGTTTTCTTCAATTGATGACGGTAAATAAAATTTTCCAGGCAATGATGTTGATGAATTTCTTAACTATGTTAAGGATGATGATAGTGGGGATAATATTCCTCCTAATGGTGATGAAACTACTTTTACAAAGGATGATGGAATGATGAAGCCGTTGCAAGAAAATATTGCAACTAGGAGTAGGAGTAGACCTTTTCATATCAATCCAAAGCATTCCAGTTATACAAGGGTGAGGACAAAATATCTCACGACAAGAAGTTCTATGGTTCATTTGATTTCAAGTGAATGTTGTTGAAGGGATTGCTTGAAAAATATGGATTTCAAATTTGTTTTGGAGAAAAGGAAAACATATACATGTCAATGAATAAAAGCATGCAAAATTCATATTTAGTGGGTTGCATGCAATCTACACTAGCAGGTTATGATTATCATATTGGGAATGTATTGCTTTGCAAAAATGCATTCAAAATGTTGTATTCAATTGGTAATTGTCGTTTGTCAAGAATCCAGGATATATTGGAAAGGGATCCCACATATTATTCAGAAACACGTTATAAACGGGAGGTGGGGCCCTTTGCAGATACTGCTAAGACATGGATGAAAGACTTATTTTCAAATCATGGAGAGTGTATACCAAATAAAGACACAATACATATTCCAGATAATTTCTCGAGATGAGAAATATTCATGTTATACAAAGATTATGCAGAAGCTGTTGAAGGAATTGGTAATTTTATTACATATTCTTATTTTACAAGGATATGGAAAACTGAATTCAACAATGTTCGTATTCCTAAGAAGACAAGGATGGGGATTTGCAGCACATGTGCTTCTCTTAAAGAAAAAAGAGATAACTGTCAAGGGGCGGAAAGAGGTATGTGTTCAAAACATTGTTTTTTAAAATTTGATACTTATCAACTATGAAAATATATTTATTCATATGTTTCTTTTATTTTATGTATAGATTCCATTGTCAAAGAACTTCGAGACCATCGCAATCAGCAAACAAGTGAAAGGCAAAAGTTGTATAAACATCGACATAAGTGTTATGATCATCTAAATAAATATTTGGGATTGATAATTGATGGTATGGATAAAAAAAAAACACTTCTTCCACATTTTGTCTGCACGCCAAAAGAATTACAGAAGGAAAATTTCATTCAGTTTCACTTGGTTGGTTGTATGGTATTTAATGAGAAGATGTTTCCAAGAGTTTTCTTCACAACTCCAAATATTCACAATGATGCAAATCTGACCATAACTATAATCCATGATGTGGTTACTCATTGGTCTGGGATTCTTCCTGAAGTTTTGTATTTACAATTAAACAACACAAGTCATGAGAACAAAAATCAAGTTCTTTTTGGGTATCTAAACATGCTCGTTGAATTGGGGATTTTAAAAAAGATAAAGGTTGGTTTCCTTCTTGTTGGGCATACTCATGATCATATTGATCAAATGTTCAGTCGTTTTTCAGTAACATTGAGGAGGAAAGGTGTTGGGAGCCTACCATCATTAATTGAATGTATTAAGAAATCGTACATTCCAGAGCCTGTTTTTCATGTGTTGGAAAAAACTATTGACATGCGAAGGTTTATTTTTGGATCACATGGTGAGGAGAAATGCATTGAGCAATTTAACGACATTAGCTTCCAGCATCAATTTCGTATCAAAAAAATTGATGGGATAACACTTATATGGGGAAAGAAGTATTCAACTGTTGAAGAATGGGGACCATCATTAGGTTTAGGATTTTTGAAGTTCATTCCAGAGCGTCCAATATTTTCATCAAAGATATTGTTATTAAAGTCAGTTTCTGAACTCCATAATGCAAGAAGACAGAAGAGAGACATAAATTATTCTGAATGTCTAGAGGAAATTAAAAGATGTATTAGAGATACGTATGAGTACTTCGATGTTGCTGATTTAGTTCGGTGGAAGTCTTTTTCAAAAATCAAAGTGATATGATTTTAAGATCAATAAATGGGGATATGCTTTTGAAGACTCCTTTTTTTTGGTCACAAAATATGCCAAATGAACATGAAAATCAAGAAACACACAATGTTGAACAACAACAACCTCAAGCTATTATTAATTCCCCACAGGTAGAGGAAATAGAAATCTATATTGGTTCTAGAAGATCACGTGCACAACATGAAGCCATGGAAGACCTTTACAGGGGTTCTGTGTAGGATCTTAAGGACGGTTGCATGATAGAAGTGTTAGCAGATGAAGATCCACTTGGCTATCCATTCTGGATTACTAAGGTTATAAAGGTCATTAATGAAAATGAAGAGATTACAGTTTTTGATGTACATTGGTATGCCACAAGTACCCACCCTTTCAATGGTGTGTACAAGCTGGAGATGGTAGTGGAAAAAAGAATTGGCAGAAAGAGAAAAATAAAAGGCACAAATATAAATCATCGCCGCACAGATGTCTTAAAATTGGAGGATGTTGACATACTTGTGTATGACTTCAATTTGAAAAAGAGAAGAACTATTCGGTTGCAGACCATAGATATTTTGAAGAAATTGCTACCAGAACAATTACCGTTGAGATGGGACTCTACAGAATGTAAACGTAGATCTATAAGAATTTTGAACTCTAAAATGGTGGGCATGCATGTTGACTCAGATGGAGCACTAGTTGATGAAAGAGAAGAATATGGATCATCTTCATCTGCATCGAGCCATTCATCTGAAGATGTAGGTTATGATGGTGTGCCAGAACCTATGGTTGATTTTGAATAACTATCTAAGACACTTTTATGTAATTGATGTTTTCATGGTAACTTGAAATAAAATTTTTGACTTCCATCTCATTTTTCATGAAGTTATGAGACATTTCTATGTTTTTTGGATTATATGTTTTAATTATGAAGAATTCATCTCTTTAGAATATTGACAATGCAACAATGAATTACAAAAATAATTTATGTTATATGCAATGTACCAATGTTGATATTTTAATTATAAGTAAAATAGAAAATAGAAACTAATGTTGAATTTTTAGATTATGCATTGATATTACCATGATATTATGTATTGTTACCATTTCGTATAAGATACTTTTAAAATTTTTAGTAATTATATGCGTCATTGAAAGGGAACACTTTGTTTTGATGCTTGATTTTTAGGTTTTGGTTGAAATCACATTTAAATTTGTCTTATGCTGATATTTGAAAAAAGATAAGTTTTTATCCTTTAAAATTAAAATTACTCTTACTTGTTTCTGTTCAATGATAATTTTTTCATTTACTTGTTCATTTTTTTAAATTGTTAAGTCTTATAATTTCTCCATAATTTCATTGTTCAAGTATGTTGAACACTTAAGATTGAAAAAATTTAGATTTACAACTTGTCATTAAGGTTTTTATGTGCTACCAAATTTTATCTTTAATGTTATGGTTGACAATAATTACAATTTTGGGGTTGTTTAGAGTCAAGATATTTTATGTTTAACAACATGGATGAAAATTGTTCAAAATGATAAGCCCTTCAGACATGTATTTGTTTATATTTAACATCATCTATCAAAAATGTTAGAAATTTACGATTTTAAAAAATGTCCTAATATGTTGTCTTTAATTCCATTGTTACAAGTGTCAAAATTATGACACAATTTTTTTTTTGTTATTCCAGCATCAACTGGTTTTGTTTTGAGGGTGTTTTTTCAATCCTTTTTTCAACAAACAATTTTGTTTTTAACATAATTTTATAAAATGTTGAAATTTGACCTTCAAAAAAAACCAAGTGCGTTCTGGAAGACACACTTTTTGTTTTTGGAGTGTTTTTTCATGTTTTTTGAGACTTTTTGGGCTAGAGTTCCCGTTTTGAGGTAAGGTTACCTATTTCATCAATAACAGTGTTTCCCACCTAATATAGGGTCTAAAAAACATTTCCTCAGGGTGCTGCACCAGAACCTATGTAGGATTGCTACCATCCCCCTCTTACCCCCCTGTTGTGCTCGACGCAAGCGTCAAGAGGCTTGCCGCCCCCGCTTCTAGCCTGGAGCTAGTCGTGGAAAGAATCTAACACACACCCAACATTCTCCCACTTGTTATTTCCTTTCCATAGGGGGCCACAGGAGAGCTTAGTCATTTTTCATGCCCTGTAACACCCATTGTTTCTCTACACCAAGAGAAATTATCAATGATCACATAATTTGTTAATGCACCTACAACATTCTTCAAAGTATCTACCTTTACCAGCAACATTTTTATCCTCAACCATGTATGTCAGAAAGTGATATTGAACATCAATGTGTTTTTTCTTTGGATGATAAGCATGGTTCTTAGCCATGAAAATTGTACTTTGGCTATCACAGTCTATCCTTATAGCTCACTACACTAGCCCCATACTTGAACACAATCTTTGCAACCAAAATGATTCCTTGCTTGCATGAGTGGCTGCCATGTATTCTGCCTTTATACTTGAAAGAGCCACTACAAATTGTATTTTACTCATCCAACTGACTGCACCTCCAAATAGGCCAAACACATACCCACTTGTATATCTTCTTTGATCCAGATATCTAGCCTAGTATGCATCAACAAATCCATGGATATCCAAACTATGTCCAATCCTGGTCTTCCTTGGTAACACAAACCATAATCACTAGTGCCATGCAAATACCTGAAAACTCGCTTCACTGCTATTTTTATCTCCTTTCCTGGTTTTTACATAAAGTTTCTCAATACTCCCATTTCATGTGCAATGTTTGGTCTAGTACAAACCATTGCATACATCATACAATCTGCGACACTTGCATATGGAACATGAGACATGTCCTCTTCTTCTTATTTTTTCTTGGGACACTGTTCAATAGATAACTTTACACCTACATGAATAGGAACCTTCCCTGACTTAATATGTTACATATTTAAGCTTTACAATATTGTCTCAACATACTTTGGTTTAACTAGAGATTCCTCTTTTAATGATCTCATTTAATTTCCATGCCAAAAATATAGTTTTCGACACCAATATCCTTCATGTCAAATTTGGAGAACGATTATGTCTTCAAATCCTGGATAATTTCTTTGTCATTTCCAACCAAAAACATATCATCCACATACAATTCCAAATAAATAATATGGCAATCAATTAATTTAAAATACACACAGTGATCCTCTTTGCTTTCGGTGAAGCCAAGTTGTTGATCTGCAGTTTTCATTGATGTCAACCCAAGCAGCACCAGGGGCTAACCCAATATTCCATGGGAATTTTTACCTACCAAATTACTATATTATGGGTTAAGAATTCTTTTGATGGTTTCTTCTTGTCTAGATGTTTCTATTGATATATGGCATGCCATGTAATTCTTCATGGTTTGAGAGATATTCATGTTTGAAGTTTGTACCCCCAGTTAGTGGGCTAAAACCCCATGGGGTTGTGGCATGAGTCATTGAAAAGTCATAATTAATATTTTTTAATCTCCTAAAATCCCTCCCACGTTCACTTGTTGAAGCCCCTCTCAACCTAAGCATTTATATAAATTTTGATCCTCATATCCTCCTCATGCAAGGGATTTCGCCATCTGAAACAAGTCATCGTGGAATTTTTGCTCTAACCTTGTTTCTACAAAGGTTCAGAAGCTGAAATTTTAATCAGGTGAAGCCGAAATCCTGAGGAATCTGCTATGAAAATTTTAGATCAAGGTGCATAATATTTTCAGAGATATTATCTTTGGAAGTCAGTGTTTTTGTAGGCTCATGAAATTCATCTCAAAGAAGTGACCTTGGGAAAATTGTCATAACTCTCTCTCTGAGTATCAGATTGGAATTCTATAATAAGTGGTAGATAGTGCTAGAATTTAGTTTTTCTTCTATCAATTTTAGAGTTGAATGAAGAAACAGTGACACGTGGCATGTTGTACAAATTCTCTCTGCTGAAACAATCCATAATTAGGGCATTGTGAGAGATTGGGTATAACTCTCTCTTGAAGAATTGAAATTGGGTTAGACCCATGGCATTGGAAAGACACCTTAGAGTAATACTATAGGACAAAAAATCAGATATTGGGTATCTGAAATAATAGAGATACACCAGATTCAATATCGAGCTCCTATAAGGCAAGAAAAAGCTAGATCATGTGTTGTCAAGGGCTGCAAAGGACTAGAATTTCTACGGCAGCAAAGCAAAGCAAGGTGTAGCAGAGGGTAGCATGACAAGAGTAACAACCAAGGTGTATAACAGCAGCAAGAAGTTCATCACATGAAGTCTTCAAGTGGGCAGCACTGCATACACTCACTGTAAAGGTATCATTATACTAAGTCATTGTAAATACATTATTGTAAAATTTGTTCTAGTGTCTATCTGCCAAGAGTTGAAGAGACAGTGTCAGGAGGTCTAAGATCATCATTAGGTGGTTGTTTCATAGTTGGAATTATGGTCTAGTGTGTCTTCTTCTTCTACATCATTCTATATCATTGTAAAGTTGACCATTTTCCATGGTACGGGAGTCCATTCTTCTTTTATTCTTCTATAGGGTGGTAGGGTGGTGCTAGGGTGAGTTGTAGCTCATTCGGTGTTGGGGCATCCATTCAGTTGACTACTGAAGAATCTCAGACATTAGAGCGTCCATCCAGTGGGAGTTGGAGAAGAATTCTTTTCTAGATTCTAGGAAGTTGGAGCTTTATTTTCAATTGGAGTTGAATATTAAAGAATTATTAGAAAAGCATTAGGTGGTTTTTTTCTTGAAGTGGGTTTCCACATTAAAATATATGTGCACTTGTGTTCCTTTTTTTTTCTAGTATCATTGTACAAACACTGATAATTATTGAAGATTAACTAATGCTCTAATTGAAAGGAATATTGATTCACCCCCCCTCTCAGTATTTCCAACACAAGTCCCCATATATATGTATCAAATTTTTGATACCACATCCTTGGTGACCTTTTTAACCCATACAAATACATTTTTAACCTGCATACCTGTTCTTTCTTAACCTTCACCGCAAATCCTTAATGTTTCTTCATGTAGATATCCTCTTCCAGATCCCCATGACGAAATGTGGTCTTCACCTCCATATGTTATACCTAAAAATCAAATGCAACAACAATAGATAAAAGTAATCTAATAGAAGTTACCTTGGAAATAGGAGAAACAATATCACCAAAATAAATTCCCAACACCTACGAATAACCTTTTGCTACCAACTGAGTTTTGTATTTCTCCACCTTGCCTTATGAATTTATCTTCTTCTTAAGCACCCATTTTCTTCCAATGGTTTTCCTTCAAGCTAGCAACTGAGCATGCTTCTTTCCTTTTTAATCAACGACTTGTTCATTATTTTTTCAAATCTATTTTGTTGAGGTGAGTATGGAGTAGTATTCTTCGGTGCTATACCACACTTCTTATATAAATCTTCAAATCCTTCTTGCCAAATTATCGTACATTATCTGTCCTCAAAACCTTTATCTTCCTCTTTGCCCAGTTTTCCACCAGAGCCTTAAATTCTTTAAATCTATCAAAGAATTAGAATTTCTTCCTTAGGAAATATATCCATGTATTCCTTGAAAATTCATCTATAAATGACACATAGTACACAAAATTACCCATTGATGGAACTGACACAGGTCCAAAAACATCAGTTTACAAAGCTCTAATATCTTGTTCACCCTGTTAGCACCATAAGGGAAACTCACCCGATTTTGTTTCCCATATACACAATGCTCACAAAAATCGAAATCTAGAAAGAAATTAGATATTTCATCTACCATACCATTACCATGTAGTATTCGAAGGCCATTCTCTCTAATATATCCAAGCCTTTGATGCCATAACATGGTCTTTTCTCCAGAGTCCATTAGGATCTCTGCTCCATTTTTAGGAACCATAGAATTGTTGCACCCATCAATAACAGTGCTACCCAGAAGCTTCTATCAAGTTCCAATTCAAACTCCCTGCATCAATACCAGTGCTCCCTGAACAATCTCATAAGTATCTTTCTTGAACACTTTTTTTACACCTGCATCATCCATCTTGCTTACAAAAATCATATTTCTAGCCAATTCATGAATATGAAAAACACCAAGAAGCATTCTAATCCTTCCACCTTGCAACTTTAGCTTGAATTTTCCACGTCCAACAATTATGGCCTTCCTATCATCCCCTAAGAAGACATCACCACCATCATACTTCTCATATTCGTAAAACCACTCCCTATGGGGAGTGAAGTGAAAGGATGCACTTGAGTCAATCAACCATTCCTCATTATCTACATGTGTATTTGAAGAAGAAGCCAAATACACCTCCCCACCTTCATCTGAGGTGGTTTTTTCCTCTACAGAAGGAGCATCTTAAGGCCCCTTTCCTTTCATAGAAGCCTTAGATCTAGAGTTGTTCTTGAAGTGCCCTTCCTTTCCGCATTTCTAGCACACCTTTACAGGATTTCGGGGAGATTTATATCTTACTCTAGATTTAGATCTCCCACTCGAGAAATAATTTTTGTTTCTGTTCTTGGATTGTCCTCATACAAACAAGGAATCTCCATTCTAAAAATCCATATTTTTCTATCTCATTTCCTTTGATATGAAGGATGATAAAATTTCATCAAAGTTCAAGGTAGCTGTATTGCTACCTATTGCAACAACCAGACTATCCCATGAATCTGATAGATAAAAAAAAATAGATGCCCTTATCTTCATCTAATATTTTAATATCAACAGATGAAAATTGACTTACCATGGTATTGAAGGTGTTTAGATGCTATTTCACCGAGTCTCCATCCTTCATCCTCAGGTTATACAACTTTTTCTGTAGGAACAATTTATTCACCAGAGACTTATATTGGTACAAAGTCCCTAAATTGTCCCACAAAGCCTTCGTCGTAGCTTCCCTAGTTACGTTCAATAGTATCGAATATGAGATATACAACCGTATTGTTCTCTTTGCCTTTTGATCCAAATTCGGCCAGCCTTCATTTGACAATGTCGTTGGTTTAGTATCAGGATCTACCATGATCCACTGATATTTATCCACTAGAAAATCTTCCATCTTGAGCTTCCACAACTCAAAACTATTATCATTAAATTTTTTGATCTCTATCTTTCCACTACTCGCCATCTTATTTCACCACAAGAATTGATCCTGCAGATCTCCCACAGAACAGGGTCTACCATAGGCTCAAGAAAATAACCCCTTAGCAGCAAAGGCATCCTCTTGAAGCCAAAATAACTCTAATACCAAATGTAGGTTTTAACCCTCTACATAAATTATCTACAAACAAACTCTTAAAGTAGAAAATAAAACAATAGCGACAACATAAAACATAAAACAAATATACATAGAGAGTTTTCCCTGGATCCCGAAACCAAGATTACTAGCTTGATTTTTCATTATATTCCTTTCAATGTTACAACACATATATATATATACATGCCAAAGAATTCATAAACCCTAATTCATTAACCTTGGATTAGAACATCACTATAGTTCCCTTAACCAGATCTACAAAATACCATGGGAAGAAAAGTTTCATGTCCAAAACCATGTGCAAACCGATGCACAAAATATAACACACACCCAACAATTTTATCCCACCTTAATGGCTTCTAGGATATATTAGATTTATGTTGAACATGATGAATCAAATGTGTACTATTTCCCACTTCACCTTTAGGGGCTTGGGAAATATGGCATTTGAAGCTTGAATATGTTCATGGAAATGTTATTTTATTTTTTACAAAATATTTACTTCACTTGACAAATTTGATTGATGTGCAATAGCTTTGAGAAAAATCCATTTCAATTGGCATTTTGCAAGTAAAAACAAGTAATAAAAATATAAAAAATTGATTATAAAAACTATTGTTTCTACTGAAATAATTTTGGTGAATACTCATAAATTCTACAAAAATGTTTCCCTAGCTCTAAAAGTATGATTCCGAAATATTTTGGTTGAAGATAATCCCCTTCTTATTGAAAATAAACTCAAAAAATTAGTTGAATATTTATTTTTCATGTTCCCTAGATAACACTGTGAAAGTTTGAGGAAATTATGAAGGTAAAAGTGGTGCAAAATATATAAAGAACAAACATTGTTGGTGTTCTAGGGATGCATGTAAAACATGGTCTGAGTGTGTTGGATAAAGGCCAAAAGGGATATCAAAAATTGCAAAAGGAAAATGCAGAAATGACCCTATGGGAAGTTTCTTCCATTCTCTAAACATTGATTGAATTAAATCCCCATTTGCTGGAAAGTAAACTCTGCAGGCACAACTACACAATTGAGTTTATGCCAAATTTTCCCATTCTAACCAAGTCATGGATTAATTGATCAGGTCTACCAGGCTAGGTCTATCTCAACCAAATGTCGACTTCAATTGAATTATATTCATGAGTCCAGGCATACTAGGACCAAATCCAGTAAGCATGCTTCCCATAACTCATAATTATGTATTTTTGAAGTAATTTTGGGTCCCCATGCATGTTATTTCAATATAAATTGTAGCTATGCAAAAAATGAATCTCAACATGTTAAGTTGCAAGTTGCAAGTTGTTATGAAAAAGCATAAAATTTGATTATGGATTTAACAATCCCAAGAGAAGCTTCTAGACTCACAAGTCTAGGAAGAATAACACTGAGTCTAGTAACCATGCCTCCCATAACTCAAAATATGATTTTTTTACGTACTTATGGGTCCCCATGCATGTTATTTCAGTGTAATCTATAACTATGCAAAACTTGAATCTCAACATGCTAAGTTGCAAGCTGCAAGTTGTTATGACAATGCATATAATTTCACCATGGATTTAACAATCCCAAGAGAAGCTTCCAATTTTTCCAATTTGACAAAACTAAATGTTACATGCAAACAATGCACAAGTGACCAAAGACATATAACTATAATTTGGTTCAGTAGTTCTTGTATTTGTAGCCACAATAATTTTGGAGCATCATGGACTCGATAAAGTAACAATTCCAATCCAATTTACAATCCCATTGTCTAGCACTACCCTCAACTTCTAAAATATATAGTTTTGTGACCTAAGGAAATTTGGTCTTGTAAATTTTTTTTCTAGGTTTTTGAGACAATTTTTAGTCAATCTAACTAAAAAAAAAATACGTACATTATTTATTTCCCGATCAAATTATTTCAGTTTGTGTTATTCCTTACCAAAAATACTTCCATAATTCATGAGTAGATCTAATCATACAGTTTCCATTCTGGAAATTTTATTTTCTTTAATGGAAAGAGGTTGTGGATTGTACAATGGAACCTTCTCCTTTGCCATGATTTTTGTTTGTTTGATTCTTTTGAATATCTAGTTTAATGGAGTGCTTTTACATCACCACCTTACTATGATCTATTTTATATTTCCAATGATTATTTTTGTAGTTTTTCTTAGTCTTATTGAATTTTTTTTCCATCATGGATTTCCTCTCCCTATAGGAAAAGGATATTTGATTTGGTCCTTAAAAATAAACAATGCCATATTTTCAAAGATACTACTGCAAAATACTATTTATGGGTTTGTGTGTGTGTGTGTACGAGAGAGAGAGAGAGAGAGAGAGAGAGAGAGAGAGAGAGAGAGAGAGAGAGAGAGATTTTAAATGGTTTTTAGGTTTGAACTTTATCACCAACACTATAACAAATATATTATAGATTTTATTGCATTAGTTACTAATTCATTGATATATGTTTGTTTTTCCCAATGATTATTTTTTTCTTTGTAGATGACAAGTGGGGAACGAAGCAAGCTAATCTACTCTAAATTTTCATAGGGTTCATATTGAACCTATATAGATTCATAGACACACCAAAAGAGCTTACAAAAGAAGCACACATCCATGGATCATAGAGTAGCTCCTATGGAACTCATCCATGGCCCCCAATCCATTCCCTTCTATCTATAGAATACCACATATATTAGCACTTGATCCACCATCTATAATCCAAAACCCATGATGCCTTCTCCAACAACACCCCACCCTTCCACTTATGTCCATAAAAACTCAAGAATTTCCTAGAAAAAAACAACATGAATATAGTCAATCTTTGAGAAAGAAAGGATAAAGCCTCCATGGGAAACTACCCCTTTCTTCCCTTATAAGCAGTAAAAGCACGAACACATGTACTCGACATCAAAGAAAAGAAACACCCTGTATAAAAAATTAGCCTCACTATATAGTATAGATAAAATGGAAAATAAAATTCATTATAATAACCTGTAATATTCCCAATTATCTTTCCTCTAGTTGGAATATTAATTTTTTCTTTTGTCAATAATATAGAAGAATAAGAGGGTAGAGAGACCCATAAATCTCTTTAGTAGGAATAAAAACACTGCTAATGTGAATGTGGATCTTTGTATCAACTAAATAAAGCACTATTGGGTGTGAATAGGGGTTAAATCATGTGGATGGGATCAAGGTTGACCAAATCAACAACGATGTCATGGAGGTAGTGGAGAGTTATGGGAGGACAACATAGTTATGATGGATGAGTGTATGCATGAGAGTAGCATATTTAATGAGTGGGACTAAGGGTGAGGATGTTCACAAATAATATAATGAAGGGGGTGGCAGCCATCGAAGGCATTATAATTATTGTTTATGTCTTGGTCTTTTATGACTTTTTGCATGCTTCAGTTGTTTAGCGGAGTCTGTTGTGATGTTTAGCATAAGCATGTTTTCGGGCAGAAATCCCATCCTCATCCTCGGGGGACTTCGAGTGCCCACTCAAGAGAGGTTCCTTTGAGCTTAATCCCACCATTCTACATTAGGCCAAGCTTCATCCATATTTAGCAGCGCAGAATCCTTCAGGAACTCTGTTATTTTGTAGGGCATTTGCAGTGGAGGGTTGAAAAGCCCAATTTGTGAGCTAGTTTTCTAGTGAGGGGAGCAGCCCTTTATCCATAAAGATAGTAGGGAGGATTACTGGCTATTTTCTTGTCATATCAGTCATCTCCCTATAGTTATTCAGTTGCAGAGTGTAATTCATCCCTAAGGCTCCATTTTTCACATTGTGCATTTCCGGAAACCCTTTCTGGGTTGTCTTGGAATTGTGCTAGAGAGCCTAGATCTCTGATCCCAACATTTTCTAAGCACTATATCATCATATATTTATATTTTCATTCTCCATCTGTAGTTATTATAACTAGGAGTGCGTAGTCATGACATTCTAGCATTTTTTGTAGTAGCATTATTTCACATTTGGGTGTATTGGATCATTGGATGCTTGTTTTCCTAGCTTAAGTGTCTTTTTCCTCAAGACATTGTGCTGATTTTCTGCTATTATACATAATTAAATGGTTTTATGATTTTCTCAAGTTTTTATGTACTCATATTTACTGTAATTTCTAGTTTTATGTTTAATATTCCCATTTTTCCTATTTTGGAATATTACAGTGGTATTGGAGCATAATCTTGGCTCAGCCTGTGTAGCACAATAGATATGTCATCAGAAGAAGGAGAGCTCTCACAGAATGGGATAAGTGGTATCTTAATAGAAACTGGAGGTTTGATTATACAAACAACAAAGAAGACAAAGGAAAAACTCTAATATCAAGAGAAATGGATGAAAAAGAGTTTCCCAAGCTCCTTCTCTAAACCATGTGGGATATTACCAGAGAAATCAAGGAGATGAGGACGGAGAGACATAAAGAATCCCCTAGAGGGTTTCTAGATGAAGAAATATATGGCATTTCACATCACTAGTATGAACAACCTGTAAGACAACAAGTTTCCCAATGCTCCACTAGGCCTACATTCCTAACAGTAGGAAATGGAGGTGGAGGACCGCAAGAACAAGAGACTCTTGAAGATTATTTTCTAGAGTATGAGTCTCAATATCAGAGATTCAAATATAATATGAACTTTTAGAAGTTTTATTAGATCAAGGACAACAAGAGACCTCAGAATAAAAATAGGAGTGGAGGGTACATGCATAACAATGATCTGAAACATACTATGGGTAGATTTTTTCTACCTACTTTTGATGGGTCATCCAAGTGCATAGACAAATATTGGGTGGAGAAACTAGAAATTTATTTTCAGTTGAACCAAGTACCGTATATTGAAGCCATTAAAATAGCAGCACTGCAGCTTGAGGGTGAGGCACATGATTGGTGATTCCACAGTCTTTCTACATTGGGGCATGAAAATGTGACTGCATATGGAGAATTTACTAGGAGGTTGGTCTAAATATTTTATCGAAGTGATCCAGAGGAACCTTTTATTGAACTATCAAAGCTCAAGCAGTCAGGTAATCTGGAGACCTATATCTCTAAATTTATAAAACTTTCCATCATGGTGCCCACTTTTTCTACAACTAGGAGAGTTTATATGTTCATTGATGGGCTCGCAGAGCCTCTGCATGGGTTGGTAAAGTCCACTAAACCAACTACGCTCCAAGATACCATTGAAAGGGCTAGGGAATTACAAGATGCTTAGCCAAGGGCAAGAGCTCAATTTCAGCAAAACCCCACTTTCCAATAAAAGGGGAAATATGTGAAGCTTCCTCCCCCAATGGAGAACCAGAACAAAGGACCTCTTAGTGATGATGTTTGAAGATACTTGAGGAGGAGGAAGATTTGCTTCACTTGACAAGAACCATGGGCACCATGACATCAGTGTGTTGTGGGGAAGGCACACTATATTGAGATATTATTTGATAGAGTGAGGAGGAGGAAGAAGAGGAGCCAGAGGGTGAAAATAGAGTTGTGATAGTAGGGGAGGATCAACCACCACATGGATGTGGGAATGGGGAATTTTATCTAGTTGGATGGGCCCTTGAATCTTTGCGGGGAATACCCAAGTATCTAAATTTGAGCGTCTGAGGTACAGTTCAGGGGAAATGGGTATCCATATTGATTGGCAGTGGGGATACCCACAATTTTATTGACGCTCAGTTAGTGAAGAGGATAGAAATACCCACTGATGATTTTGAGGGATTCTCAGTTTTGGTTCCAGGAGCTAGAACCATGAGATGTATGAAGTATGTCCCGACATTGCCTGTAACCTTGGGGACATACACTTTGACTGATCACTTCTTTGTGGTCTAAATTCTTGACACCAATGTGTTATTGGGTGTGCAATGGTTGATTACATTGGGGAAGGTCACCATATATTGAGATACTTTGTAGATGGAATGGATAGATGAGAAGAGTGGTAAGCATCAGATGATCAGGGGCATGCACACCTATCCACCTCAGGAAGCCTCTGTACATGATATGGAGCCTTATTTGCATAGTGGAAGCAAGGAAAAATCAACCCACTCAGATATACAATTTACTCTAAACCATGATGTTAGGCTATTTGGAGGCATGCCACTAGGAAGGCCCTTGGATTGGAATTTGTTTAAAGAGTTCTCAAAATAAGTTGCACCATTCATAGATTTGGCTAAGGGGGAAGGCTTGGATGAGACTAGCACAACGCACAGGGCATTTTATTGGCTCAAGGAGGATATGGACATTGGTTTGGTGTCGGTATTACCAACTCTCACCAAGCATCTTGCATTGAGAGGTGATGTTTCAGGAGTGGATAATAGCACAATCATGGTGCAAAGGGGCTACTGCATAGCCTTTGAGAGTCAGGAGATACTTCCACATAGGAAGGAGTCTTCCATATATGGAAAGGGGTTGTTAGAATTCATTCATTCATTGGCCAAATTCAAGAATTTTTGGATGGGAAATAGCTCCCAAGTGAATTTTGACCACCATAAACTTCAATATTTTCTTCAGCAAAAGTAGCTGCAAGGAAGGCAACAAAAGCGAGATAGCAGTATTTCGGCATCTAGCTTTTCAACTGAGCATGTCAAAGAGGGGAGCATGAGGTGATAGGTTCCTTATCACAGAGGCCAGCAACACTGTCATTGAGGGATGTGGATCTAGATTGGGAGTCCCAGCTATTGGTGGAGTATTCCAAGAACCACTTCACATGTGAAGTGCTTGATGGGTAAGTGACTAATGAAAGGTATAGAGTGATGGATGTAGTCATATATTACCAGGATCAAATTTTCTTGACTAGAGATTCTAAGCTCAAGGAGAATATTATACATGCAACACATGATTCACTCCTTTACGGTCACCAAAATTTCATTGGGACATATCAGGCCATTAGGGATAGATTCTCATGGGAGGGTCTCAAGGAGGATGTGCTCTAGCATATAAGGAAGTGCATAGTTTTCCTGAAGAATGAGGAGGAAAAAAACCATCGTGCAAGGTTGTTAGAGCCACTTAATTTTCCAATAGAGAGATAGGAGAGCTCATTTCTGGATCTCATCACCAGCCTGCCAATAGTACATGGTAAGTATTGTGTCTTTGTAATCATTGGTCAACTAACAAATCATTTGCATTCCTTTGCCATTTATTTACAGTGCATTGCTCCACAAGAGGGCGAGAATCTCCTTTTACTTCATGGTTTTCTTAAGACCACATTTAGTGATAGAGATAGCAACTTCCTAAATGGATTTTGGAAGGTATTATTCTATTTGGGGTGTACCTAGTTGACATCAAATATTAGTCACTACCCCTAGGCATATCAACATAGAGGCAAAAAGCAAGTGTTTGGGAAGCCACTTACCACATTATGTTCCAAGGAGGCAAGGAGTAGACAAGCACTGGTTCCACTTGGGGGACTATTTTCAACATCTGGCATTTCATATGGCACTCATTGTATCTCTCTTTTTAGTTTCATATGGTGATCATGTTCTATTCACTGTTGATAGAATCATTGGGGAAAGTGAGGATTGGATAGTCCAAAATTGGGGCAAGCGAGGACATGACCAAAATTTCATCGGGACATATCAGGCCATGATGTTCTATGTCCTTTATTCCTAGAGAGACAATGTCAAGTGGGAAATTTGGCCTATCATTTTCAGCCATGCAGACCATCTACACTTGTAGGAGCAGGGAACCAAGGAGCTTTCCTTTGGGCTACATAGGGTGATTCATCTTGCTAGGGGACTAACATATGGGTTGGAGCTTCTCATTAGGATTAATATCCCCAACATTTTCCATTCCTCATGCCTCAAGAGGGCCATTAGATAGCATGTAGTTACCACCATGGATCTTCCACTTCTTTATGGTGTGAGCCATTTGGTGTTATCACCAAAGGCTAACTTGGACACTTGGGAGGAGCAGCTAAGGGGCAGGTTGATTAGAGAACATCTGATTTAGTGGAGGAATCTATTAGTTGAGGATATCGTAGGAGAAGAAGAGGAGATTTTGCATCATCTATCCTTGCAGTTTCTTGAGGACAAGCAACATGTGGGAGGGGAGGATTGTAATATTCCCAATTAGCTTTCAGCTAGTTGGAATATTAATTTTTTCTTTTGTCAATAAGATAGAAGAAAAAGAGGGTAGAGAGACCCATAAATCTCTTTAGTATGAACAAAATCACTTCTAATGTGAATGTGGATATTTGTATCAGTTTAATAAAGAACTCTTGGGTGTGAATAGTGGTTAAAGCATGTGGATGGGCTCAAGGTTGACCAAATAAAAACTGTTGTCATGGAGGTAGTGGAGAGTTATGGGAGGAAAACGCAGTTATGATGGAGGAGTGTATGGATGAGAGTAGCATCTTTAATGAGTGGGAAAAAGGGTGAGGAAGCTCACAAAGAATATAAGGAAGGGGATGAAAGACATATAATTCATTTTTATTACTATTTATGTCTTGGTATTTTATGACTTTTTGCACACTTCAGTTGCTTAGCGAAGTCTCCTGTGATGTTTAGCACAAGGGTGTTTTCGGGTGGAAATCCCACATTGATCCCCAGGGGACTTCGAGTGCCCACTCAGGAGAGGTTCCTTTGAGATTCATTCCATCATCTGGCACTAGGCCAAGCTTTAAAAATCTTTAGCAGTGCAGACTCCTTCAGGAACTGCGTTATTTTGCAAGGAAGTTGCAGTGGAGGGTTGAAAAACCCAGTTTGTGAGCTAGTTTTCTAGTGAGGGGAGCATCCCTTCATCTAGAAATATAGTAGGGAGGAGTATCAGCTATTTTCTTGTCATATCAGTTATCTTTGTGCATTTATCTAGTTGCAAAGAGCAATTCAGCCCTACGGCTGCATTTTTGACATTGTGTATTTATGGAAACCCTTTATGGGTTGTCTTGGAATTGTGATAGAGAGCCTAGATTTCTGATCCCGTCATTTTCTGAGCAATATATCATCAGATATTTTTATTTTTATTCTCCATCTGCTGTTATTATCACTAGGACTAAACAGTCATGGCATTTCAACATTTTGTGCAGTAGCAATATTTCACATTTGGTTGTATTGGGTCATTGGAGGCTTGTTTTCCTAGCTTGAGTGTCTTTTTCATCAATATATTGTACTCATTTTCTGCTATTATACATAATTAAATGGCTCTATGATTTGCTCATGTTTTGATGTATTAATATTTAATGCAATTTCTAGTTTTATGTTCAATATTCCTATTTTTCCTGTTTTGGAATATTACATAACCTTAGAGAAAAGTTAAAAACAAGTTCCATCATTACATATAATGCATATACATCTAAAAATTCAACAACATCTTGCCAAATGGAGAATTTGTAATAAAAAAATAGCCAAAAACTAGGCTAGAATTATTATATTAATTTTTGTGCCAGATGTTTTTTTTTGTTTTATCTCAAAACTTCAAAGGAGAGAGATAGGGTATTAAATCGCAAATATTGGTTTTGTGAAAGATAAGGATTGTTCTTGAAGCCATGGTCTCCATAATCCATTCCAACAAATGTTTGTCACCACCACACTAGCGTGGGTGAGGCTTCCAAAATCTTCCACTCCATCTTTAAAAAGAAGAAGTTTGTGAAATAGTTGGGAATCCCTTTGGAAAATATATTAACTCAAGCATCAAGAATAGGAAAAGTAGAGTATTCACCTATGCCAAGTTAAGCACTAAACTAGATCTTAGCAAAAAAATACAAACCAATTATTTTGGATCAAATTTTGGAGTAAGGACACTTCCATTAGATGTATTTCCTTTCACAACATGACCCAATTATGGAAAACCACCACAGAAGGTAGCCCAAAAAAGATAAAAAAAAAGAATACCCCTTAGTTCCAATACAACTTTGTCAATTTTCTCTATGTTTATCTTGGTGCCTTCTAGAAATTTCTTCACTATTTTCATGGAACTTCCAGACAAATCAGTGTTGATATTTTCAAACTTGGGTCTTGTGATATTGATATTAAAATATAATCCTCTGTAGATAAAATCAACATCTGTCAATCTCCAATGTGAAATATAGAATTATCTTTCCCTTCTCACGTTTTGAATGAAGTATCTGAAGAGTTATGACATTCCTGCTCAACTTCTTCTTGATTTTTCTTTCGAAGTGTCGAACGCAATGACTGAACAATATATCTTTCTTCACCTCAATTTTACCACCATGACCATTTAATAATGGATATGTCGAAGGTTCCTCCACCTAAGTTAAAAACGAGGATTGTCTTATTTTTATTGGAATAACACACATATGTGTGAAATCCATAGGCTATAATTGTAGTGGTGGGTTTTTGAATAATATTCATTACACTAAGATCAACAACATTTATCTCATATTTGGTATCCCTCCTCTAGGAAATGTTAAAATAGGTAGGAACACTGAGTCTCACATTTTTTACATCAGAACCTAGGAAACCTTCATCTATTTTTTTCATTTTCAGTCAAATCATGTAATATATCTCATCAACTACAAATTATTTTGTCTCACCTTTATACTCCACTTGGATGACAGGTTGGCCATAGTTTCATACAACAACAATGAAGGGGAAGTTTATTGTGTCATTATTTACACTAGGATGATTTTATCACCCTTAGATGAGTCTCTTGGAAATGAAGACAAAGTTTTGGGGATTAGTTGACACCTAATTTTGGTGGAAAATACAACAAATATTTTTAATGGGGTGAAAGAAAACATGGAAGGAGTGGTTCTATTTCCCTTATCATCATTGAAAATAATTTAAATTTTGTCATTCTACCAAATTTTTGCCCATGAGTAAGATGTTCCCTTACCAAGGCCAAAGGCCCAACATGCCTTAAAGAATTTTAGAGAGACATGTTCCAGCTAGCCTCTAGTGGATCCAAATCCTCCATTGTGGCCTAAATACTTTTCCTTAAATTCCTAGATAGATCGTTGATTGCAAAAAGTTATGAAACCATGGATTTTGGTCTAGACTGCCTAGCCATAATAATAACAATTTCAACTCTATCAGTTTTCATCTAAGGCTAGTGTACTATGTTTTTATGCTAAATAATTATGATGAGGATACATAAGAGACAATCATCATTTCTTGTGTTTTGCATTAATTCTGACATGTCATGAAGAACAGAAACAACCAATCCATTGTGAAGAGACCAATGCTTCCCCATGTGAAACTATAGAAATATTGGTTCTAGGACATTTTTCCTTGTAATGGTTTCTTTGGGCATTCACACCATATTTTAGATAAATATTTGAGCCCTTTTATTATAAACAACTCATAATTGTGAGTGTCAAAACAAAAATGAAGCAAGTTGACATAACCTTTGTGCTATAAATTATTTTTGGGGCCTTCATGAAAATCGTAAATATACAATCATGATAAACCATTGAATTTATACTAACTTGAATTGAATTTAGGATTGTAGATTTTTCCATTGACTGATTTTTTTATGATAAATTCACATTCTAATTCTTATCGAAATGAATCATCGTCCAAGGTCATCAAATCGACAAAGATGCAAAGACATGTTGTAAAATCTAAAGCCAAGAAATCATTTTGTTGCAAGTATCTACAAGCTCATCCATACTCCGATGGGGATATCACTTTATGTTGAAATTTCCCTACTTTGAGTTTGGATTTTATTAAACTTCCTGGTACATCCAATCATAAATGTATTGAGGTAGAATGGATATGTTACTCATATTAGAGGTCACATATTTTACGTTATACACTAGAGGGTCTAATTTGATCTTTGGTGGACAAGCTACATACGAAATGATATAGTGGAACATTAACTTCCCATGCCTTGACTTTTTAAACATACAAATATGTTGATCTGCCATCATGCCTTTATTTAAAAACATCCTAGAAAGCAAAGGTAGAGTCCCAATCATATAGACCCATATAGACCCATACAAGTCAAAGCAAACAATTTTCAATACATAATGTTACTAGTTAGTAGAGAAATAGAGTGAATGGGTTGCCGAATCAGATATGTGCATGCCTTGATATCCACCCGATAGATTATTATCACTATTATTCCATAAAAAAAAATAACATGTATAGTCAAATTAAAAGGTACAATGAAATTCACATATGACTATTTGACTTTAAAGGTTTTAGTGTTTTTGTTGCTCACTAGTCCTATGCCTCCTTCACATTGCTGAGTTTAGCTCGAATCGAAGAGAATATATAGAGAACAAGAATATCGAACATGTAGGAGCAGATCTAGGAAATAAAATTAGTGAGACAGGGGGCTCCTACACTCCCTTAAGTCAATAATGAGGAGGATTTTAGCGTGTAGATACAAATTTATACAAGTGAATTAAATAGAAAACCACTAAAATCTGGGGTGAATTTAGTTGCTCATATTCCATCATTTAATAAGATCATTCAGTACTTTCTTAAGAGCCCACAAACTGGGTCAATTGAGGGAGATATTGAGAATCATCATTCACCATTCTCCCAACTGGATCAGCATATGGAATAAGTAAAACAACAAAAAACTATTTTCCCCTTCAAATACCTAATTTAAGAGTCAATAACCCTTCCCTATGGAGGTCATGTACCATAAATATAACCTTACCATTAATTTAGAAGAATGGTAGAGAGTGAAAATATTCACTAACCAGTTCCATTACTAGAAATTAGGGCGATTAGAAGCAAATCCAACATGAAATTAGTGCAATAGAAGAAAATATGACCTACAAACTAGGTGAATCGGGGCTTGAATGTTTAATTGTTCTTATTTTTCATTCACTAAAATATAATAATTATCTATTTTTTAAATAATTTTTGGGCTAACTATAGAAGAGTGGTGTAATATAAAAAAAATTCCCCTCCAAAATATAAAATCCCTTAAATTTCACCCATGGGTTAAGATTTTCCCCTAAAATTCTTATGCATGTTCTTCTGGAGAGTTTGATTCTTCCTCTTTTAGTTCAAACTCTATCTTATCTCCTTCCTTTTACTTTGGTATGAATTCATACTTAATAACATAATTTTACTCTCTAAAAAACACATCTCAAGTATACAGAACCTTCCTTGTTTGTAGGTTCCAAAGATTATAACCTTTTAAACCATCCTTATACCCAATAAAGATGCACCTTCCAGATTTACTATATAACTTGGTTCTTTTCTCCTTTGGAACATGTACATGTGCACTACATCCAAATACCCTAATATGTGAGAGAGAAGGTTTCTTACTAGTCCATACCTAATGTGGAGTCTTATCCTCTAACGTTGATGAAGGTGATATGTTAAACACGTAACATGCAGTATCCACTAACTCTGCTCAAACTTCTTGTCCTAAAATAGCACCATTGAGCATGCTTCTTTCCTTTTCCATAAAAGTATTTTTAGTTATTTCTTCAACTCCATTTCAGTAAGGTGTGTATGGATTAGTATTCTACCATGCTATACCACACTTCTTACATGACTTTTCAAATTCCTTCTTGCAAAACTCTCAACCATTATTTGTCCTCACACTATAAGGAAAATACCCTCTAGCGGATGTTTTTGAGGAACCCCTTATAAAAATACCCCAGAAATCCATTTCTAGCAGAGGTTACTAGAGGATTTTGGCGGGTGGAGGTTTTTGCCGATGTTTTTCGTATGGTGCGCTTATCATCCTAAACCGCACCAGTGCGTTCAATAAGAGAAAGCACCGGTGAACACAAAAAATTGGCACACCAGACACCGTGCGCTCCATACAAACCTACCCACTATTCCTTATTACTGTAGTGCACTGGTGCTTTACAAAGATTCTACATTAGTGCATCCTAAATTCCCACGCCAAAACTGAAACCGCTCGGTGTGGTCTTAAGAAACAACATCAATGCGCCTATAAAAGCCGGCACACTGAAACAAGGTTAAATAAAGTAAAATTTACGACCATAAAACCAAAATTTTCACTTTTCTCAGTGCTTTAGAGCTCTCAATAACCTGTGCAACTTATCATTTTCTGAGCTTCCTTGACATCGGTGCTCCCATTGCACCCATTGCACACACTGCTGCTGTGAATGGCCCACCAATCTCCATTTTGAATTTTTCAAAACGGCGAGAAAATTTACTTTTGCAAATTCTAGAGCCAATATGCCTCCTCGATGGCCAAATGTATAGTTATTTTTTTGTTTTTCATAATTAAGTCTTTCAGCGGATTAGAATTGTAAATTACCTTAAAGTTAACCATTTAAAAAAAAAAATTATCGCGTGGTGCACTCGAGCCGTTCGGCTTGCATCGGTTCACGGTGCTACCTATAAATTTATAGGCCACACCGCAACTAGTGCTAACGGTATCCACGCTAGTTCCGGGGCAGTACCAAAAGGCGCACCGTGCAATTTTAAAATTTTAAAAAGGTGCAATGTGGTCTGTTACCCGACCGGATCGTTGACCCTATGGAATAGCAGCAATATGATGAATTGACTGAAATATCTGCCCTGGGGCAGGTATTTTTGTCAGCGCACCACATTTCGACATTTTGACATGATCAACAGTGCGTCTTGGTAAAATAATGCACCGTTGACTATGTAATGATGTCAGGAGGCCGGTGCGCTGACCAAACTATACGCCCTGGGGCGTATAGTTTGGTCAGCGCACCGCCCTCCGGACATTGTTCTATAGTCAACGGTGCGGTCTAGTATACCACCGCACCATTTAATTATGAACAATGCCAGGAGAGCAGTGCGCTGAAAATTTTCAGGTGCATCGCCTCTAGTGCGCTAAATATTTTCTAGTGCACTGTCATTGGAGCGCGACAAAAAAAGATGCACCAGTACTGGTGCATGACTATTTTTTGTGGCGTACCGACTATTTATTTTTCCAAAAAAATTGTATATTTATATTCCTAAATACAAGTCTCATTTAATTATTTTTTTTATTTAATATGTCAATCATTCATAGACGTGAAAGGAGAGAAGAGAGGGAACAAAAATAACAACAGGAAAACTAGTATAACATTGTTTTCCTGTGGGAGGAATGAGAGAGGGAGAGAGATGTGTACCCTAAACCTATTACAACAGCTACCCAGGGGCTCCTAAGGAAGGTAGGCCTCCTAAATTTCTATGAGGAGGTTACTTCCCTAAAGGGTCATGGTTTTTTTTAGACATCTTATCCATAGCTAGAATGCCAACCTACAATATTTCTGGGTTGGTCCTAACCAGTGGTATGCGCCCACTAAGGAGGAAATTTATTTCATTACATGGCTATTGAGGAGACAGGTGGATTTTCCCTCGTTCCCAGAGGTTCCAGTTGGCTATGTAGTAGTGAGTAAGTTGGTGTACTCCGAGACATACATTAGCACGGATATATTGTCTCCTTCATATTTTCAGGTCTCTGGAGGTTAGTTACGTATTGTTGCATTTGGTAGTGAGGAGATGAGGTGCCTCTCCCTTCTGATTTCGACCATTTCACACAACACCGGTGACGGGAAATGCATTAGTTTCCCCCTTCTGTATTATATTGATTCTTTAGTAGAGGAGCCACAACTTGTCAGGTGGTCTACCATTTTTTTGCGACAACTTTGTACAACCTTAGATAGATGTTGTGCTCATGCACAAGGGAGGGTCAACTTCCCTTTTGCTTCAAAGATTTTTTGTTTATTTTTTGAGAGGTTTCTAGAGACGAGGCCTACTTTTGTTCGACAACCTCGTAGACTGATTTTGGAGGAAAAGATGCACATGTGGGGACAAATGATGCCCAAGAGGGGCGAGACTGAGCTTTCCATGAGGATATCACATGATGCACTGGAGTTTCTCGCCAGTGTTGATGAGCATCCCTTCATTATGGTCCCCTATCCTTATGCTGGTTTGGATTGGTGAGGGTGTGCCAAAATCCTCTTCATATATGACGAGTTGCTGGATGATAGAGGTGATATTACTTTTTATTTAAATTTATTCTAACATGTTATTTAAATTTTTTTTTATTAAATTTGGTAATGAAATTGTCTAATTATTGTTGCGTACTTGTATATATTTTGCAGACATTGGGTCTTTTGATGGCGAGGACATGCCAACGCCACCAAATGATCTAGGTGTGGATCCTGATGATGATCAGGATATGTTAGATGCCGAGGATCATGAGGCAGGTGCAGAGAGACCTGCTCCTTTTGGTGTGCTGATACCACATTTTGCTAGGCATGATAGGCTTGATAGCAGTTGAGGATGGAGTTGGGCAACCAAATCTGTGCATCGATTATTGAGGCGGGAGTCAGGCCCGCTAATGTGAGAGACATAAAGGCCGAAGGTAGGCTGGTAAATATGTGGAGAGACATGTCGCATGACATGTACAACCTGATGGGGTATGTTGTAGGAGCTACGACCTTAGTTACATAGCTAAGGAGGACCCTTACACATTATAGGTGTGGTTGAGATGCAGCATGTGATCGACAGTCCGCGAGAATAGATGCATCATATGATGATCACAATCATGGGAGTGATCATCGTTCATCTCGCATCGCACCAGATGAGCAGCCTCCACTAGCATCGAGCAGTATTCATCATGGAGAGCAGGCTAGACCATCGACAACGCCGATTTAGCAACCTACAGCATCCATCAGTACTCACGGTCATTAGCAGGCTAGACCATCGACCATGTAGAGTCAACCGACAGTTGATCCTGATCATCATAAGGCACCAGTACCATATCGGCAGACACGTGATGATAAGCATGTATCTGAGCTTGTCGAGACTACACCATTGACTGTGCAGGCCTTGACTAGTACTGCTATTGATGATGTACCAGCAGCTGATATATAGCATTTATATTACAGTTGTATATTTTTGACATAATTCAGTTATATATAGATATATATGGTCCATGTATTTTATGTTCATGTTACAATTGTACTTAATTTACATGTTGGTGATCATCATGATGTGTATATTGTTAGGTCATGTTAGATATGTTCATTTAATGTGCAGCTTGCAGATATATGTGTATGTGATAGCAGTTATTTCACGTGAGATGTATATTTGATGTTTGTGTTGTGATGATGTTATACAATGCTAATTGTGTTTTATTAGATGATCATGATCACGGTGATGTTAACGAATTTAAATGTGTTTTTAGTCGAATATGATGTTTGTACGATGGTTATCATGACCGTGATGTTTATTAATTAATTTAATATTAAATGATCACGATATTTTAAAATTGTAAAATTTGTAATTCTAATTGTATGTAAAATTCTAAACTTCTAATTGTAATTTTAATTGTAATTGTATCTAAAATATTTGTAAATTTTTAATTGTAATTGTATATATGTAAAATTGTAAAATTGTAATTGTAATTCTAATTGTTTGTAAAACTATAAAATTGTAATTGTAATGGTATATATGTAAATTTGTAAAATTGTAATTGTAATTGTAAATTTTAAATTTGTAAAATTGTAATTGTATATATGTAAAATCCTAAAATTGTAATTGTAATTGTAATTATTATAATTCTATGTAAAATATTTCTAAAATTTTAATTGTATTACCATGAAATTATTGTAATTGTAAAATTGTAATTGTATGTAAAATTTTAAAATTGTAATTGTAATTTTAATTGTGACTGTATGTGAAATTGTAAAATTGTAATTGTAATTGTAATTCTAATCCCAATTCAAGTTGTAATTCAAATTGTAATTTTAATTATAATTGTATGTAAAATATTTATAAAATTTTAATTGTATTAATCTGAAAATTTTAATTGTATTAACGTGAAATGATTTTATTAAAATTTTTAATTTTTTAAATTTGTAAAATTTTAAAGAATTGTAAAATAATAAATCTAGAATAATATGAATTTTTGTAACATGATAAAGCTTAGAAAAAAATGCAAATAAATTCATGTACGTTAGAATTATCATTATTATTTTATTATAATCTTACATACAAAAAAAACAAATATATACAGTACACCATTGTTTTTTAGATCAACATAGTTGCAAATTTTCAAGTGAAATATTGATTTAAAATTAACACAATGCAAATTACCAATTAATTCAAAATGCATATTATAATGTTTCGAAAAACCCATCTTAAAAAGTATAAATATTGATGAAATAACACATCAACCATATCACTCTCGGTTCTCATGAATACACTCATTATCTTCCAGCTCGCATGGCATGATAACACTATTTTTCTCAAAAATATATTTTGATCTAGGGTCATGTCTCAATACGAACCACCAATCCCTATCCAACACATCTGGGTAAAAAAAAACCTAGTTGCAGTGTTTGGGGAAAACATAGGGCTCCTTAGCTTCATCCCACATCTTTCTAGCGTTGATACATATCATCCTACTATCGTGATCTTCCTTTACATTATTCCGATCAAAGGTGTCCCACCACTTGCACCTAAAATTAACACATTGGAAAGAAGAGAAATCGACTTCAATGATCTCTTGTATCTTTCTGACGTAAGCTAACGTCCCTCGTACAATGTTTTGATCATGGTGGCTAGATCGACTAGATTGATAGAACTCGACTTCCAATCCATAGCCTTATGTGATGTTTCCGGCATTGGAATTTTCTGTGCGAAAATGGTGTCCATATGCCCACATAGATGGGAAAAAATGTACCTATTATAAAAAAGTTTAAAAAATCATAGTGTCATGTGTCTTATAATAACCCAATAGTTAAAATATGAAATATAGACGTAATTACATTTGAAATGTGCATTATTAAGTTTCAAATGCACATATAAATTAAATAGATTATTACCGAGTTGCTGCACCCAATCCCTATGTTTAGCACATCCTCCTCATCACGCAGGTAATGACCAGTTGCACCGTATTTCTCTATGACTTGGTCAGCTACCCAACTATTGGGGCATATTTTTTGCATATTTTCTTTTAAATTATTGGGATAAGGAAAACTTCTACCATTCAACCATCTGAATTCTTTCTTGTCACTATCCCATTTCATCCTCTTTTGTTCGTACAATGTGACACACAGTTGTCTCACTTCAGAATTGTAAGGAACGAATTTATTTATTTCTTCAATTTATACATTCACTGATGAAATAAACCCGAAATTATATAGTACATAGAGATGAAAATATACATTATATCTAAGTTCAACATGAATATTTACTTTGTGTAAATTTGAAAAATTATAAGTCGCTTACTGTTTATTGAGCGCTTTTTTCCACTCATTTGGAGCAACTCACCTTCCCTTTTGTCTTCATCCCTTTCTTTGTCCCAAATCACTACACCTAGTCTATTTTTGATATGCTTGATGTACTCACTGGAATAATATAAAGACTCATATGATATGTACCCCTCTGCCATAGACCCCTCGGGTTTTTCCCTTTGTCGAACAAAACCTTTCAATTTCTTCATGTGCCTCTCTAAGAAGAACATCCAACGACAAGAAATAACCCCAATTAATTCAACCTCATCTATTAGGTGGATTAGAAGATGAACTTGAAATTCCATGAAACTCATCAGTAGTTCCTTCTCAAACATACAAACAATCTCAACTATCTCTTGATGCCACCATGGAATGCTAGCCACATGAACCTCATTTTATGTGATCCAATGTACAAATGTAGATAATTTAGATATGGCACGTCCTAGGTCTTGAGGGAATTCATGTTTAACACACCCACACATGAACAAAGTATAATGACACTGCAAAGTTAGAAACACGTGCAATAATATACAAAATTAGATATGTTTTATGATCCTTGCATGGCATAAAATTTATTAATATAAAAAATAATAAAATCATGTTTTTGACATTATACGTACTCTTAGAATATTCATATGGTAATGAAATTTCAACCCCGACAAATGGTCATCCACGATGAAGCAGCGCTGTAGTGAAGACCCGTATGAAGATGGCACCCTCACATCCATTAAAACTTCCTTTGATAAAGAAAGATCATATTTTTTTAAAATCCATGAGAAATCACCTTCTTTGAAATACCATGAATTAGAGGGACCAGCGCCTGCCTCTGATCCTGTACTTTCTAATCGTCTTGGCCAATGTTTGTTTTTAGTTTTCGAAGTAATAAGATCTTTCCTAATAGCCAATGTGTCACTTTGTTTCAATGATATGTGCCTCCATAAAGAATATGAAACATGTTTAAATATATCCATGGGATCTAATAAGTGGGTAGTCTTAATATGCTCCCAATATGGGAGGTTATAAAAGATGGATTTCCTTTTCATCCCAATGGGAAATTTCTCAACATAGGTGTCGAATAATTCTAGATCATTGAACATAGGCTCCCCATTTCAATCAAACATTTCTATAAACTCCTTCTCCTTCTATATCTCATATGCTCTAAGCCATTCAACTGGTGTCATTACTGGAGGCCTTTGGATTCTCGCTCGTTTACCATTGAAAGCAGATGCTGCTATTCTGTAAGGGTGTTATTTTGGGAGGAATAACCTAGAGAAATCATACACTGGCTTTTGTAGGTCCTTGGACGATCGACTATATATAGATCGACTATATCCTTCTCTCTCTCATATGCTATAAGCCATTCAGTTGGTGTCGTTACTATAGGCCTTTGGGATCTCTCGTTTACCATTGAAAGTGGATGCTGCTCTTCTGTAAGGGTGCTCTTTTCGGAGGAATACCCTGGAGAAATCATACACTGGATTTTGTAGGTCCTTGGACCATCTAGATTTTAGAGAAGGTCCACAACATTTACATCCAAAATACCCTTTTTTTAAAAGACCTGCAATATTATTGTCTACAATTAATATGCATGGCACGTTAAAGAATTTTATGAAGATTAGAACAATTACAACGAATTAAATAACTAATATGCGAAAGAATATTGTTACGTATATAAACAAATCAATAAATTAAACATGTAATTTAGCAGAGCAAAATCCTAAGCCTGGATAATCATGTGTCGTGTAAAAACATATTCCATAAAATGTAAAAATCCTCTCTGATGTGATGGGTCTTGATACACCGTATAAATTTATCCCATCCCATAATTCCTTCAATTCATCTACCAGTGGTTGTAAGTAGACATCCATATTCTTCAGTTGTCTTCTACCAGGGAATATGAGAGCTAACATAAGATGTTCATTCTTCACGGAAAACCATGGGGGGATATTTTTATTGATCACACTATAGGCCAAACATAATAGTTGGTGTTCTCGATGGAATATGGGTTGACGCCATCCATGGATATGCTGAGTCGTAGACTTCATACTTCATCCATGAATTTTTCGGGCATGTATCCTCTATATGCTTCATGGAGATTGAATCAGTTGGGATTCACATAACTCCCAACTCACTTCTGTGTGATGCATTCCATCCCTGCAACATAGCTAATTCTTTGCAACGAAAGAGCCTTTGAATCCTTGGGATTATAGACATCTGCCTCAATATCTTAAAAGGAAGACCACATGATTTTCCCTTATTTTTTGATTTATCATACCTGTCATGCCCACATTTCAAACATATCTCTTTGTCTGCATATTCTCCTTTATATAGAATACAATCATTTGGACATGCATGATATGATATGTACTCAACACCCAACATTTTCAACAATTTCTTTGCCTCTTCACAGCTACCGGGCAAGACATTATCACTCAAAACAACCTTATATTTGAATAGCTTTTAGTTGGTGATCATGGAAATATTAATAAATGTACATAATTAATGCCGATATAATTATTAACGTTCATAAAATTGACCATTTGTAATGTTCATTGTGTACTGATTATATTTCTCAAATTTATATAAGGGAGGAATTTATGGTAACTTACCTCCAAATTTCCAAGAAAAATGCATTCGACAAGCTAAAATTTTCTTTCAAGTTGTACAGTAACATCTTTGTCCCCAACTGGGTAGACTTTGACTGACCACCATGTCCAAAGAGAGGGGTGGTGGAAGAAAATTTAAGGCTTTCAAAAAAGGTGTCAGCGATGCGAGCATCATCCCCTAGCTGATCATCGTTTTGGAATGCATCTAACAAAATTGTCTCCATGACAATCATATCCCTTAAGTAATCATCCATACCAACCTCTATTTGATTGTCTCCATTGCTAGCTTGAGAAGAACTAATATTGTTGTAGTCATTCCTAATTAGTGAATTTGGATGTAGTGGGAATTGAATCGGTAGTTGATTCAACCATTCTTGGTATCGTTCCTCTCCGATTTTTTCTCTTAATTCATTCTTCTCTTGATTTTACATTGTCGTTGATTGCAACGGAAGATGGTAGGTAGGTTGCTCATCATCACTAGAATCCTAATAATTAAAAACATATATATTTGAACATGATTAGTACAAAATATATGATATCAATTAGTAAGCACATTGACAATATTGCATGATTAATTAGTTTGACGTTGAAATAATTACATTAATAGATATACCAAACAATTATTATTACCATCATTGTCCCGGGATTGTGGCTAGAAGATGCAATTGTTACAATTGGCAAGGTGAAGCGACTGTCCATTTTCATCTACCAAATGCGCCTTGCGGTATGCTGCTCTTGATAAGAGCTTCCAACGTTTTAGAGTTGTTTGAATATTTTGTGCATTTGAACTCGATTCTGAATCTGCATGAACCTCAAATTTGTATACATTATAAATTTAATTATGTTTTGCATGATTGTCACGGATAAAAAACATAAATTCAATTAGATAATGAAAATATAAATAAAATATGAAGTAAATATTACGTCTTGAGATGGATAGGGAGAACTCTACGATGGACTTTGAGAAATATTATGGAACGAGCTAGATTTTTAAGAAGTGTCCATTCGATATAATTATGATATTTTCTCCTTGCATTTGAGAAAAATAAACAATAAATACACACCTAAAAGTAATTTCGGTGCCTTAAAAATGGACTTCTTGTTATCGGTGCTAATGTACAGATAACCACACTGGTGCATTTTAGTTACTGCGCACTGGTGCCGTGTTATCAAAGGACGCACCGATGTCATTATATTAAGTGATGCACTGGTGACAAATAACCAAAAATAAAAAAAGCGCAACTCTATGTTCTTTAAGTGAAAAAAAAAAGCGGTAAATTGAAAAATGGGTTGAAAAATATTTTCGAAAATATAATTTCATAAAAAAATTCTTTAAATACTAAACACTTTTCATTATTTTACTATTTTTGCGAAAAATTTCAGCCAGATATTTACAGGAGACATACCTAGAGCAAGAGAGCACGAGAGTGTTGGAAATATTGTCATTGATGGCAAAGGAGGCAGCGCTCAAGCAAAGGAGGCAGCGCTCAAGAAAAGAGGCAACAAAGAAGCAAATGAAGGCAGAGGAAATGAATATAATAGAGGCAGAACTGTTATCTCAACAATAGAGGCAGAGGCAGAGCGACAGGAGCAGCAGAGGCAGAGGCAGAAGCAGAGCCATTATAAAATTCCAGGAATCGCACTCTCCAACCGGCATTATACATATAACTTATACACACATTATTCCGGGAATCGCTTCACTCCAACGGCAAAATATATAAACATATATATCATTTATATGCAAGCGGAGCACATATAACATATACAAACATAATTCCGGGAATCGCTTCACTCCAGCGGCAAAATATATATATATAACAGTTATATACAAGCGGAGCGCTTTATATCTATATAATCAAAGGTACTATCAAAAGGAAATGGCTTATAAGGTGGGACCCCTCACCCAATCGCAATCGGAGATCACAAGAGCAGCGTAATATGTAACCCACAGGAAATTGCGATTGCGATGAGAATCCAGACCTGATGGGTCTATAAACCGCAATTGATAAATCTCGGAACTTAAATAAACAAAGAATTTGCGAATACAATGAAGCCCAGAGCATATAACCAAAGGTCCAAGGTATATATATGGAGCGCACAAAATGAAGTTTTATATGGTGGGACCCCTTCCCAATCGCATCGGAGGTAAACAAAGCAGAGGGGCTTGCAACTCAAAGTTGCGATTGCGATCAATCGCAATCGGAAATCGCAAGGGGATCGGAACGTGCAAACAAAGAGTTGCGATTGTGATTGAAAGGCCGGATCCGATGGGTTTATAAGCCAAGACTGATATATGTTTGAAGTTTCGCCATAACGGAGAATAATCGCAATCGGAAGAGGCTGAGGAGTGATTCATCGCATCGGAAAGATCGGCGAGTGAGCCTGAAAGGAGTTCTTATTTGTTTAAAGAGTTTTTATTATATAATGCCGAGAATTGATTTAAGTCGTTTTAAAAGGAAGGTTGTATGTATGCCGAGTGTTAAAATTACTTATATATATATAAAAGGGCGCTGTTATATATATATATATATATATATATATATATATATATATATATATATATATATATATATATATATATATATATATATATATATATATATATATATATATATATATAACGCTGTTGCGATAAGCCGCGTGGTCTCTAGACCCACGGACCTTAGCTTTACGGGAGGGCGATTATTAACGCTTGTGATATATGTATGTTCCGGCCTGCGGAACCTGCCACATCAACAAGACACTAATGGCATAAAAGGGATTGGAATTCCTCCGGATTTACAGTCAGCGGATATAAAAGGCACATTTACACATATGCAGCAGTTACACCACAGCAGAGGACAGAAGAGCAAACAGATCCGAAAGAAGATAAAACACAGTCACAGAAAAGACAAAGACAGCCAAAGAAAAGACAAATGCATACCAATTCAAAAGACTAAATGAGTTGAGCTGGAGTTCTCATTTAAATTTGAATGTAAATGTTTTATTTAAATTTTTATTGTTTGTGATGCATTGGCAAGTCTCCGAGAGAAAACAGATTCCCACTGTAATGTTAAAATTGACACCTACAGTTATAATTTCTGAGTAAGATGATAAAAGGAGTGAGAAGGCAGAAGGCAAAGAGACATGACTTTCCATTTTGAATTCCAAGTAGAATACAAACAGTCATGTGAGGAAATCTATAAATAATATCATCTTGATATGCAGAGAGAGTTTTTTTTTTAAATGAAGTGAGAGTAAATCGAGAGAAGGCAGAACATAGAAGAGTAAGACAGAGAAGATTAAGAAAAGCAGAAAAGAAGGAGAAGCTACAGAATAGAGCTGATATCTGAGGTAAATCAGCAAACTTTTAGTTTGATAAATTGAGGAAGTTGGAGCTTCCCTATCAAGTTGCAGCTTGATAGTCGTCAGTTGTAGTTGACTGAGGTTGGAGCCTCCTGTAAGTTGGCGCCTGCAGAAAACTGAAGGGAGTTGGTGCTTCCTTGCAAGTTGTAGCTTGCAGAATTGAGGTAGGATCCTCCTGTAGGTTGGTGCCTGCAGAAAAATAGTGGTGAGAGGGAGTTGGAGCTTGCCTTTTCATCACAACAATAATAAGATGTGGTTTTCTCCCTTTATGGGTTTCCACTTATATCTGGTGTGTTTGTGCATGATATTTATGTATTGATCTGATATGTATCATTTTCTTAATACCTACTGCTCTCAATTAAGTCTACTGCTCTATTAAACTAATACTTTTAGATTACATTCTAAGATTACTCTCACATTAAATAGAGTTTGAAATGAAGGTGTAAATAAGATTATTGAAAAGTTTAAAAGATCAGAAATGTATTAAACTGATTCACCCCCCCCTCTCAGTTTAATTAGAGATTCAACAGTTGGTATCAGAGCCAGGTTCCTTTGTAGAAGTCTAACAGCTGAAAGGAGATCCTAGGTTCCCAAGATGGCTAGTAAAGAAGGATGCTCAACCAATAAAGCCCCTTTCTTCACTGGTGAAAATTATGCTTTCTGGAAAATCAGAATGAAGACATACATAATGTCTCTGGGAATAGAAGTTCGAAATTTCTTGTTAGGTCGGGATGTTCCCCGGGGGTCAGGCGATACGAGAAGAAGCTAGCTTTGTAGCTAATGCAAAAGCCATGAATGCCATCCTGAATGGATTATGTGAAGCAGAGTTTATTAAAGTAATGCACAAAGACACTGCCGAGAAAATATGGGATACTCTTGAAGACATACATGAGGGAGACCAGAAAGTAAAAACTGCCAAACTTCAAGTATATAGAGCCCAGTTTGAAAACTTAAAAATGAATGATGATGAAGATGTTGTCAGCTTCTTCTTAAAAGTTGCAGAAATTGTTAACAGTATGAAAGCTCTTGGAGAAACCATACTAGAAAGTATAGTTGTGCAAAAGATTCTAAGATCACTCGCATCTAGATTTAATCCCAAGGTATCTGCAATAGAAGAGACAGTGATTGGGGGACTCTGACCATGAACCAGATACTTGGAAATCTAACAGCCTATGAAATGAGGCTCCCACAGAAGAAGCCAAGTACAAGAGAAGCAGCATTCAAAACAGAAAAGAAGAAAGAAGAAAAGGAAGAAATATGCTCTTGCTCTGATGAAGAAGAGGCTAAATTTGTCAAGAAATTGGATAGAGGCTCAGGTAGATACAAAGGTAAACTTCCCTTCAAATGCTTTAACTGTGGAAGAGTTGGACATTATGCCGCTAAATGTCCTCACAAGAAAGTAAGAAATCAAGCTCAAGAATCAGAGAAAGACACATCAAAGTTCTGGCAGAAAGGAAAGAAATTCAGCAGAAAATCCTTCTATGCTCAGCAAGACAGCAGTGCATCTGAAGACTCAGATGAACCCTCAAGTGAAGAAGGAACCTTAGAATTTTTATTGATGGCCATAGAATATCTTGAGGGACTCCAACTAGAAGATGAAGAAGAAGAAGGGGAAGTAGACCTTGAGGGGGAGTTAAGAAGTGCTCTGGAGGAGATTGACAGACTCAAACTAAAATGCAGAAAACAAAAAGAGATTCTCCTAAAATGTGTGGAAGAAGAACAAAATTCAGAAGTTCTCATGCAGCTGACGGTAAAACTTGAAGAAGCCAAGAAGATAGAAGATATGTTACTTCAGCAAATCAAAGATAAATCTCGAGAACAAGAGAAGCTGGAAGAAGAAATTCTGTGTCTGAGAAAGAAATTAGAAAATGCTCAACAGAAAGTTTCTATATACCCTTCTCAAACAACAAGCTCTATTAAGTTGAATGAAATTTTGGTTGCTCAAAGATCCCCTATGATAAAAACTGGAATAGGCTACGAAGGAGAATCAAGTAAAGGAAAAGAAAAGGTTGAAAGAGAGATTATTTTTGTAAAAGCAAAGAAGGATGAGGAAGTAGCTCAAATAATTCCAACAAAAGAAGAAATCTGCAATAAGAGAGACAAAGAGCAGAAGAAACCTCTAGTAATAAAGAATATAATGAATACTAAGATGTCAGAAAAATAATCATATGCCCCTAAGTATATCAAATTTGGAAGTCATCAGAGGAAATTCTTCCCTCCTATGAAGAATGCCACCTGCTATGTCTGCCACAAGCCAGGACACATTGCTGCATATTGTTATGCAAGGAAGAGTAATTCAGACTTGCAAAGATGAAAACAGTGAAGAGGCTATCTCAAACAAACAAATGGAGAAAACAAACTTACATCAGGTATGCAAATAATTTCTATGGTTATTGTTTTTATTGTAAGGAATTTGGCCATAAAATTATTGAATGTAGAAATTATAGACAAAGACTGATGTTCAATACCTCAAGGAGGTTTATGAGTCAAAGCAATTTTGTTCATGCTCACAGTTCTGCAAAAACTATAATCAAATGTTCAAAAGGGGGCCTCCAGTGGATAAAGAAGGTGAATAACTGTGACCTGGCTCTAACTGCTCAAGATCTGAAAAGCCAGTGGTACTTGGATAGTGGCTGCTCCAAACACATGATTGGAGACAGAAGCAAGTTTATAACTCTTGATGAAAAGAAATCTGGCAATGTTATTTTTCGTAATGATAAATCAGGAAAGATCAAGGGAAAAGGCTCAGTCAGCATAGACAATGGCAGAGGAAAAGCCCAAGAGGTACTATTTGTGGATGGACTGAAAGCAAATTTACTGAGTGTCAGTCAGATGTGTGACAAAGGCTGTGAAGTTCTTTTTAGAGCACAAGATTGTGTAGTTAGGTCAAGCACAACAGGAAAGACTCTGCTCAAAGGTGTTCGAACAGAGAACAATGTATACATAGTGAAAGAGGAAGATAAAGCCTGCCATCTTAGCAAACTTGAGGAGTCATGGTTGTGGCATAGGAGATTGGGACATCTCAGCTTTGACCATATCATCAAATTGAGCAAGAAGAAAGCTTTCAAAGACATGCCATAAATAAAAAGGCCTTCGAGTACTATATGAAAATCTTGTCAATTAGGGAAAGAGACTCGCACATCCTTTAAATCTAAAGAGGAGTTGTCAACAAGAAGACCACTCCAGCTTGTGCACATGGACCTGTGTGGACCTACTAGAACTAGAACACCAAGTGGAGAATCCTATTTCATGTTGATAATAGATGACTTCTCCAGAATGACATGGGTTGCCTTTCTCAAAAATAAATCAGAAGCATTGGAAAAATTTAAGATATTCAGAGCATTAGCAGAAAATCAAACTGGATGCAAGCTGAAATGTATCAGATCAAACAGAGAAGGAGAATTCACAGATTATGACTTTGCAGACCTATGTAATGAACATGGAATAAAACAACAATTTACTATTGCAAGGACACCTCAGCAGAATGGAGTAGCAGAGAGACAAAACAGGTCTGTACAACAAATAGCCAGAGCTATGATGCAAGAGAATAATATTGCTCAAACCTTCTGGGCAGAAGCAGTACACACAGCAGTACATATCCTTAATAAAGCCCACTTAAGGCCAAGCAGTGACAAGACTCCATATGAACTATGGCATGGAAAGCCAGCTTCAATAAAACATTTCAGAGTCTTTGGTAGCAAGTGTTACATAAAGAATAATGATGAAAACCTTGGGAAATTTTATGCAAGAGCAGATGAAGGGATTTTTCCAGGATATGCTTCCAAAAGCAAAGGGTACAGGTGCTACAACAAGATCCTTCGGAAGATAGTTGAAAGTATTGATGTGAGATTTGATGAAGAACTTCCAAACAATACAAGAAATACAGACTGCTGCAGTCCATCAGACAACCATGAAGAGGAAGACAAGGATGATGATGAAATAAGAAAGACAACAGATAATGCAGAGCTGAGCTCGAAAACCCCCTCAAGATACACTCAGAAGAATCATCCTGAAGATCAGATCATAGGAGACAAGAAAGCAGGAGTCCAGACAAGAAGGCAGCTAACAGAAAAAACAGAAGAAGTATACATAGCCATGTTATCACAAATAGAGCCAAAGAAATTTGAAGAAGCCAACAAGGACAAGTATTGGGTAAAAGCAATGAATGAAGAATTGGACCAAATTGAGAAGAACAATACCTGGGAACTAGTTCCTAGACCTATTGAGAAAAATATCATTGGTTCAAAATGGGTATTCAAAAACAAAATGAATGAGCAAGGACAAGCAATCAGGAATAAAGCAAGGCTGGTCTGCAAAGGATACTCACAAATAGAAGGACTTGATTATGATGAAACATTTGCCCCTGTAGCTAGAATGGAAGCTATCAGAATGTTCCTGGCATTTGCATGCTATCAAGACTTCAAGGTATATCAAATGGATGTAAAGTCCGCTTTTCTTAATGGAGATCTAGAAGAAGAAGTGTACATGGAACAACCAGAAGGCTTCTCATTGACAGACAAAGAAGACTATGTGTGCAGACTGAAGAAGGCCCTATATGGACTGAAACAGGCTCCTTGTGCTTGGTACTCAAGACTGGACAAATATTTGCAAAAACAGGGTTTTAAGAGAGGTGGAGTAGACAACAATCTATACATAAAAGCACATGAAAATGAACTCCTAATTGTTGTTGTATATGTTGATGAAATTATGTTTGGAAGCAACAAAGATGAACTAGCAAAAGGGTTTGTTGATGAGATGAAAACAGAGTTTGAGATTTCTATGATTGGAGAACTCAGTTTCTACTTGGGACTGCAAATTCAGTAAAAGAACACAGGCACATTCATTTCTCAAGAAAAATACGTAAAAGAAATGCTGAAAAAATTCAAAATGGAGGACTGCAAACCAATGACAACCCCCATGATCACGGGATGCAAGCTGTGTGCTGATGATAGGTCTGCAGATGTAGATCAAAAACTCTACAGATCCATGATAGGAAGCCTGCTGTACTTGACATCTTCAAGACCAGACATCATGCTAGCAGTAGGACTAGTGGCAAGATATCAAGCAGCACCTAAACAAAACCATCTTCTGGCAGTAAAAAGAATACTCAGATATCTACAAGGAACCGCACAATATGGGCTTTGGTATCCTAAAGGAAAAAGCTTCACCTTAACAGCATACACAGATGCAGATTGGGCCAGCTGTGTGGATGATAGGAAGAGTACAAGTGGAGGTGCATTCTATCTAGGAGAAAGTCTGGTGGCATGGCTAAGCAAGAAACAAAAATCCATCTCTCTGTCTACAGCTGAAGCAGAATATATAGCAGCAGCAGCATGTTTCACACAAGTCATGTGGATGAAGCAGACACTTCAAGACATGAAGGTAAGCATTAATGAACCTATCTCAATCAAATGTGATAATACAAGTGCTATAAGTATATCTAAAAATCCTGTGCTTCATTCAAAAACTAAACATATACCAATCAAGTATCATTTTCTCCGAGAACAAGTGGCTCAGAAGATAGTTAAACTAGACTATGTATCAACGAAAGAACAGATAACAGATATATTTACCAAACCACTTGCTAGAGAACCATTCAAATACTTTAGAGACAAACTAGGGGTAGTATCTGTAGATACTATTCTCTAATATGAAGAGAAAGTACAGTCTCAGGTGGAGAACAAAACGAAGATATCATTCCAGGGGGAGAACAGCCAGCAAGATAAGCATAAAACAAGTCCACAGGATCAGCATTATCAATATTATCAACATTCAGAAGCAACAAGAACCTTTCAATCGTAAAATGCATCATCTCTGTCTGCAATATAGCACATATTACAAGCACTACAAATGAATCACAACTATAAAACATATATCGTCTCACTATACCAAAGTGTTCTCTCAACAAGTTTCATACATCACTCTGGAGCAGCATAGTCCAATTTCAGCAGAAGAGGACCTAAACGTAACTCAGAGAAAAGAAATGCAATGGAAAAACCCATAAATAGAGATGAGGCGTCGTCCTTTGCCATTGATGTCAAAGGGGGAGGAAGAACAAACAACAGGAGGAAGAGCAGGAAAACAGGAAGAGCAAGCAACAAGAGAAAGAGAAAGCAAACAGAGAATGTGGATTGCCATCAATGCCAAAGGGGGAGACTGTTGGAAATATTGTCATTGATGGCAAAGGAGGCAGCGCTCTAGCAAAGGAGGCAGCGCTGAAGCAAAGAGGCAGCAAAGAAGCAAATGAAGGCAGAGGAAACGAATATAATAGAGGCAGAACCGTTATCTCAGCAATAGAGGCAGAGGCAGAGCGACAGGAGCAGCAGAGGCAGAGGCAGAAGCAGAGCTGTTATACAATTCGAGGAATCGCACTCTCCAACCAGAATTATACATATAACTTATACAAACATTATTCCGAGAATTGCTTCACTCCAGCGGCAAAATATATAAACATATATATCATTTATATGCAAGCGGAGCACATATAACATATACAAACATAATTCCGAGAATCGCTTCACTCCAGCGGCAAAATATATATATATAACAGTTATATACAAGCGGAGCGCTTTATATCTATATAATCAAAGGTACTATCAAAACGAAATGGCTTATAAGGTGGGACCCCTCACCCAATCGCAATCGGAGATCACAAGAGCAACGTAATATGTAACCCACAGGAAATTGCGATTGCGATAAGAATCCGAACCCGATGGGTCTATAAATCGCAATTGATAAATCTCGAAACTTAAATAAACAGAGAATTTGTGAATACAATGAAGCCCAGAGCATATAACCAAAGGTCCAAGGTATATATATGGAGCGCACAAAACGAAGTTTTATATGGTGGGACCCCTTCCCAGTCGCATCGGAGGTAAACAAAAGCGAGAGATTGGCACGGCTCAAAGTTGCGATGTGATCAATGTAATCGAAAATGCGCAAGGGATCGGAATGTGCCAAACAAAGATTTGCGATTGCGATTGAAAGGCCGGACCCGATGGGTTTATAAGCCAAGACTGATATATGTTTGAAGTTTCGCCATAACAGTTAATAATCGCAATCGGAAGAGGCTGAGGAGTAATACATCGCATCGGAAAATATCGGCGAGTGAGCCCGAAAGGAGTTCTTATTTGTTTAAAGATTTTTTATTATATAATGTCGAGAATTGATTTAAGTCTTTTTAAAAGGAAGTTTGTATGTATGCCGAGTGTTGAAATTACTTATATATATATATGAAAAGGCACTATTATATATATATATATATATATATATATATATATATATATATATATATATATATATATATATATCACGGTTGCGATAAGCCGCGTGGTCTCTAGACCCACGGACCTTAGCTTTACGGGAGGGCGATTATTAACGCTTGTGATATATGTATGTTCTGGCCTGCGGAACCTGCCACATCAACAAGACACTAATGGCATAAAAAGGATTGGAATTCCTCCAGATTTACAGTCAGCGGATATAAAAGGCACATTTACACATATGCAGCAGTTACACGACAGCAGAGGACAAAAGAGCAAACAGATCCGAAAGAAGATAAAACACAGTCACAGAAAAGACAAAGACAGCCAAAGAAAAGACAAATGCGTACCAATTCAAAAGACTAAATGAGTTGAGCTGGAGTTCTCATTTAAATTTGAATGTAAATGTTTTATTTAAATTTTATTGTTTGTGATGCATTGGCAAGTCTCCGAGAGAAAACAAACTCCCACTGTAATGTTAAAATTGACACCTACAGTTATAATTTCTGAGTAAGCTGATAAAAGGAGTGAGAAGGCAGAAGGCAAAGAGACATGACTTTCCATTTCGAATTCCAAGCAGAATACAAACAGTCATGTGAAGAAATCTATAAATAATATCATCTTTATATTCAAGAGAGAGAAGTGAGAGTAAATCGAGAGAAGGCAGAATATAGAAGAGTAAGACAGAGAAGATTAAGAAAAGCAGAACAGAAGGAGAAGCTACAGAACAGGGCTGATATCTGAGGTAAATCAGCAAACTTTCAATTTGATAAATTGAGGAAGTTGGAGCTTCCCTATCAAGTTGCATCTTGATAGTCGTCAGTTGTAGCTGACTGAGGTTGGAGCCTCCTGTAGGTTGGTGCCTGCAGAAAACTGAAGGGAGTTGGTGCTTCCTTGCAAGTTGTAGCTTGCAGAATTGAGGTAGGAGCCTCCTGTAGGTTGGTGCCTGCAGAAAAACAGTGGTGAGAGGGAGTTGGAGCTTGCCTTTGCATCACAACAATAATAAGATGTGGTTTTCTCCCTTTATGGGTTTCCACTTATATCTGGTGTCTCTGTGCATGATGTTTATGTATTGATCTGATATGTATCATTTGCTTAATACCTGCTGCTCTCAAATTAAGTCTACTGCTCTATTAAACTAATACTTTCAGATTACATTCTAAGATTACTCTCACATTAAATAGAGTTTGAAATGAAGGTGTAAATAAGTTTATTGAAAAGTTTAAAAGATCAGGAATGTATTAAACTGATTCACGCCCCCCTCTCAGTTTAATTAGAGATTCAACAGAGAGCAGCGTGGAGCAGCGAAATATGTTCGAACAAAAGTATTCAGACAATCAGAATTCCAAACCTCTTGTGATTTAAACCCTGTAGCATAGAATTTCAAATGATCTCATGATTAAATTTTATTGTTTTCTTTACTTTTTTTCTACATTTTTTTTATGCAATAACAAACAAATTTCAATTTGTTTTTCAATTTCAGAAACAAAAATAAAAAAAGAAGAAAAAATCCATTTTTACCGTAAGCCCTTCATTCTTTTTGTTTATGCCCTTTCTTCTCCCCATTTCTGTGATTTCGGAATTAGGGCTTTTCATTTTAGATTTATGGGGTTTATATTTCTATATATAGAACTATGACATCTAACCCATGGGATGACTTGCATAGTCGTATCCCAATCCATTTCAGCCCTTGTGTGAATTTTTGAAAAAAAAATGTTTTTTATGGGTGCGCCTAGCGTAACCTAGCGCATCGATGCATTGGATTATCCCAGCGCACCGCGAAAGTGCCGTGTGATAAAAAAATTAAAAAATATTTTTTTTAATTAGTGCGCCATATGTAAAATAGGGCACCAGTGCACTATTTCATTATGGCACACCACATACATGATGTTTCACAAAAAAAAAAAATATTGTGCTAATAGGTGTACCATGTAACATATAACACACCACACCGGGTCTCCTAGTTGACAAAGAGCACCGTATGGTGGTCCCTTTTTTATGCAAGACGTTTATGTTACAAAAAATAACATGGATGATTTTTATTATTTTGTTTTTGTTAGTTGGTGTGGTGGTTAACATGTAATGCACCGGTGCTCCTTGTTGACATAAAGCACCATACAGTCTATTATACTATTTTGGTGGTATGTTTATAAGACCCTTATGCACCGACGTCGGTGCGTACACCATGAATCACGCATCGATTTCTTGAGAATTTTCTTTTTTACCGGAAAATTTGACAAGCTATTTATAAAAAATATTAATGAATTATATGCTACATGTTTCATATTGATAAAGAAATGGATGACAAGAGATCAAGTAACAAAAATACTGATAACATATCAAGAAAAGAAAAAAAGGCAAGTTCTTTGTAAATTCTTTACAAAAAATATTATTTTTGAACTATATGTAAGTTCAAATAATATGTATTATTTACTGTGTATCATGCAGAGCCACAATATGACAAAGCTCGATAAGATTATTTCTGATCTAGGACGAGAAGAGCGTAAAAGCTTGATGGAAAAATTGCAAAAGGATGAATTAGGTGAACTAAAAAATACTATCGATCCAATATGAGTTTCTTTTTTAATTTTCATTAATAATACACTTAAAATTATTAAATAACATGTGTCAAACAATCTATTAATTCACATCTGTTTAATGTTCTACAGGGGCCAACAACTCAGAAAAGGAATTTTGTTCTAAGAAAAGAAAAAAAAATAAAACATGAAAGTGAAAATGAATAGCTCCTTAACTCGTTTGGAGTGGTGTTGGAGGTTAACGAAAGGTGGGGAAATTTTTACAAAATTTTGAGGGATCTAGTGGAATGAATGAATAGACATTCTTTCCACTTAAAATACAAAAATCAATCTAATGATTCCAAGAACCAAATTTTATCTAAACTATAGGAAGAGTTTCCAGAGAATTGGTCAGTGAGACATGTTAGACTTTTAATAAAAAAAACGTACAACAAAAAAGAAGAAATGAAAAAGTAATATTCCTTTAAACATTTGTCTATAATTTTTTATAAATATCATTTATAAATAACACTTTTGTTATATTTACTTTTCATATATCAATATAAAAATTAAATAGTTTATTGTCATGTTACATTTTCAGGAAGATTATGAAAATCTCAGAAGATGAATGAGCTGATATCAGAAATATGCCAGTAGGAATGTCCAAAAATGTGTACAAGAAGATGGTCAAAGAAATGGACAAAATTGCATCGCAGGAGGAGCCATCTCAACAACAATGTGTTTCAAATGTAATATGTAATCATTGAATTTTTCAATCACTAGGTATATAATAAATAAAAAATTTAGCATTAAATATTAATTTTCAAATATTTTCTTGCATAAAACAAAAATGGAACCCATTCAGCACATAAAATAGGACGACAAGGGAGAAAAAGGTTGATGTCTAAGTTTGTGAGTAATTCTTACTTCCTTATAACAACTTAACTAGATTTCATTTTTTTATTTTTTAAGTTGTTTTACAAAAGTCATCATTGAATGTCTTCAAACAAGTGCTAACATACAAAGAAGAACCATTAGATGAATTGATTGAGATTGGGTTAAATATGGGTTGTGAGTATATTTTGACATATTAGAAATTAATTGTGGAATTTGTAAGCATCTATCGATCTTGTTTTACTTAGCTCTGTCTATAATTAATAGAAGAAAAAAATATTTTATATCAAATATATGATTTTTTATGGGGTATAAAACTTGTAGAAACAAAGTATGGAACTGTGACAACAGATGAAATCTTGAAAGATTGCATACTACATGGCTTTGAAAGAATGTGTATAGTTCATGAGTCAAAACATTCCTAAAAATAACTCAAGTCATGGAAGTAGCTCTAGCTGTGACAACAGTTCAAGCGAAGAATAATGATCACTATGTTTGGATATCAAAGCAAGGCGTTGAATTTTTTGAAATATTTGTGTGAAATTAGACATTTTGTTTAGTGCAATGGACATAGTGTCCCAATTGAAAGACAAAGGGATACCAAATAATTGTCCCATTTTGTATGAAAATGACTAAATTATATATATATATATATATATATATATATATATATATATATATATATATATATATATATATATATATATATATATATATATATATATATATATATATTAATTTATTTAATTGCGTTCTCCATTGTTGTTGTGAAATGTAATGCTACTGATTAAATTTATGGATGATTAAATATTATAATGAAGAGATGTGAAATTTGATGATATGATGTAAAAAAGTAATCCAACATCACATTCAAATGAACTTATAAAAATTTAATTCATATGAATATTGTTATAAGATATATATATGTGTCGTCTTTTGATGAATAATAAATTTTAAAAAATTCACAATAATTATGATATGACATAAAAAATTAATCCAAACATCACATTCACATGCATTAATAAAAATTTAATTAATATGAATACTGTTATAAGATGTGTCTACTTTTGATGAATAATGAAGTTTAAAAAATCACAATAATTGCATTGTCACAGGTCGATGTTTCTAAAAAATACAAAATGAACACCGGTGCGTGTCAGTTACTGTGCACTGGTGCATTTGTATGATACAACACACCGGTGCATTTCTTCAACCTATAGGCACTGCACAAATACCAAATTCCAATTATAAATCTCGGTGTGTTTGTGTGATACTATGAACCGGTGCATTTATGTGAGACTATGCACTAGTCCATTTGTACGACCTATGGGCATTGCATAAATACCAATACCAATTATAAATCTCGGTGTGTTTGTGCGATACTGTAGACCGGTGCGTTTATGTGAGACTATGCACCGGTGCATTTGTACAACCTATGGGCACCACACAAACATGAATACAAATTAGAACAATCGATGCATTTGTCTGATACTGTGCACCGGTTCATTTCTATAAGTCTACGCACTGATGCATTGAGATGACCTATGGGCAGCGCACAAATCCAAAGACCAATTAGAACGGCCCTGTGCGTTGTATCACCAACACTCCACCTGGTGCAGTTTTATACCTTGATGGCCCAATGCATGCACCTTCGATTTCCCTGGGCCACCTTCTAGAGGACACACACCAGTGCGTTGACAACTTAGTAGTGCAGTGATGAAAACAACATTCATAATAACCTCCGACTGCCCAGTTTTTTTAGTTGTGTTGAATTTCCGTTAAAATCTCTACCAAAACCTCCATAACCATAAACGGATGTTGTAGAAAATGTTTTTATGATAATTTTGGCCAATTTTATAACACTAAAATCCACCTTTATAACCTTCGCTAGAGGGTCTTTTCCTTGTAGTGTCAACACCTTGATCTTCTTCTCTATTTCCTTTTCCACTAGAGACTAGAATTATTTAAACCTTTCAAAGCCTTCATATTTATTCATAAGGAAATATATCCATGTATACCTTAGAAAGTCATCTATAAATGAGACATAGTACAAAAACATTTCCATTGATGGAACCAACATAGGTCTGAAAACATCATTGTGCACAATCTCTAATATCCTTTTCACCCTCATATCACTAGAATGGAAACTTACCTAATTATGTTGTCCATATACAAATTTTTCATAGAAATCAAAATCCAGGGTGAAATTAGACATACCTTCTACCATACCATTACCATGAAATATTCAAAGGCCTTTCACTCCAATATGTCCATGTCTTTGATGTCATAACATAGTATTTTCACCAGAGACTAAGAGATTTTCTACTCCACTTTCAGGAACCATATAACTATTTCACCCATCAATAACAATGCTACCCATAAGCTTGTACGAATTTCCAATGCGAACTTCTCGCATCAATACCAATTCTCCCAAAACCCTCTTACATGTATCTTTCTCAAACACTATTTTTACACTTACACCATCGATCTTACTTATAGAAATTAGATTTTTGGCTAATGTAGGAATGTACTGAGCACAAAGAGATGTTCTAATCCTTCCATCTTGAAAATTTAGCTTCAAGTTTCTACATCCTATAATTCTATTATTCCTATCATCACCTAAAAATAAATCACCACCAACATATTTCTCGTACTTACAGAACCACTACTTATGGGGAGTCATATGAAACGATGCACCTGAGTCAGTCAACCATGCCTCATGATCTAAATGTGTACTTTAAGAAGAAGACAAGTAAACATCCCCACCTTCATGTGAGGTGGTTTTCACCTCTGTAGAAGTATCATCATTAGATCCCTTTCCTTTCTTATGACTTTTAGATCTATAGTAAATTTTCTAGTGCCCTTCTATTCTGCATTTCCAAAATACCTTTATAGATTTTTCTAGAGATTTAGATCTCCCACTTGAGGACTCATTTATATTTATGTTTTGAGACCATCCTCTTATAGAAAATGAATCTCCATTTGGGCTCTCCATAATTTTCTATCTTATCACAACCAATAACAAGGACGAGACTATTTCATCAAAATTCAAGGCACTTGTATTGCTACCTATAGAGACAACTAGACTATCCCATGAGTGTGGTAGAAAACATAATATATTGATGCACTTATAGTCATATACAATTTTAATATCAATATATAAAAATTAACTTACCACAATATTGAAGGCATTTAGATGCTCTGTCACTGAATCTCCATCCTTCATCCTTAGGTTATACAATTTTTTTCGTAGGAGTAGTTTGTTCACCAGAGACTTAGATTGCTAAAAATTCCATATATTGGCATAAAAATACTTTGTCGTAGCTACCCTTGATACATTCAAGAATTCTGAATCTAAACTCACAACCATATTTTCCTCTTCTCCCTCTGATATAACTTTTCCCAATATTCTATCGACATCCATGTTGGCACCATACCTGGATCTGCAACAATAAATTGAACTCTAGCCACCAACAAATCCTTCATTTTTAGCTTTCATTTCTAAAAAATTTCTCCATTGAATTTATCAATATCTATATTTCCACAGTTCACCATATTCTTTCATCATAAGAATTGATCTCGCATATCTCCCACTATAATAGTGTGTAGCATAGGCCCGGGAAAAACCCTCTAGCCATAAAGACATTCCCTTGAAGTTGAAAGAGCTATGATACCAGATTTAGGTTTTATACCTATAAAAAAATGACCCACAAACATATTATTAAAATATAAAAATATACAGTGGCGATAAAATAAAATATACATAGATATTTTCTTCTATAACATGAACCGGGAAAATGTTATGAAACCAGATCACAAAAACATAAGAAAGATATATCATAAATATGATAAGCCTTTTTGAGGGGGATACTTCCTTTTACATTACATAAATCAACAATTATTGTATGATACAAATGACAATACCTCCCTGGTATATATAAGATTCTAAAGAGTCAATAAAATTATGGTCTGCATAACAATGTAAGGGAACAACAATAACAATAGTGCACTTCTATTGGGGAAAAACAATAAGAATATTGGGACTAAACAAGTATTATAGGGACCTAACATTACCCTATCCTTAACAAAAGTGTTTTCCTTAATGCTTGAGTAGTTATAGATGCTTATGTATAAACTACTCATCCTCCGATGTGGAATCTTTAGTAAGTAAGTTCTTCCGTTTAATGAGATACTTTGAAATTGATCAATTCCCTAATTCTCAAGTTCTTGTTTCCATAACTATTTTAGGATCCAATATGATTTTTCCTTCCTCCTAAAGTTTTGTCCATATTTTTTGAACCAGAATCTTGTCACCTATAACCTTATGTAAGCATGAAACATGGCAAATTAGGTGTACTCAGGAATATGCGGGCAACTTCAATTTGTATGCCAAAGTGCCAATATTTTCCAATAACTTGTAACGACCACAATATTTTGGTGATAATTTATCGTCCTTCTTCTATTTCTTGAGGGGAATTTTCTTGTATGGTTGTAGCTGTAAAAATAACCAATCCCTATGTCAAAAATTCATTAACTATGATGCTAATCTGCCCATTTTTTCATTTAATTCTGCGTCAAATTCAGGTTATCCTTTAAGAGTTGGAGAACTTTTTGTTGATGCTCAATGTGATCTTCCACTGCTTGAACCTTAGATTTTTCTCTTGAATATGATGTGATGGACAATGGATGATATCCATAAAGTTCCATAAATGGGGTCATTGTTATTGTGGTATGGAAGGAAGTGTTTTACCACCCTTCTTCCATAGGTAACCACTTGACCCATTGTGTTGTTTATTAGATACAAAGAAAATAATATGTCCTTAAAAAATTTTGTTACTATCTTGCTTTTCCCATTATAGTGAGGATTAAAATATGAGCTATGAGCTAATTGAGTAGCAAGACAAGAAAATAATTATGTCCAAAAATTTCTACTGAAAATGGGATCTTTGTCACTTGCAATAGTCTTTGGGTTTCCATTTAGATTTTGAATTGTTTTTGCAAATTAATTAGTGACTATAATGGATTTGAAAGGATGAGGTAGTTCACAAAAGTGTGCATAATTGGTAAGTTTGTAAAATACCATCATGATGACGCTCTTTCCTTCATACTGGGATAAACCCGTGATAAAATTCATTGAAAACTCCTCCAAACATTTACTTGGAATAGCTAAAGGTTGTAGAAAACCTAGGGCTTTTATTGTCTCAAATTTATTTTTTTGGAAAACCAAACATTATGCCACAAAATTTTGAATGTAAGATTTAAGGCCATCCCAAACAAATTCCTTCTTGACCCCATGGTAAATTTTTAAAAATATCGAGTTTCCTACTAAAGGAGAGGTTTTCAATTCCAAAATAATATTTTATTTTAGTGGAAAGTTATTACATAGATATAAGATATATTTGTGCCATAATGAATCCTTTTTCTAGATAAATGTATCATATGTACTTGGATCTTCCTACAACGTTTGAATGAGTTTCCACACCTCTTTGTCATTATTATATTCATTTCTTTCTTCAATTATCCAATGAAGTTGGATAATAGAAATGACATAAATAAATGCTTCGACATTTTCTATAGAACACCTAGGTTAATAGTTCATGTAATAAAGTTAATAGAGGAAAAATAAGACCAAGGTAATGGGACATGTATTCCAAGCTAAATTTTTGAAAAATTATCCTAGTAGGCATCACTTGTTGTTTATTATGGATAAGGGGAAATTGGCAAATGATTTGAAAAGGAAAACACAAATTATTGACATCTATTTATGAAAATGAAGGAAATTAGGAGAAAAGGGAGGTGAAAGGTCGCACGTTGCATGTGGGAAGGAAAATGAATGAAAATAGAGGAAAAATGAATAAATTAGAGGCACAAATAATTAAAAGACATCGAAGCATCAATTTTCGGCCTTTTTTCAATTTTTTTTTGGAATTAGTCTCAAAGAGGAGAAGAGCACCAAGAGGAGAAATAAAGTAAGGATATGGCAAATAAAGGATGGATCAAGTGGTTTCACTAAGAATAATTACCAGTAACATGTTGCATGTTGATTTACTAGCTAGTTTTGGCATGCAAAGTATATGAATGTGTGTATTTATTAATTTTCTATCATTGGCATGGGTTTTTCCTAGTTTGACAATGGTTTTATCCTTGCCTTTCCATTTCCAAATAGCCAAGGTGTGATAGCATTAATTCTTTGCTTGAGCTTTGGATTCCCAAAAGGTTTTGGATCTAGGTGAGGTGGTATCAGGAAAATCCAAAGGGTTGGGGGTGGAGATGGTTTTCTTCAGGAAACCCTCAACAAGTGGGTGGAGATAGGAAAGTTCCTCAAGGGATGGTGAAGGAATTTTGAGGAATCCAAGATTAGTTTGGTTTTGTGATCTCGAGACCAGTTTAGGTGAGATCACGATAGTGTGAGGGTGGAGGTGGTTTAACCTATAGATTCCCTTGTTTATTTATCCATTGGTTTATCCCACGAGATCCCACATTCATGCTTGGAATATGGCACGTGGGTGATTGGATGAAAAAATATTTGGTTCAACCTAATTTATGGCCAACTGGTACCTGGAAGCCCCTGACTTAGTTTGTTTTGCATACGACCAATAAGAGCTAAGTTTATCTTGTAATTCATGATTAATTATACTTGTTATTATGTGGATTTAATGGGTGTTATATACTTGTTGTTTATCTGGTTATATGTTGGTTATAAGCATGGTTTTATGAAAAATTTATGTTATGGATCTTAACATGTTTTCACTTGTAAATGAATGGTTATTTAATGCATGACCTAATAGATGTTGTTTTAAATATGGTGCAAGGGAATTACTCCTTATTATTAAATCTCAAATAATTTTCAACTCTCTATGTTCATATATGCATTCATGACCTGTAGATTTCTTATTCACCATGTGTTTAACGAAAATACTTTCATGGTGAGATCAACTTAGGTCAATTCCTTGTCTAATTTTTTTGTTAAAGGATTTTTTTGTGTGTCATTCATCATTATCGAAAGTTTCATTACGTTACGAGAAGAGGTATGGCTCGTATCGCTGAAAAAGTGGCTTAGATATCACGGTTGCTTGCAAAAAATGGATGAAAAAGTCTGCAGTCTCTCCTTTGCATGCTCATGCATGCGATTGGAGGGCTAAATTCAAATTTAGGTAGTATTATTATAGAGTATGGGTGCTCAAATCAATCAAATGGGAACATTAACTCATGGTTTTGGCACTTGGAAGAGTTTTTTAGCTCTTGGGGTCCTGTAGCACCTGAAGGAAGTTGTTAAGGTCTTGGTTTTTTTACTATATTTCCTTAAGGTGATTTAGGAGATTGAGTCATGTCATCATAGCCCTCCACTCATGTTTACCCTAGTAGGATGGTGAAAGTGGGTAAATGTAGGAGGTGGAATTACAAAGTGGTTTTAGAGCATCTTGCATGGTTATATGGATGTTGTTATGCATGAATTGTCAAGGTTATGGTTTTCATGCATAAGGTCATGGTATGTAGTTGGTATCATCATGCATGATGTTGGTACATTGAACTGATTATGATTATACATGTATCATGCTAATGTGGACTGATTTTCCAGATGAGATAAACCTCCCTTAAATGTCATTGAGGTCTGATTTTGGTTATGGTATCCATTTTTTTTTATTTGACATTGAATACATGTAGGAAGAAGAGAATCGAGACGATGAGAAAAATAGTAGACTACATTTCACACTAGTACATTTGGTCAAAATTCCAACACTTTGGTTCCGACACTTTTGATGTATTGTCGGAAATTTCCCCAATTTTTCTCAATTTTTTAAATCCCGCCAACAACCGTCACTATACCGACATATAGAGACATCATCAGTACACCTACGGTTCAGGACACAACATCAGAAATGTGACATCTCTAAGACATGAGTCGATATTGCGATGGTTGGGGATAAACTCACAATAACAATGTTTAGAGACACTTGTTGGTAGTGTGACGGAATTGGGGACAAATGTCAGTATTGCGACAGTGTGTGGACAACTATCAGTATTGCGACGGTTTGGGGATAAACGTCAGAAGAGAGACATGTAGAGACTCTTGTTGGTATTGTGAAGGTTTGGGGATAAACGTCGGTATTGCGATGGTTGCGACGTGCTGACCAAATATCACTTGCAAAAAATAATTTTATATTAAAGATTATATATTTGTATTAAAACAGAATATTAAATATAATACTTCAACCATTTTACTAATGTTTACCGAAATTTAATTTCAGATTTGTTAATTAAACTTATCCATACTATATACAAGTACATAGCATGCAATATAAATTTAAAATAAAATTTAATATTTTTCTCTATAATTTACAAATTAAAAAAAAAAATATTATAATAAAAAAATCACTATTATTACACCATTTTCAAATAGATACCAATCAAGATTTATCTCTTTAAATGATATTGTTGGTAAAATATGAAAATATAGAAATTTTTCCATTAAATATGTTATGATCTAAACACAATTAAACTTTTCAACAAAGTTCAATAATGAAATATAGATTGCACATGTGATAAACTAAAATCTACATGTACAAAGATGAAATAATATCCTGAAACCAATGCAAATAGATGAAACATTGTCATGGAAACTATAGCAATAGATGAGTTAATATCTGGAAAATTATCAAAACAAATCTTTAAACTTTTAGCAATAGATGAATTGATATGTGGAAAATTATTAAAACACACCATTAAACTTTTGACCAAAGTTCAATAATGACATATAGTAAACTTTTGACCAAAGTTCAATAATGACATATAGTAAAATTTTGACCAAAGTTCAATAATGGCATATAGATTGCACATGTGATAAACCAAAATACACATGTACAAATATGAACTAATATGATGAAACCAATGCAAATATATGAAACATTGTCATGGAAACTATAGCAGTAGATGAACTCATATCTGGAAAATTATAGAAAGTTTGGTCAACACTTGTTTTTTTGTAAATCATTGAAAGAAAAAATTAGATCATTAAATGGTAAACTTTCTTATTCCATTATGATTTTCCATTTTTTTTTTTTTTTCTTACTTTCTCTTTCCCATTTTCTAAGCTTTTCAAGTCTTTGAAAGGAAAAATGAAATTAGAAAATGGTAAACGTCGGTTATTCCAATACCATTTTTCATTTTATCTTCTATTTTTTTACTTTCCCTTTCCCATTTTCTAAGTTTTTTAATTATTTGAAAGCAAAAATGAAAGTATAAAATGGTAAAATTTCTTATTCCATTATGATTTTTCATTTTATTTTCTAATTTTTTACTTTTCCTTTCTCATTTTTTAAGATTTTTTTAAAGAAAAACTGAAATTAAAAAATGGTAAATTTTCTCATTCCATTATAATTTTCCATTTTATTTTGTATTTTCTTACCTTTTATGTGGAAATATTTCCATTAATATCATCTATTATTGAATATTTCTAACCCTCTCAACAATATTATGCATTCCAATACTTTCATGTGCTTTAATTACCATGACCATGCAAAGTTATTTAAGATCAACATCCCTTTTAGCTATAAGAGCATATCATTTGGTGTAGGTTGCAATATGTGTTGTAAACTTTGTGATTCAGCTTCTCATCGAAGGCCACTTGACCTTAAGGACTTGGCCTTCTATCCATTCTCTGCCTTCAATAACTCTCCCTCTCTAGCCTTCTACTCGAACTTTCTATTACCCTCTCCTGTATTCATGCATGTCATCCCTTTAGACTTTTTGCAAGCTTCAAAGAATAGAAGTGGAGATGGTGTTCTTCGAAGAAAACATTAGAGGTGGAAAACAAATTGAAGAGGGTGAAAGGGGTGATGGTAAAGTTTATTGCCGTTGCAAAAAAATTTGAATGAGAAATAATGTTAGAGTTTTAATAACAACAACAACAATGCATTGTAGGAAATATGGGCACATCTATGGTGGATCAAATGAATATCATCCCATGGTAATTAATTATCTATCTTCATTATCTATATTCATTTTGATTATATCGTAAAAGTTTATATTATTTTAATATTTGTTATATACACACTAATTTTTAATGACTGTTTGTAATTTTCATAAAGGCATAGTTGCCTCCCAACGTTTTACAGAACCAACTTCCACAACTAAATAGTAGTAGATTAGATTATGTTGCACCAGTACAAGAGAATATTGCAGAAAATATTAGTATTGGAAATGATGTTGTACAAGGTTAAGAACATGAAGCAAATGATGAAGATGATTTTAATTATCCCATGGAGGTATATGATGACAATAATGAGACAATTCACATTAATGTTGGGACAAATCAAATGCTCCAAGACTTGTACGGTGAGTCAGATGATGATGGTGGAGATAGTGATGATATTTATGATGTACCTCTGATTGAAGCATCAAATGAACGACTTTTTGAACACTCAAATGAAACTCTTCTCTCTGCTACATTGTTGTTGGTGAACTTAAAGGTTATGAATAATTTGTCGATCAGATGTATGACACAGATCCTAAGGTATGTAATATGTATATATGATCACATATATGTAAATGTTGATTATTTTCCCTTTTTTAGTTGTAATAAATGTGTAAAATAATAGCTCAATACTTATATATGATTAATAATCTTTACATTAACTAGTTTTTGCTTATGTTGTAGATTGTTGGGTGAATTTTTGTTACCATCGCCAAATACTTTACCTCAAACATATCGAGATCTACGTGCTATTATGAAAGACTTTGAAATGGAATATAACAATATATATATGCATGTCCTAAAGATGATATTATATATTACGAAGAACATGCATTGAAAACATAATGTCTGAAATGTGGTACCAGTAGATATCGAACAGATCAACTAACAAAAAAGGTGCCTCAAAAGGTTCTTCGTCATATTCCCATAATTCCACGTTTGCAGTGAATGTTCAGGTGTAATCCATAGAACATTTTATGGATTACCATTCAAAGAATAGAAGTGGAGATGGTGTTTTTTGAATGCCTACAGATGGTTTTGCATTTAGGGAAATCGAGGAAAAATATGTAGATTTTAAAAATGAACCTCGTAATGTCAGGCTTTCATTGGAAATTGATGGTGTTAATCCATTCGAAGAGCTTACATTTACTTACTCAGTGTAGCCTATTTTCTTTATCAACAATAACATTCCTCCTTGGATGTCAATAAAGAGGGAGAAAATAATGTTGACTATGATTATTCCAGGTATTTGATACATTATTTTTTCGAATGTAACATTTTCATTTCTCTCATTGTTCACATAATATCTTTTATTACTTTACTTACTTATATATACATGTATCATGGTAGTAATTATGTACTGTAATTTTGAACAATTAGGTAAGTACTAGGTCAAAGTTATGAATGTATATATTGAGCCTCTTATTGATGAGCTAATAAAGTTATGGCATGGCATCACTATGTATGACATCACTAAACCAATCAAGCAGAAGAGATTTCGATGTCGTGAAATGCTTGTATGGACAATTCATGATGCCCTAGGACTAATACATTTTTGTGGTATGTAATATTTCGTTGCACTTTAATATAATATATAATTATCTAAATTAGATATACCATATTGCATTTTTTAAAAATGATCTCATGGTATAATTGTTATTGATACATCAATTATAGGTCTTCAAACAAAGGGTAGATTTGCATGTCCAGTTTGTGGCCCTAAGATGAAGTATCGTCATTCGCCAGACTTAGGAAAGATGGTGTCTGATGAGTTTAGGCACTTCCTCTCTAGGAACCATAAGTATCGTACTAATGAAAAACATATTTTCAATGATAAAGAAGAAACTTGATTAAAATCAAAAGAATGACACCTCGGTTGTGGAAGTTGGAATATAACAAAATTAATAATTGTCAAGCAACTAGTATCTAATTTGTCTATATATGTTTATATATATTAACTATTTATGTAATGTTTGGAATTTTTGTTTTAATTAATGAATTTATTTTATTGTATTTGATAATTATTATTCTAATTTATTTTATTCTTTGATATCAAGGTCATTATCGTGAAGGTACTAATATTGTAATTCCACTTGGAATGAAATGTTATCCTTCTCAATTCGTGAGGTTGACCTACTATGAGGCCCTAAAAATAGCTCATTTGTTTGGTACAATGAATATCACGAAGAATGTGACAGAAAATTTATGGCGAATCATAGATGGTGCACATGATAAAGATTAAATTGACAAAATTTGTGCTGACATTGAGAAATTGAATCTTGCATTGAAAAGTGTGATTGAAAGATCAAATAATAATGGAGGTCGAAATTATAATAATAATTCATGGTTATTAACAGAAAAAAAAAGCAATGATGTAAAAGAGGTCATTAGAAGAATTAAATTTCCAACAGGTTTTTCTTCAAACATAAATAATATCTTAACGAAGAAAGGTGACTTCAGTGGGGTGAAAACACAAGATTGGCATACCTTTGTTAAGGTATTCTTTTTGGTATACATTTTTGTATATTATTGCTTGAATACATCTTTTAAATTTTCCTTTTTTCTATTTAATTTGGAAACCAATAATGATTCATTTTTTATTACTATAGTATGCTCTACCTATATCTCTCCCGAACGACTTTGACAACAATGTCAAACAAGTTATATGGTCTTAGTAAATACATGAGGTAAGTAGTTTTGATTTATATGCAAAATATTTCTACAATTATTTTTGTACTTAATGACATGATGTGTTAATTTACTTTTAATGTAATATATATTATGTTTCATTGAAATAACCTTGCGTAATTATTTGCAGCTGGCTTTCATTGAAATAAATCCATCAAGATGAAATAAAGTATTGGAAGAGAGAAATTCCTCGGCTAATGTGTGAAATGAAAAAGTATCTACCTCCAACATTTTTTAATGCACAATAACACTACTTGATACACCAAGTTGAGGAGATTGAAATGTGTGGACCAGTACACACAAGGTCAATGTGGATGGTGGAGAGGCACTTGAAATCCTTAAAGGCTTTGGTTAGACAAAGAGCACGACTTGAGGGTTCTATGGTGGAGGGATATGTGGTATATGAATCCATGGTGTATATTAGCCATTATCTTCCTATATTAGTTGCGCCAACTATGGATGTTGTGGATTGCATTTGGGATGTGAACCCCATCAAAAAATTTGAAGTGCAGCACCTATTGGGAAAAGGTATAATGAAGAAAGTGAGAGGTAAAAGATTTATTATATATAATACATATAGTGTTTCATTTTTTTACATCATTTATATAATCATATTCATTTAAGTCTCATTATTTCATATTTTATCAATTAATATAATTTTCCATGGTTATAAATTACATTTTATATTGGTGAATTGTTTTTTTTTTATTCAGGTGCTCAAGATTATGAGGCGCTACTTTTATACATTGCAAACAATCTTGAGTGGATGATTGAGTGGATTGAAAGATGTAAAGAACGTAACAACGATAGGTTATCATGGAAAATACTATTTGAATTGGTTAGAGAAGCTTATCGTAGTGGATATGGAAATGTTATGGACAAGGAAATTGATTTAGCATATGGATTAAAAGATAGAAAGGTAAGAAATTAATTAACCTATTTTATTCATTACTTATTTTATATTATATTTATGATGTGACAACAAGTTTGATTTTTCAGATAATTTTCAAGCTCTGTAAATTATATGATTAATTATTAATTGAGAATTAATGCATCTTTTTCATGTTTTGCATATTGCAGTTGAAACACCACAAGGCTATGTGGTGCAATGGTCGTAAATTTCGCATTAAAAATTTGATGCTAATAGGAAAACTTATGATAGTGGGATAGTTGCAATATTCTAGGTCACTAATATTTCCTCCAGGAGTGACAGACATCCTCGAGAATATGAAAATATATATTATGGGTTTTTAGATGATATAGTTGAGTGTGACTTTAATTCCTTCAAATTAGTTTTGTTTGACATCAAATGGTATAGGCTACAAATGAATGTATGTGATGATGAAAAAACTATTATTCAACATGAAAATGGATTTCCAATGGTTAAAACATTGCAGTTTGAAGTAGGAAAAGATCGTTATGTTTTTTCAAGCCAATGTGAACATGTCTTTTACTCAGAGGTTTCAGGTGAGATCGGATGGTCATTTTCTATTAGATATGATCCAAGAGGAAGGCCAGTAGATTATATTGATCAAGAAGAAGATGATTCAGTGGTAGACGAGCAGGAAGATGCTTTGAAAAATGAAGAAGATATAGAAGATGAGCCAGGTGTACGAGAGGAGGCGACAATTATTGATGATGATGTCGATGAGGATATTATTGAAAATGACATAATTGTTGATGATGATGACATGGTCGATCATTTCAACACTGTTTCTGAATCAGATGTTGGTATAGATGTCGATGAATTGGATGAAGATCAAGAAGATACAGAAGAAGAATATTGATACAGATGTTATGTTCGAGTATGAGATGGTATGTGATAATTTTATATTTTAATATGTAGGAATTATTGTCTTTAAATAATTTACTAATTATGTGGGTTTATTGCATGTTGTTTATTATTTCAAACCAATAAATAATGGCCATACTAGTGTACAGGCTAAACTAAAATTATGTATTTACATAAAAACATGAAAATTTTGTTTACGACCTTATTTAATTTTTGGTTTGTTTGTATTCTATTTCATAGATTGGGAATTGGGAAAATGAGAGTGATGTGAGGGGGATATTATTGATGATGATTTCAATGAGGATATTACAGAAGAAAAATATTGATACAGATGTTTTGTTTGAGTATGAGCTGGTATGTTATAACTTTATATTTTAAACATTATAGAAATATTTTTTATGCACAATGGCTCATTTAATAGGGGCCTGGAAGGACCGGACGATTGAATAACATTTAATAACAGATCAAGAGTGTCATGAATAGAAGGAAGGGATCGAGTGACAGTACCCACCAAGTCCGGTGCAGGTTCCACTAGAGCCTGAGTGTCCTGTGCTTGGTTCAATATCTCACTGACAAGAGGGATCTAAATTTGTTCAATATGTTCCTCCAACACTTCCATCAGGATAAGCCCATCTTCTTGCTAATGCACCACCTCTTCCATCTGTTCTTTCTCACCACCTTCTGATTGATTAGCTACTTGAGCCCGATAATCATTTCTGTAGACTACCCTTTGATGACACCTCCTACTAATTCCTAGAGGGAAGTCTCTGACCAAATGATCACCATACTTCTGAAATATATGGACCAAAAATCTATCCACGTTGAGGGTTGGTGTGGCTTGGGATAGCTATGAATCTCAAATGCTTTTGATACCTTATATTCCCATGAGTCATGTTTGATTAGATAGCTACAATATAGTCTTGCAAACCCCAAATAACTTTGATAGCTTATCCCCTGGGTTGTAGTTTATTAGACAACAAGATAGTCTCACAAGTCACTGATAGCTAGTAAACCAATATATATATATATATATATATATATATATATATATATATATATATATATATATATATATATATATATATATATAATAATGTTGCAAGTCCCACAAGCATCGAATAGCTAACAAACCAAAAAAAATACAAAATAATGTCGTAAGAGAAGCTTTTATTGGCAAGTCTTAGGATCAAACATGTGGATTGGTGGTAACAAAAAATAAATTTAATGAAGAATTCAAGTTATATTATTTGTAAACATAACAATATAAAGAAAAAAATAACATCTTCTTGAGAAAATAACCATTCATTGTCAACCACATCAATTGAAGGAGTAGGTTGATCTGGTCATCTCACAAGACCTTCGCTTTTAAACTCGTGACATAGCATATGCATTCATGGGATTTTAAATAATACCCTCAATTTCCATAGATATTGATAAAGATCTCCCAAAATCATTTTCTTGAATCCCCCTCCTAATACATATTTCCTATTAAGGCTCCCTACTTTTATTAAATACCTAATTGCATACTTCCTAATACCTCTAAACCCTCCCCCCACCCCCTCCACCGATACACTCAATTATCATTTGCCCATATCTAACCAATGAGAGCACAATAACACCTATTTATATAAAAGCACCTATAACTTCTCTTACTTTATTTTCATTTGCCCATACCTAACCAATGAGAACACAAGAACACCTATTTCTATAGAAGCACCTATAATACTTTTGTGGGTTTCACTAATATCCCTATAGTTAGTGTGTGCACAGTAGCCTAGATCCTAAAGTGATTCCCCTACAATGATAATCCACTAGGTGTATTTGTTCTTAAAAAACTATGCGTGGATAGATGTCCCATTTATGGCCAAGTTCCACCAAAATGGTTCCCCCGACCTACCTAGTAACTACATTACATTTATTTCATGACAAGACTACCCTACAACCCACCAAATTTTTATCATATCCTTGAAGTCAACAACAATTTTTTGTTCATGATATAGCTAAGTTGGAACAAACTTAGCTCTAGAGCTTAGGATATTTTTCCACCTCTAATGTTTATAAAACAATAGATATAAAATTTCTAAAGCATGTGGGATCCCTTTAAGTATCACCTTTCCTATATTGACTCCGTCTTAAACATCATGGAAAATGTCCATAGATGAGTTATCCTTATTAAACCAAACATTTCATTGAAAATAATTATTCATACCATAACATTACTACTTCCCTTTTAACCACATAAAACTTATTTTTAAGTTACCATAATTCATCTTTAATATCACATAATTAGATTAAAAAATCAACCAAAATCCTCTCATATAATAATTTATGAAATAGAAATTCAACAATTTTATATAATTAATAATTTAAATAAATTTCTTAGATCTAACCTAATTAATAATTATTTATAATCGACAATACAACTTATTTACCCAAACCCCTTATTAACCCAAAGAAAAAAACTTACACATTTCATTTAATGGGATTTGAGTGGCCTTAAAAAAACACACGTATTTCACTTCAAAATGTCAAAAATTTTCAAATATCAAAAGTTTTAGTTCCCTCGTTCATTTCCTTCCAGTTGCATGGTTTGTCCAGGGAAGGAGGAAGGATGCGGCCATACTGTCGCAGGTTTGGAGGAAGGATGCGGCCATACTATTGCAGGTTTGGAGGAAGTATGCGGGAAGTCAAGAAATTGATCCTGAGTGCCTATTGCAGGTCATCTCTGATACATTTGGTTAAAGTCTGGTGATTTATTTCCTTCTACTGAAAGAATCTGCTCTAATACATCGGATCTCGATTGCCTCTAGTCCAGTGATTTATTTCCTTCTACAGAAAGAATCTCCTTAAGATTACCCACATTGTTGGGCGATGGCCCATCCCAAGCCCTCAATCTCTCTTCACAACTTCAAAATACATATTGAAAAGTGCAACAAGGCACTCAAGAGCCTGTATGTTTAGGGTTCCATGGAGACAGACAAAGCCAAAGGCATGGGTGATAATGACTACATCAATGAAGATGATAAGTGCCTTTTCAACCCCAAAATCAACGAAGAAAATAAGCGAAAAAGAGAGAAGAAATGAGTTCACTTCCATAAGAAAATAAAATTTCCTAAAACCATAGGAGGTCACCAGCCACATGCTCTAGCACAAATGGATTTTGATGATCTAGTTTTACCTAAAAATGCCATAAACCCTAAAAAAAGGCTTCGGATTGGCATGGAATCTAGGCTTTCGAGAGTCCCAAAGTAAGGAAATTGGATGCAGAGGAAATTGATGTGGACTCAGACTAGCAGGATTAAGGCTTTGTGCCAGAGGATAAGCTTCGAGAGGCTATTAAGCCCACTCAAGGCTCTGTGCCAGAGGAGAAGCTTCCAGAGGCTACTAAACCCACTCAAGAGGTAGCTAACTGCATTTCATTTTTATTATTTAATTACATATTTATTAGTTACTAATAAGAATCACTGTAAAAAACATGCCCATGAGGGACTTCCATTGTCTTAGGTGCCAGGTCTAAATGAAAAATCTAGATAATTTTTTCTCGGTAAGGATTTGATTTCTAATGCGAGTTAGACCATAGGACTAATCTTTCTCTTTTAATGTGAGTTAGATCGTTTGCAGTACTCTGTAACCATGCTTGTTTGCATTCCAAAGGTTCTAACAAAGCTACAAATAACTGATTGTTGAGTATTATTCTATCCTCTTCATGAATAATGTATCCCGAATTTACGCGGACCAAAAACATGTTCCCTATGAACACATCATTGCATGATAACTGTGCTGGCCATTTATCAAAGCAAGCTTAGTTGACAGGGATCTAAGTTCTTTTTCAATATCTTTTTTATTCTTTCAGAGGCTAGCTTACTATCATCAACCCTCCAGAATGCACCAACGAGAGCACTGTAACTCATAATGCTTGGCTAGTACCTTTAACTGTTTATTCTGAATAATGTAAATGGGTGACTGTTAATTTTCCCATGAATTCAAAATTACAGAAATCAGTCTCTAAAACAAGAACTCTCATTTTTAGAAGCCTCAAATCAATACATTTTACCTCCTTAGACTCATTTTCAGAATTCTCAACTCAATAAATTTTACCTCCTTAGAAATTATCTTATCATTTTGTTGTGTTTTCTGTTGTACCCTCTTTAAAATTTTAAACAGTTGATAAAGCATTATTCAAATAATGTTTGATATGAAAAAAACCCACATTAAAGAAATATCTGTTCTAGGAAAGCACAATAAATTAGGGTAAAATCATAGACTAGAAAAAAGTCATGGATGTGTGAATCTATTTCTCTTTCATTAGGGTAGTAGAAAAAATTGGAAAGGGAGCTTGCCAAGTCATGAATATGTGAATCTAACTCTTGAGATTGGGCATTGAAATATGGGATGATCTGTCAATGGCATAAGTGGAAAATGTTGTTTTGCTGCAGGATGTGGTGATTTGTGTCAATATAGAGTCTTTGAGAGCCAACTTGAAACCGAGGTCATGTATCTAGTCCTTGTGTATGGAGTTTGGATCATAATGCTATCTTTCAACTCCAGAAAGTGATTAGAGTGGAAGTTCTTTGCTAGGTCTATTTTCATTGACCAACCCCTGTGCCTTTCTTTGTCTGTGTATGGTTTCCTGCACTATTTCAGAAATTTGGCTTCCATGTACATCCATCCTTGATCTTTTGATATGAGAAGGTTCAACAGAGGCGAAAGTATGGTAGTAATGACTTTGACTTTGATTCCGTAAATAGAGGTTCACAACTAGATTAGTCAACAAGATACAAAGTTACTGACATGATATTTTTTAGAATGAGAATGACGAGAGTAGCCTTTAAAGATCTTACTAGACTACCTTGATCTTTTTATCTCATAATTTTATTTTTTTTATGTTTCCGTATTTTTTGGAAGAGAACCACTGGAAAACGATCTTGTTTTTGTGTGTTGTTCCTTTTATGGAGAATGCAACTTCATTTATCTCTTCTCTTGAGGCTAAATTTCCAAGGCCTCTCCCAATCTTTGTTGCATGCCTCTTTCCTTTTTATTTTTTTTTCATCTCTATATCACGATTTCAGATGTCTTATTGGGATAAATAACTAGATTTTTGTCAGAAAGTGCAGCCACATAGTATACAAGCTATCTTATACCCCCAGAGTAATTATCATTGTATCATTCACATCTTACCCAAGAACCCTCTAAATTTATCCCAAATTGCCAACGGTGTCTAAGATTTTTGATAATGGTTTTGAAGCAAATTTCAAGCCTTAACCAAACTGACCTAGAAATTCAAAGATGGGAATTTGAGGGAAAAAGGAAATGTGAAATCTTATGTATCAAAATTTAGTCCCAATTTTTTTCGAACATTCTGATTATAGTAACTTATAGTTTTTTTTGAGCTAAGTGGCCATGCTATGAGGGGCATCCCTATTCCATCAAAACCAGTAAGGAGTTGCACCTAGCCTCATCTACATCCACTCAAGAGGTTTTGAATGGAGATCTTTGTGTTAATACAAGCCTAATCACCTCACTGTTAGTTGCTACGCACCACAACCATGGGTTGTAGGCTCTATTTTTCCTGTTATACCCATCAAAACCCATTCTAAATGCCTTCAGATGGTTCAATGTTGGTTCTATATGACTCCATGGCACTCCCAAGACACACAAGAACTTGAAGAAAATATCCTAAGATAAATAACTTTAAGAAAATAAGAACTGTTATTTGAATGAATCTTTTGCCAACTGAAAATCACCTTAAGGCCAAAAGATTACAACTAGCCTGTTAAATCACTTGAAATTCTCCTTAAAACCCCAAAAATCTGCTTGCAAATTACCTTCAAAAAATTATAACAAATGACTTTGTGTTCAAGTCAAGGGGTTTCAAAGGAAAATACAAGGTGAAAAACTCCCTCTTATCCCCAAAACTGCCAGCAACATGAAATTGGGATTCCGAGGTTATATGCTAATTGGTAATATTACATTCCCCTTCACCATGATGTTGTAAAACACCATCAAGCATGAGCATCATATCCAAAAAAGGAATGAAGGTGTGTGTAACCACAATCTAGCGAAAAATTCATATATATCATACTGCAACCAATCCATTGTATCAAAAATCACCGGTGGAATCTCATGCCATATGTGGTAACTGGTGATAATAGATCCTACTAGTATCATAGTGTTTTATATGTGAAATCCAATTGTTTCCACAGTATGAGAGGAAGACTCTTAACAACTTTGTGCCATTTCGCTACTTTATCAATAAATTTTTGACTAAAAACATTTTATTAAAGTCACGTAGTTTCCCTAGCTAATGATATGCTTGCTTAGTACTCTCCATATTTCCATGGCTCGTGTTAATCAAGAATATTTGACATGAATTACAACTTATTAAAGTAATTTATTTTTCCTAAATTGATGCCGAAACAAAATTCACCCCAGCTTGAAACTTGCTTTGCTAAAATTCAAACAAAAAGTGTGTACTACTCACCATTACCACCAATTTAGTAGTCTTGACAAGGTCTTCTTGAAATAGTAAGGTGGTACCATATGGGATAAGTGCCAAATGTCACCTTGGCACAAATCCCACTCTTTAAGCCAACTCTTACTAAATGTTATGGAATACTTCCCTAATCTACACACAAAAAACTTCACCCAAACTATAAGTAGACTAGTGCTAAGTATTGATGTCTAAGATGAAGATAGGAGTTAATTATTAATTTTATTGATCTAAAGTAATAAAATGAGCTACAGAAAAATGTAGACCAAAAAGAAAAAAATAACTCTAGCCTCTAAAAATTTAGCTATTATAACCCCAAAGGAGAGTGATAGATACCAAGAATTCCTTGAATTACCCTTTGATAAGTGGCTGAAAGTAGATGAGTATGTTGATGTCCTGATCTTTAGACCTGTAGAAGTGGTAAAAATGCAGAAAATTTCCCTAGGGAGATCTCATTTGGGACTCCACAAAGAGAGATCTGACATTTTCAATATGACATACAATGTGAATCCCATGTCTACAGTACTTGATGAGTTGGAAGTGGGTTCGATAATATAATGGACCATGTTCTTTTCAGTCAGAGAATTAAAATTCTTGAAAGCGATCATAACTTAGGTGAACATGAAGATTTTGATGATGATGTGCCCCTTAAAATAGAGCAGAAACAATGGACCTTCCCCTGTAAGTAAATCCCAATGTTGTCATATAAAAATACTCATCCACTCATCCCAGTACAGGGGATATCTAGCTCCTCAAATATAGGAATGATTCTGCATTTTTCAATAGCTAGCACATACTTTTGAAGAAGAGTACTTTGAAGTTGTTGATTGTAATGAGCATCTTCTAGGTTTTGTAAGCATTTGAAGTGTTTTTGAAAATTTGGTATGTAATGCTAATTTGTGAGCTAATAACAATAAAGATGTATTTTATTTTCTGCTTGTTTTTCTGAACATAATGATTAATCACCTGAAGTTATGGATGAAAAAGGAGGCATGTGAAGCTCCTAATTTTGATAAGAATAATCCATGTGTTTCAAGTGCCTCATTTGATGAATAATATGATGGTTGTGAGGCCATAAATAGGCATATTTTCCATCAAGAAATGGTGAGAAAGCAAGAGGCTCAAGAAAAAGTACTAGAAAACAATAAGTGCCCCTTTTTTTGGCATCACCCCTCCTCTCCTTCCTGTATAGAGTCGGCTCTTGAAGGATTACAAAATTATCTAAATTTAATAATGGAAGTGATGAGGTGTATTCCAAAAATGGCTTTTCCAGGTGATGCATTAATCCTAGCTATTGAAGATGGAAGTCATGCCAAAATAGGACTACTGGAGTGAAGGGGGAACATGTCTGAAAATTTTGTTAAGACTGCAGGGATAACTCAAAGTATTGCACTTGCATGGTTGTTTTTAATATGCTTTTTAAGTCAATTGATACAAAGGACCTCCAAATATTCTTTGGGATCTAATAAAATCTTTATTTATACCTTTGTAAGTGTGTTGTAGTAAACCCTAATTCTACCTTATGTAATGTGTTGTAATATTTCTCAAAGGCACATATCTCTAGAATTAATTTGTGTGAACAAGATTACTTTTGAAAAATATCTATTGGATTAGTGTTGTTTATGATGTGTCTATAGCTTGTGATTGATAGTGTGAATGTACTTGTCACACCACCATCTTATTCCCTTGTGCTATCTCCCATGTCTCATTTCCATCTCAAGTTTTAGCCAGATATTTAGAGTGTGGTTTTCAAATAATTCTACTAAAACTACATAGCTATGATTTTCTATATGAAAATTCCATAACCAGTTTAGTCTTTCCTATTCCTAAAACTCCATGGATGCAGACAATCCCACTACCATGTGACATATTGGCCCAATTGGCACAATAGGTGAAATTGTTTGGAAATTGGGCCAGGAATCGAGCCCTGAATTTGAAGCCCTACCAAAACTCCTTTCCTGAAACAAAAAAAAACATTGAGCCAAATGCAGGAAATATTAACGAGACAAAACAGATGTAAATCATTCCAAAATATCTCTCGTTTGATTTAATATTCCACCACAAGGCCGAGAGTAGTAATTTTAGAGAATCAAGAGTATTCATTCAGGTGCTTGTCTTAGGAAGTGGGTGACTGCCACTTTATAGTCTTTCTCTTGGATAGAAGGGGCTCCAAGGAGACATTAGTTGTCAAAAAGAAATAGTTGTATTTGGTTTCTATGGGTTTTTTTTTGGCTCCTTAGTCTTAATTGCATTCTTTTCTTGCTCAAATGAAAACCCTTTATATTATGGTGTGCATTGTTGCAGGGTAATGCAATAGCTGGTTAAAGATAGATTAGATACTTAATTTTAGTTAATATTAGAGGAATCCATGTAGTGTACTGCAATCATCTCTTCTAGTGCATACCTTGTTTCAATGGTGATGTTATATTTAGGATATATCATTATATAAGGCTTTTATCCTATGGAGTCATACATCTGCTTAATGCTCGATTTGCCAAATGACCTTGAATATCATATTTTTGTTGTCCTATAGGATTATGTGGGCTATATATCCTAGACTGAGTCCTCCTAGTTGGATTAACTTACGTCTTGAAATCCTGAAGATGATCAATTTTGACACTTAAGCCCATTTCTTAGATTTTTCACGTTGTTTGATTTTGAGTAGTCCTGCTCCTTCCCAGGTCTTAAAATCCATGTGGATAGCCCTCTTGGTGCTTCCAATTCAGAAATATATCCATCTTAAAATTTCCATCCAAAACTTGAAACACGTCGTAATTCTTTCAAATCCAACTTTTAGACAAGAAAATAGAAAAAATAGTCTTTCTTGGCACTCAAGCAACCAAAGGCATACATGTGCAGTTCAGATTTTTCAACTGCACAATTGTTCTACAGTCTGCACAATTTCCCCAAGCTTTAAAAATCCATTTATGATGCTATGTTGCAGTCCCTTGAGAATACCCACCTTTCCCCTTCTTGAATCTCAATAAATTGTTTATAATAGAAGCATTAAACTTGATTTTTGAAGTCTTTTTGGTCTGATTTATTAAAAGAATCATGGGTTCAGAATTTTTTGTTTTAGCTATTAGTCTGCAAAGGAATTGAGAGAGTATATTTTTTATGTGTGTGCATGAAAAAGAGAATTCCCTTATGAGAAGCTAATATTTTTGTTTTAGGGAGTTGCTGGTACAATCTTAGATGTGTTTTCTCATTCTCTTGATTTTGATAGAGATTCAAGAATTAACAGTTGTACAATTAGTTTTAACCAATTAAGATTAAATCTAAGTTAATGTTAACTTGGGGATGTGATTAATTATCAACGTACTTCATTTAGGTTTCCAAAGGTTTTGTAAGAACTATAATGAGAAATAAAACTAGAAAGTAAATCGGGTTTAACCCTTAATTAGACTATGTTTTTAAGCTAAGAAAGTGAAAGGAGAAGGAGAAAGGAAATAAAGATGCCACATAGGCTAAGAAGATTCAAATCGCTTGTATGAGGAGCCATAAAATTTGAGCCTCCCAAAATGCCCCAAAATGTAGCTCTTCTTACATAACTCTTGGAAATTGCATTACGAAATGAAGCATTTTCTACTCTATAAGTTCAACCATGCAATTAACCAAAAGTGGTAATACCAAAAATGTAAGATAAAGTATGCTCTAAGTGATGAGGTTGTGTTGGTAAATTCCCTTTAGGTGTGATTGAATAAAACCCAAGGGAACACTAGGTATGGGACAAGGAAATCCTAGATACAAATAAATTGATTCAACAAAGGATAGAAACCAAACACATAGACTCTAGAGAGAGCTGGTGAGGAAAACATCTAGATGGTAGAGGGTTGGAACATGGAAGGGACAGTGGGCCTAAGCAACCCAAGAGCTTGAGAAGGAGATTAGGGATATTTATGGAAAAAATATCAATCTAGATTCAGCACTTGAGAGAGATTGAGAAGTTGTCGACAACAACACGAATAAAGGGTGCTTATAGAAAAGGGAATGACATAGGGTTGTCAAGGAAAATACAAGCTAACTATTGGGAAAAATCCTTGCATCATGGGAACTATTTTTTAGGTTTGATTGGAGAAATGTTGTTTGATTAGGGAAACCATAAGTTTTTCACCAGTTTAAGGGTTTGCTTCCATGGGCTAGGCTGATATGTGGGAGAGAGCCATCTCTGCCAAGTAAGTGGGAGATCAAATTTGAACAAGCCATTGTGCCTTCCTTCAAATATATTTAAGAGTTTTGGAGATCTTTTGAAGGCATCTCTAACTAACCAACAGATAGAATGGTTCACATCTAAGCATGCATTCAAAGGTTGATCCAGCGAGGAAGAAAATGTCAAAGGGCAGAACCCAAGAAAAGTTCTTCCAACTAGTCAATCACTCTTTCTAGTTGTGGAAAGGAGTAGTTCCTCTTTCCACAATGTGACATTTAATTTTTTGATTCGACGGTCATTATTCATACACTATAGAATAGTTTCTTATCTAATTTCAAAGGGATTTTGGAAGGGATAACACTATATTTTGAGAAGTGGGTAATAATGATTAGCTTTGTTAAAGAAAACTCAAGGCCAACTCTAACCAAGTCCCTTTTTTTTTCTTATCCTCTATGAACTATGATGGGTCAGGGGAAATAGAGAAGCATGATGTTTGCCTTGAAGAATTAATGAACTTTTTGGTGCTGCTAAGAGCTTTAGAGACACTATGCTTTCTAATTTGGGTCCATCCTTACGAGATTGTTACTAGTTTAATTCATAATATCTCTTCTCTCTAGAATCATCTGCTGCTCAGTTAGTTAATCAGGAATGACTTCTACACCTTAACATATGTTGATATGTATTCTATTATGTTTTTCAAGTGAAATGATGCAATAGAGGCAGAGGGAAAAGTCTTGTTTTTGTTTAAGAATAAGAGTACGAGAGAGTTCATTGAGGACTGGTATATGAGATTACCGCACAAAAATTAGAGACTAACAGGAACAATCTACAGGGACCTTAATTTTCATCTTATTGCTTCCATTAATGAATTGATTGTTAGTTGTTTCCATTTATATTACATCACTGTCATTATCAATTTTTATTGTCTTTCAACTGTAAATCATTGATTTTATTTTTTATGGTAATATTTCTCTCCTTATCCTTGCATTCAATGTATTATTCAATATCATGTCTCGCAAAAACCACCATAAGATTTATCCATGTTTTTTGTTGGTTTATTGTACGAAAAATATTTTGGGTTTACCAATGTACGATTCTTTCTTTCCTTGATTATGTGTGGAGACACTATTTGGAATGTTGGAAAAACAAAATATACAATGCTGCTCTAAGTCCAAAAGCACAATGGTTAAAACTAATTGTACCATTTTTTAAACTAAATTTTAGAATCAAATTCGAAATTGGTCCTAAATTATCCCTCTTGAGTGTGGGAGATCTATATTTCCTTTTGAAACACCATGAAAGAAGAAATTGAATCAACTATTGGAATTAAAACAAAGGGAGATGCTCAGATATAATTGGTATTCTTGAGCTGGAAGACGACACCCATTTTTTTTTCCATATACGTTTTTTTCTGTTGGTATTCTAACGCTTGATATCCACTTACAACCTTCGGGCTTGCAACAAAGTCTGTAAGACGTCGGACTTCCGACGAATTCTGAAAAACCGTCGGTAGAGAGACTAACAGTAAAAAATTTCAGACTTATGACGTACCTTTCAAAACGTCTGAAACATCGGAATAGAAACCAATATTTTCCACATCGGAAGAGTGATGACAACCGACGAAGTCTGCATACCGTCAGACTTGCGACGAAGTCTGCAAGATGTCAGACTTGCAACAAATTCTGCAAGACGTCGGTAGAGCGACTAAAAGTCACAAACGTCGGACTTACGACATACTTTTCAAAACCTCTGAAACGTTGGAAGAGCGATGACAACTGATGAAGTCTACATACTGTCGAACTTGCGACAAAGTCTGCAAGACGTCGCACTTGTGACAAATTCTACAAGACGTTGGTAGAGCGACTAAAAGTCACAAACGTCAGACTTATGACATACTTTTCAAAACCTCTGAAATGTCAGAATAGTGACGGTTATGGAACATCGATATAATGACGATAGGGCTTCATCGGAATAGTGACGCTCTTGCTAAAATCAGAATAGCGACACTCAATAGGTAATGTTGGAAGAGTGACGATCGTCTGGAAACATCGGAAAATGTGTCGCTCTTCCGGCACTTAACTGAAATGTCGGAATTGCGACGTTAAGAGAAACCAGCTTTTTCCCTGCCTCAAACTATCGCTCTTGGGATTCCTATGTATCACAAGAGTGACATTTTGGTCGTCGGAAATTGGGCCAAATGTGCTAGTGTCAGATGAATCTCCCTACATATCTGTTTGGAAGTAAGGAGGTGAGTACTCTCTTGGTAAAGAAGATACATTGAGGAGTTTGTGGGAAAAAATCAGAAGTTTCAACATAGATAATGAAAGGTTTATTGAGGCTCAAGAAAGGCAAGCAAAGGTCAATGGAGTGAGCCTTCAGATTTTTTCAGACTTTCAGAAATAGAGATAACTAAGGATTAGTCAAGAGTATGAAGAGAAGACTAATGGAGCATATGGTAGCAGGTCTCGATCAGGATAAATTTTAGATAAAGGGGACACAATGAGACGTGCAAAATCACTAGACACACTTGAAAGGAGGACTAGTGTGTATGGGTATTATTATAGTTCCTTGTACATGAGACAATATCACCATCATAATTGCCATCATTCTTATAGTAGAAGTGAGTACCCGCCTGAGGAGTTGAAGAGGGTCAACCCTCCTACATTCGAAGGAGGGATGAAGAAATTAGATGTTGAGGAATGGTTGATTAGGATAAAGAAATTATTATACTTGCATAAATACTCAGGGAACATGAAATCCAAAATAGCTACCTTCAATCTTAAATGGAAATCAGACATTTGGTAGGAAATTGTGAATAATTTCAAGGGCATTTGGGAATAAGAGATGATTTGGGCTGAGTTTGAGAGACTCTTTAAGAGGAATTATCTATCTAAGATATATTATGATGACAATGTTAAGGATGTTTCTGAGTTGCAGATGGGTTCTATGATAGATAATGATTACATTAGTAGGTTCCTAGAGTTTTTGAGGTATGTGCCTTACCTAAGGGATGATAAATACAATATTCAATGGTTCATCATTGGGTTTCTTGTAGCATATATAGACCAGATTGAGTTTGAAGTGCCTAGGTCAATGGAGGAATCCATAAGGAAAATAAATCATTATCATGAGCAATCAAAGTGTAAAAATGAGACTAAGCGTGATTTGAAGAGAAATGAGGAAATTAAAGGTAAGTGGACACTGAAACGGGGAATACCTCGGGATTCAGGTGAGAAAGAAAATGTTGCTCTTGACAAGAAGTTCAATGCCGTTGAGAAGGGACATGGGTCAAAACCTAGATAGAAACATAATATAGGTGATGGTAGGGGACGATTGCAATGTTGCTTATGTGGTAAAGATCATCGGAAGAAGGATTGTCCATTGTACCAGGGTGGCAGGACTCAGATTTATAGTGCCCAAGAGGCACAGAATGTGTAGGAAATAGGGCATAAAATTCCTCAGATTTATGAAATTGTGGACAATAATAAGGAAGATCACTAGGTGTCCATTATTGAGATGGAAGGTAAGATCTATGGTAGAGTTGCTTCTATTTTAGTTGACTTGGATCTAATTATAGTTATGTTAATCATCACCTAGTGGATAAGTGTGGTTTGAGAAAAGAAGTGCATGTAGAGTCTTGTTTGGTGTGGTTGGCTATAGGTACTAAGAAGAGAGTTCATTAGTGGGTAAGAGCTTATGCATTTGAGCTTAATGGTATGCCTATTTCGGTGCATTTGAATGTGATTACATTGGTTTCATAGAATATGATTTTTGGAATGGATTAGATATACCTCCATAGAACCAAATTATTTTTTTAGAAAGGCCATTGAGTTCCTAGATGATAATGGGGAAAAGAGAATCTTATAGGGAAATAATAAGCCTATAGTTGTGAGGATGTGCATAGTTATGCAGGCTAGATGTGATTGCAAGAAAGGGTGTGTAATGTTTGCAGTTCATATTTCAAGTAACAAGGGTAAGGATGGTCAGTATGTTGAATTCCTCAAGAGGTACCTTGTCTTGCAACACTTTCAGGATGTGTTCCCAAAAAATATTCCATAGTTTCTGCCTCAGGGGAAAGTGGAATTTTCTATTGAGTTGGTACTGGGGGAAACACCAACATCAAAGGCACCTTACAGGATGAGCACTCCAGAGTTGGTGGATTTGAAGTTGTAGTTGAAGGAAATTCTTGAAAAGGGATAAATTAGGCTAATTGTGTCACCTTGGGGTGCACTAGTGTTGTTTTTGAAGAACAAGGATGGTACTCTCAGATTATGCATTGAATACAGGAAGCTAAACAAGGTGAAAATTAAGAAGAAGTATTTTTTGTCGAGCACTGATGACTTGTTTGACCAGTTGAAGGGAGAACCAATGTTATAAAAGGTTGATTTAAGTTCAAGATGTTGTTTATGAGCTCCATAATTAGGTACATTTTGAGGATTTATTTGTCACCTTTTTCCTTATAAGTCTCTTTTTCTCACATTTAATTATATTATGGTCTTATGCTGCTACTGTAGATGATGATTAAGGCTTGTCATACTTCGAATTCCTAACATGAGTTAAATGCTGGAAAATCACAAAGATATTGTGTTTTTTATGAATATTTTTCCTTTAAAGCTTGGAGTATAAAGCAAGAAGAGATTCTATGGGATTTTCCACCTCCTTAACTCCCAAAGGCAGCAAAGGGATCCTCGAGAATCCCTCCAATAACTAGAAATCAAAGGTAGCCAATAAAGTTCAAGATCAAGTGCACCAAAGCTACAATTCACTTGCAGTCAAAGTGGACACATCACCTACTTTCTAGGGAGATGTTGGTAGATACCCTCTAGGTTAAATAGGGCTGAGCAAGAGCTCATTAGGATTCAAAATTTGAAGGAAGCTAATAGTCTCTTAGCTCTTGTAATAGGTTTTTGAAAATTTCATGTTTATGTAATGAGACTATTTTCACCAATAAAATGTGTATTCAGATTGTGCTTCACTGATCTAGTTTCATAGGGCTAGGCTTGTGGGTTAGGTCCCAATCTATTGGCCTTAATCTCTCTTGTGCATTCATTCTTTACTTTTATGTCATTATATCTAGTGTTCTTACTTTTCAATTCATGTTTTTGAGTTTTCTTCCATTTTTCTTTGTTGTAGATTAAGATTTCTTACATGTTGGTAGAACAATTTATAAACTCAAAAAGTTGTGTGTCAAGCCTCCCTCTCTCATCTCTTTCATTGGAGATATAGGAAAGTAGACCTTCTCCACATGCCAAAATTTAATTGTAGTTTCTGATTTTTTCGAATGAATAGTTAGGTTGTTTTAGTTCCATGAACATGTTTAGAATGCCGAGTTAGATTTCTATTTGTCGGCTAAAGTAGGTTTGATTTCCAAATTCAACTCATATTTTCCATTTCCTTCATCATGAATTTGTCAATATTTTTTTAATTAACAGGTAGTTTTCTTGTAGGTTCAAGTAGCACAATAAAGGAGGACTTCACCAGCACCCTCAGCTTCATTTCTCACCCTTCATCAATCTTCTTTTCATGAAAATCGCCATCAAACCTGTTTTCATATTTTTAATCTTCATACTGTGAGCAAACCCTAGAGCTCAAAGACTGGCTTCTCAAGAGGTTATGAGCTTGGACAAGGGGTTGGACACCTTCCACTCATCCAAACACACCTTCACTCCCCCTTCCCTATGCTTTTCTCACCCATTTTTTTCCCCGGATTTCCCTCAGACTATTTTCTGTAGCAATTCAGGACGTTCTTGTAGCACTACAGAAAACCTATAGTAGCACTTTCAACAACACCATTGGGCCCCTCCTTAAGTCCATAAACCACCATCCACCGTAGCTAGACCTTCCAAAACCACCCACACACCTTCAACCTTGCACCCATGAGTTTAAGCCTTTCCTAAGCCACCATAGCACTTTCTCCTCCTAGCTGCAAAACAATGCATTTACAAGCATAGTTAGGTCATGATTAGCTTCATGAGTAAAATAATGATAATTAGTTGACAAAATTTGTTTATCCATTTGGCCTAGAAAAGTGTGATTTGGTTAGTTTCATTTATGCAATTTCAATTCAGCGATTTACTTCATGCAAGATGCCTAGTTTGATTCCATTTCTTATCATAGCATAATGTGTATATTTATTTTATTCTAGAGTCGTTAGATTTACTTTATTACTGTAGAATAATTTTTTTCTTGCTGATAGAGTAATGGATATGAATCATTTTTATCCCTAGGTCTAAATTCAAAACTGTGACAGACTTCATTTGAAAACCTGAGAAATAACACCCTTTTGTAGAGCTCAGACGAGGATGACATGAGTAGAATGCATCTGTTGTATATATAACACTAACACCTCCAAGTTTATATGGACCTCGAGTTGATAAAGTAAATTAGGGCAACCTCTAGGAGTTGCAACATTCTTGGTACAATACTAGGGCTCGACACCTTTTCACGTCGTTTTTGGGGAGGTGTCTAGTATATGCTTTGATTTTGTTTTAGCATTCTTTTCTATTTTACTTTTACATGTTTTTTCAAAAATATTTAAAAAATACAAAAAATATGATTCTCATGCCTCATAAGAGTAGGGATACTTGAGGAATTTTTTTACCTAAAACCCCTACATCACCACGCAGTCACCCTTCACTCTTCTTTAGTGGTTTTGAGGTTGAAAACACCATAGGTGAGCCTTTTGAAAAAATTGAAGAACCTATTGGAGAAAAAGAAGATCTTGTTTCACTAGAGGAACCTACTTCAACTAGTCAAACCATGGCTAAAACTGAAGCCCAGGCAGCCTTTCCCATTATAGAGGCAGATGGGGAAACTAAAATGAAGAACATTATCCCCTCAGCCCTTCAACATTTCCATGGAATTACCTCTGAAGATCCTCACATATTCATGTTTGAGTTTTTTTTTTGTCTGTAGGACCTATGACTATGCCTAAAATTATCAAAAGGTGATGCCACTCCTATCTACCCTTTAAGGATGCAGCCTTGTGCTGGTTCATGGGTGATCAAGTGATCATGTCCAAGTTAAAAAAATGCTCAAAACTGGAAATGCTCATAATTGGTTGTAATCAGAACGAATGGAAAGGCCTTGTCGTTGCAATTCTGGCCCCGTGAATGGGACTCCAATCTGATGTCGTATGTGAAAGTTATGAAGGTTTGAAGTCTCCAGTAAACTAAAAAGAAACCGGTTGACCAAAGTTGACTTTTTGACTTTGGAAAAATTAAAAAAGAATATTCCAAGGAACATTCCCCAAAATATTCCCTGGAATATCCCATCTGGGCGAATGGTTTTCGGACAAGTGGCATCCTTTTATTCATTCATGGATTGAATTTTTAATAATTGTGGCCAATCATGGGGCACCACATGGCTTGCCCAAAGGCTGCTGCGTGGCCCCAGGCTGGAGAAATTTCAGCAGTGGTAAATTCTTTTTTGACTTCACAGGATTCGACCCCGGGTCGACTGGCTATGAGCCCAAAGGCCCGACTGGGCGTGCTCCACGGTGTTTCTTAATAACCTATGGTCACATAGCATATTTAAACTTTTCAAAAGGAAATGATGGAAAACCAAAGGGGATAGCCCCTTAGGGCTGGCCTGACCCTTGACATGACCGCACCTTGGTGTCCAAGGGCTAACTGCCCGCCTGACTGTTACAGCGGCGGTTAGCACCATTACATGTGACCACCGTTAATATTCAATGCAAATGGTTGGCTTAACTGCCGTAGTTCCACCGGTGGCTAGGGTGGTAATCCATGTGACCTGCCACCCCCAATATTTAATTTAACAACCAGTGGTTCCACTAGGCCTGGAGCGGGTTCCAAATTTTATGGCCTTTCGCCAAATTTTTTGAGTTAATCTGGAGTTAGCCCACATTTAGTGGGGTTTTCAAGTGACATTGGGAGGAAATTTGTTTTGGTGATAATTTCCTCAAAATTGAACCAATTTGGACGAAATTTTAGTCAATTTTGGCTATTATGAGCATTATGGAGAGTTTGGGACATGTTTCAGAGTGAACAGAGGTGTTCTTCAGCCAATTTTTCTTCAGGGAAGCTTGAAGAGCCATTAGGGCCATCAGGGAAATGGAGTTGTATTGGGTTGTAATTCACTCTTTGAGGTGAAACAAAATCCATTTTAAGCTTATTTCTATTTTTTGAAGTCAATTTCACAGTTGGTGTTTCCTATTTAGGCATATTTTTCACTGTATAACCATTTTGAGAAACTTAATATAGAAAGGACATTCCCATTGGGAGCCTTGGACCTGGCAGATGTAGCCTAGGAGGGGTGAACTACCTCATTAGCTTGTTGTGTTATGTTATGGTGAAGTTTATCTGCTGTGTATTGATGATATGATATGTTAAACAGTAAATTTAATTAACATTTCCTCACTCAAAAACTCAGAAAAAGTTACCAAAAACACTTTGCTTAAATTGCAAGAATGGGAAACACTTTGCACACTTAATTAAATGGAAATGAATACTTTACATTGCATTTACAAATAATTACATTTTTAGATCAGTTGATATCAGAGCTAGAGTTTTACTCTGCGTTTGTTCTTGTGCAAAAATATAGTTGATTGTTTGCAAGTTTTGATGCGTACTAGGCTTAAACTCAAAAGAGGGGAAGAACAATTGGTTAGAGCACAAGTTAATCCTCAACCAAGGAGGGCTAGAGAGCTATTTTATCCACCATCTATTACACCCACAAGATTTACTGAAAAAGCCTCAAGAAAGTCTTCAAGAGAAGGAGAAGCTCCTGAAGATATTAATCCGAAAGAAGAAGAACGGGTATTTCAAAAAGCTTTCCTAGACATGACAGAGATGGTGAGGGTACTCTACCAAGAAAGGAATGATAGGCTTGTTGGAGAAGGGTCTAAACATTAGAAAGAAGAAGAGGGTTCTTCAGGAGAAAAGAAAAGTGATGACAAGTCAAAGAAAGGATAGGGAGGAAATGGTGATCCACCAAACCCATCTTCATCCTCTTCCTCTACATCATCATCCTCTACTTCAGTGAATCAATCTCACAATTCTAAAACCACTGGTAAAAGTCCATTTTTAAAGCTTGATGTTAAATTTGAGTTGCCTATGTTTAATGGTGAAGTCAATGTAGAGAAACTTTACAATTGGATAAGACAGTTGGAAGTTTATTTGAGGATACAAAACCTTCATGAAGACGACACCAAGATTCAGTTAGCCTCTTTAAGAATGGAAGGAGCAGCATTGGTATTATGGGAAGCCAAGACCAAGGATGAAATTAAAAAACATGGTAAGATTACTTTATCATGGGCTGAATTTATTTCCGCAATTAAGCAGCAATTTTATCCATTAGCTCATTTACAAAAGGCTATCATGAATTGCAAAAGTTTTAGGCAACTTAAGGGATAAAGTGTTCAAGATTGCACTCAAGAGTTTAGAAGAAGGGCTTTGTTGTTAGGAATTTATTTGCATAGTCAAGATACTTTGCTGAAAGATATAGGTGTTTTACATAACTATCTTATACATATTATCCTTATGTTCAATCCTACTAGTCTAGATGAGGTTTGTGTCCAAGCCACTCATTTAGAGACTAGAGGGAAACAATCTTTTGATGGGAATGTGGATAGTGAATTTAAAGGAAAAGGGGGGAAAAGAAATGAAAACTCTAGGAAAGAAAAAGGAAATTTATTTTTTAAAAACTGTTCCAAAACAAGCCACGATAGAGACCATTGCTAGAAACTTCATCCAGAGCTGAAACCAGAAAAATTTAAAACCAAAGATAAGGCCAAAGAAAAGGGCAAAACGGTTGCAACTTCTAAACAATACTTAGGGTCTGAATGTGGTGATGAAACTAAAATCATAGCCATGGTACTAAAGAACATAAAGGGGAAAGAGATTGTAAAGGAAACAAATCCCAGTTTTAGCACTTTAAACTGTCACATAGAAGCTCCAAATGAAGAGAGGAGGTTAGAGTTATTTCATGTGAGGATAATTTCAAAACACACAAAGATAGATACATTATTTGACAGTGGGTCTCAATCAAACCTCATCTCAAAAGACTTAGTCAAGAAGCTGAAACTTGAGACCATTCCACATCCAAAGACATATCCACTTGGATGGATTTACAAGGATGCTAATTTACAGGTCTCAAGAAAGTGCATGTTGCGCTTCGCCATAACAGCTCATTATGTTGACATGGTCGAACTAGATCTGGTACCGCTTGACATTACAGGTGTGGTGTTGGGTAGTTTGCATTTATATTATAGAAAAGAGATCTACCATCGCCATGAGAACAAGTATCATATATTCAAGGATGGAAAGGAGTTTATTGTGAGAGCACATCAGAAGAAGCTAGAATCTTCTTTAGTTAACATAGGGCAATTGAAAAGGCTTGACAATGCAAGTCAAATTTTGAATTTGTTTATGGTTAAGAAAAAATATTTTGTACATTATCCTTTTCACGTTATTGCTGATATAAATGATGATATGTTTCAGTCTAAAAGCAGGTCATATTTGGAAGATGACAAGATGTTGCAGAAAGAGACTTTGGTGTCAATTGGTGTAGAGAACAAAGTTTCAGTGCAAAGTGGTGCAAGAATCCAAGAAAGGTAAAATAATGCAAGAAAAGAGGACACAAAGTTCAACATGGATCAATGCTGGTTTCAGGATGGCAGGTTGGTATGGCAAGAAAACTTGGTTGGGATTCGACACAAGTACATGGATCATTTGGCAAAAATTCGTCATGATGATAGTTGGCAAGGTGAATCTTATTTTAAGTTTCCTTTGAAGTTAGACCATTGTAGAAACAATATGTATTCTGGAAATTTCAGTTGTTTTTCTACAAGTTTCAAAAATTTTCATCATGACACAGTCAAAGTTAGATACAATCGATCAATAGATTCAAGGAAGAATTTATCCTTTTATGAGAAGCTCAATCTAATGAAGTCGGGAATATTTTAGTGGTTTAAGGTTGGAAGAGTGGAGAATCAGTCTCCTCATCTTCAATTTCTATAATTCAGAGAGCTTTTGGGGTCCAAAAGCTTCCCATTTGGGAGGTGTGATCAGGTGATCCTGTCCAAGTTAAAAAATTGCTCAAAAATGGAAATTCTCAGAATTGGTTGCAATCTAAACGATCCAAAAGGCCTCATCACTGTGATTCTGGCACCATGAATAGGACTGAAATACGACGTCATATGTGAAATTTATGAAGGTTTGAAATCTCCAGTAAACTAAAAAAAAATCAGTTAACGAAAGTTGACTTTTTGACTTTGGAAAAATTTTAAAAATAATATTCCAAGGAATATTCTGGGAATATTCGTCAGAATATTCCCCAAAATATTCCTTGGAATATTCCATCTGGGCAAATGGTTTTCGAACAAGTGGCATCCTTTTATTCGTTCATGGATTTACTTTTTCAGAATTGTGGCCAATCATGGGGCATCACGTGGCATGCCCAGAGGCTGCCACGTGGCCCCTGGCTAGAGAAATTTAGGAAGTCGTAAAAATTTTTGTGACTTCACAAGATTCAACCCCAGGTCGACTAGCTATGAGCCCAAAGGCCCGACCGGGCGCGCTCCATGGTGTTTCTTAATAACCTTTGGTCACACGACATATTTAACCTTTTCAAAAGGAAATGGTGGAAAACCAAAGGGTCTAACCCCTTAGGGCTAGCCCAACCCTTGACATGATCGTGCCTCGGTGTCCAAGGGCTAACCACCTGCCTGACTATTATGGCGGTGGTTAGCACCATTACATGTGACCACCGTTAATATTCAATGCAAACGATTGGCTTAACTGTCGTGGTTCCACCGGTGGCTAGGGTGGCAATCCATGTGACCTGCCACCCCCAACATTTAATTTAACAACTAGTGGTTCCACTAAGCCTAGAGTGGGTTCCACCTTTTATGGCCTTCCACCAAATTTGTCAAGTTAATCTGGAGTTAGCCCACATTTAGTGGGGTTTTCAAGTGACATTGGGAAGAATTTTTTTTTTCTGATAACTTCCTCAATATTAAACCAATTTGGACGAAAGTTTAGTCAATTTTGGCTATTCTGAGCATTCTGGAGAGTTTGGGACAGGTTGCGGAGTGAAAAGAGTTGTTCTTCATCCACTTTTTCTTCAGGGAAGCTTGACTAGCCATCAAGGCCATTAGGTAAATAGAGCTGTATTGGGTTGTACTTCACTGTTTGAGGTGAAACACAAGCCATTTTTATCTTATTTCTGTCTTTTGAAGTAATTTTCATAGCTGTTTTTTCCTATTTAGGCATATTTTTCACTGTATAACCATTTTTAGCAACTTAATAGAGCAAGGACATGCCCATTGGGAGCCTTGGACTCGACAACTATAGCCCAGGAGGGGTGAATTTCCTCATTAGTTTGTTGTGTTAGGTTATGGTGAAGTTTATCTGCTGTGTATTGCTGATATGATATGTTATACAGTAAATTTAATTAACATTTCCTCACTCAAAAACTCAATAAAAGTTACCAAAAACACTTTGTTTAAATTACAAGACATGGGAAACACTTTGCACACTTAATTAAATGGAAATGGATACTTTGCATAGCATTTTCAAATACTTCCATTTTCAGATCAATGGGTCTACCTAGGAACAACATGACTAGCTGGGCACAGATGCAAGAAGCCTTGAACAACAAGTACAGGGACTAATGTAGGTCCAAGGAAACTAAATATGAGATATTCAGGAATAATCTAGGGCCTAATAAATCTCTAGATGACTATGAAGAGATTTTCCAGTTAAAATATAAGAGATACAGTTGTACCCTTGATCCTAGGTCAGTTAAACTAGTACTTATCCGATGGATCAGGGAGGAGCTGATATAAACCCTAATTATGTTATAAAGAGGATATATCTACCATTTTCCTTATGAGATAATCAAAACTATCTTCAGGAACCATTCTAGGGCAGCTATGAAGAAAGGCAAAGCTAGCCAAAGTACAACTAATACCCCTTCATCCTCCACCTCCGTCAAGAATGATATTGGAAATATGTTGGAGGACTTCAAGAGTGACATGATGCACACCTTTACCTTGCAAATGGACACAGTGCAGGTCAAGAGGATGAAAGAGGAAGAAGAAAGAGACATTGCTATATTGTTCCCTAGATGTACTAGAAAACACCATAGAAATGAATGTCCATTAAATGTCATAGTAGTTTGCTTAGTCTGTGAGGAGAATCATGATACATAAAAGTGTCCCTCCTCTCCTAGACTCAAATTTGTATATCAAGGTGGTGAATCAGGGCCAAAGAAACTCTGTTTCATCAACCAGATAAGGCCTCAAGGCCCTCAGTCATATCAGTAGGGTATGCAAGGTGTGGCTTATTCATACTATCACAATAATCATAATATACCTATGAAATATTGGTACACCCCTAGTCTTGCATCCTAGCCTACACCTCCTACATGGCCTTACACCCATCCATATCATCCTCAGCTTGTGAGCCAACCATTTCAGTAATATGTTCCTCAAAAACCTTAGTGGAACAACCCATCCAAAGGGTGGAGACATCAACATAATCAACCACCTTTTCTAATGCCTCCATCCCAAACTCAAACTCAACTTACTCATGTTGCTCCACCCAAGTTGCCTCAGATGCCTGCACAACCCAATCTAAACCCAAACAACAGACATGCACGAAAATTTTATAGTGGAGAGACATCCTATCCAGCTTATTATGTGGAGATACAAGAGATAAATCTCAAGTCGGGAAGAGTACTGCTAGACAACCACCCTCCATCTCCACCTGTAGAGGTTGAGGAGGAAAAGGAATAAAGTAACACGCAGATCCAAAAACTTCCTTTTCCTAAGCGCTTGATACATTCTAGTAACCACACCCCAGAGGAGAACAAACTTGTGGGAGAACTAAAAAAATTATGTGTAAAAATACCCCTTCTCCAAGCCATCAAGGATGTCTCTATTTACAATATTCTCATAAAGGAAAAGTGCTTCAAGAAACCTGGGATAAAGAAGAAAGATACCCCCACCATTAATGTAGTAGGAGAGCTATCTGACTTAATATTGGGAAGGGTGATCTTCCCAAAGTACCTAGATGTTGGAAGTCTAGTTGTATATGTGCACATATAGGGTGTCATAGTCCCCAATACTCTGATTGATCTTGGGGCTTCCATCACTATTATGACCAAGGAAACTATACTTAAACTCAACCTCCAAGGGACTTTCAAGAAAACCAACAATTTTGCAACTTGTAGATAGGTCCATAGTAACTCCAAAAGGAATTGTTGAGGATTTTATGGTTTCAATTGACTATTGGGAGTATCCTACAAATTTCCTTGCTCTACAGCCAAAAATCAAGTTTAATGGATATCCTCTCGTCTTAGGGAGACCTTGGTTGGCCACTATCGATGCTTATATCAGCTATCGGGCCAGAAACATGACTATTAAGAATGGATCCTTTTCTAAAGAACTGTTATTATATCATCCAACCCAACCTTCCATTAACCATGACCTACCTATATGGTTGGAGGGTGAAGAAGAATATGAAGTATATAACATACCCCCATTTTTACCATAAATTTTGTTCTTAGAGGGGGGAATCTTGATGAAGATGAACACATCGACCATGACATTCAAAACTAGTCCCCCATTAACAGCCCGCTTGAAAACCTAGTCAAAGAATATGAAAGCCACCCTTGGATGGAACTACTCTCGATTTATTCAACCTCTGAAACTACCAAGGATGTAGAGTTTGGCCCATCCAAATCTCTGAAAAATAAGTCAAACCTATCAGATAGAGAAGAAGAGAAGTTATGATATCTTTTGAGAGAAAACCTAGATGCATTCGCCTTGGATTACAAGGACATGAAAGGGGTTAATCCCTCAGTATACAGAAATCATATTTACATTAATGAAGGATGAAAGCTTGTGTGCCAACCCCAAAGGAAGATGAACCCAGTTCTAAAAGTCATAGTCAAGGAAGAACTACACAAATTTTTGGATGCAGGTTTCACTTATCCTATTTCAGATAGTGAGTGGGTATATCCTCTTATCCTAGTCCTGAAGAAGAATGGAAAATGGAGAATTTATGTTGATTATCGGGAACTCAACAAAGCTACGAAGAAGAACCATTTCCCTTTTCCCTTTATAGACCAAGTCCTAGATGGCCTTGCAGGAAAGAATTTATTTTCCTTCTTAAATGGGTTCAGTGGGTATAACCAGATTCAAATTAGCCTTGGAGACCAGGAGAAGACTACTTTCACATGAACTTAGGGTACCTTCGCTTACAGAGTCCTACCCTTTGGGATGGGCAATGCCCCAGCTACCTTCCAAAGAGTTGTCTTAAGAATTTTCTCTGAGCTAGTCCATGACTCAATTGAAATCTACATGGATGATTTCACACCCTATGGGGATGAATTCCAGGAAGCTCTCTCAAATTTTGGAAAAGTATTGAGAATATGCATCTATTGAGAATATGCATTGAGATGCATCTCTCCCCGAGTCCAGAAAAGTGTGAATTATTGAAAAGAGTAGGAGTTGTATTGGGGCAGTCAATCTCCCAAGCAGGAATATAGGTGGATTCGAAAAAAATCACCATCATCAAAAGGGTACCTTCTCCTCAAAATAAGAGAGATTTCAGAAGTTTCTTGGGTTTAGCTCACTACTATAGAAGGTTCATCAAATATTTGAGCAAGTTGGCTTCACCACTATTTTTTTTTATTGGCCAAATATTTTGAGTTTACTTTGTTCAGACTCTGTCAAGAAGCTTTTGAGCTAATTAAGGGAAAGTTAACTACTTCTCCCATTCTTTGAGGTCCAAATTGGAATTTTCCTTTCCACATCCACACAGATGCATTAGAAAAAACTATGGGGGAAACATTGGGGCAGTTAGAAGATAAATTACCTTATGTAATATATTTCATCACTAAGAACTTATCTAAGGGCAAAATAAATTATACTACCACAGAGAAGGAAATGTTAGCCATTTTCCACACTTTAAAGAAATTTAGACATTATATCACTGGTTATCAAAAATTTGTAGACACTGACCATGCATCCATCAAATATTTAATGAAAAAGAGAGATGTTAATGCTAAAATAATTAGATGGTTGTTACTATTACATCATTTTTACCTAACCGTTGTTGATAAACCTATAAAGGAGAATGTTGTTATAGATTTTTTTATCTAGTTTAGCTCTATCTACAGATGAAGAAGGAATGGTGGATGACTAGCTGCGAGATGAAAATCTCTTTGCTATCTCACCACTCTCACCATGGTTTGATGACATAGCTAACTACTTGGTTGCTGGAAACTTCCCTTCTAACTTCTCACCAAAGGAGAAGATCAATATCATCAGAAAAAGTGCCCCTTTCACCTGGATTGGGGGATATCTCTTCAAGCTAGGCCTTGGAAAAATTCTCAGAAGATGTGTGAGGGGGGAAGAAGTTTTTGATATTATCTCTGCATGCCATGATAACGCTTCTGGATGCCACTTTGCTACAAAAATGACTTCCTTCAATTCTTTGCAGGCATGTTACTATTTCCCTAACCTTCACCAGGATGCCAGAAGATGCAGTAGGAGGTGTGACCAGTTCCAAAGGATGGGGAAACATGCAAAGAGGGATGAGATTCCTTTGCACCCTCAGGTGGATCTTGATCCATTTGACAAGGGGGGCATGGAATTCATTGGAACTATTGATCCATCATCTTGCCAGAAAAAGTATTTCATAATCTAAACTGACTACCTGACAAAGTGGGATGAAACAAAAGCTGTCAAGGTAGCAACCGAGGATAAGGTAGCATAATTTCTGAGAGAGAATGTGTTTTACATATTTAGATACCCTAGAGAAGTAGTCATTGATCATGGGGTACAATTCACATTTCATCTCATTGAGAATCTTCTGAGTAGGCATAAGATAAAGAATAAGACTTCCACTTCCTACAACCCTCAAGAAATACACCAAGTGGAAGTGACCAACAGAGCCTTGGAGAATATCCTCACCAAGTTTGTGAGCAGCAACAGGAAAGAATGGGTGGAAATATTGGTAGAAGCTACTCGGGCCTACAACACTACTTAGAAAACAACAACAAGATTCACTCCCTATGACCTAGCCTATGGCAAGAAAGCTCTACTTAAAATTGAATTTGAGTTCAACACCTTAAGAATGAAAATCGATTTAGACAAAGGTCCAACAAGAGAGGTTGTTACAATTAAATGGATTAGATGAGCTTAGGATGCAAGCACTCCTTCACACAAAAGTGATTCAGCTGCAAAGGAAGGTATGGAATGATAAGTACATTAAGGAAAAGACCTTTCAAGAAGGATATTTGGTGCTACTGTATGACTCAAGGTTTAAGGATTTCAAAGGAAAACTAATGAAAATATGGCTGGGAACCTACAAAGTGGAAAAATATTATGATAATGGCGTATTTTAGATCAGAAAAATATATGCGGAAGGTATTCCCATACATGTCAATGGTTGTAGGCTTAAGGTTTACAAAAATCCCCTCTCTAGGGAATAATTTATAAATTCAATAAACAAGGAGGTGTATGTCATGGGAGACTCCATATTTTATAGCACCTCCCCCTCCTAGAAAAAAGAAAAATAAATAAAAATAAATAGGCATGGGTGAAAACCTCTCTGAGGAACCCAAGGCTAACTCCAGGGTTGAAAAACTCCATGAGGAAATCCTGGAGAAAAAAAATAAGAGAGAAAAAGAAAAAAGACAGAAAATAAAAGATCCTTGGGTGAAAACCTCTTTCAGGTGCCCAAGGAAGGCCTGTGGGTTGAAAACCTCTATGGAGGCAGCCCACTTGCCTTATAGAAAAAAAAGAGAAAAAAAGAGAAAAAATAAAGAAAGCAAAAAGGAAAAGGAAAGAAAAATACCTACGTACTTATTTGTCTTATTGTTTTGCAAGTTATTGATCAAAGATGGTTTTTTGGATCTAGAGGAGAATTTTTCTTCATTTATCTTTCTCCTCTTCTTACATACACCTTGAACCACTTCCATAGGCATCCCTTCATTGATTTCACCTCTCATATAGGCATAAATTTCATTTTTTTATCCCGACTGTAATTGCTACATTCAAGTCCAACAGCTACAACATTCTTGTAGTAGTATAGGAAAATCCTGTAAATTCTACAAGAAACTCATTCATGAAGGAAGGAGCTCTCTCAAGGATTTATGAAGTTCAAGGAAAACATGATAATCTATGTTTTCCATGTACCTACCACTCTTAACCCCTTATTTCACTTCATGCACAAGGATGCACTCTCTAAACCCTATGTTGCGCAATGAGCAGCTAGATCATTTGAAACTTGTCATGAGACCTATTCACTTACCTATCCATCATTCCATTCATTCCATGACTCCATTCATAGTCTCCATAAACCATTTCCCCCCATTTCTAAGAAATTTGAAGCAAGAATAAGACTGCTACAGGAATTGGAAAGTTTCATGTAGAAAATCTATGCGTGGCACAACAAGGCCAAAAGATGAAGAAAAGTTAATGAAGATGACTTCAAAATACCACTAGCAGACTCCAAGAGAGAAAGCCTACTAGAAATGGCACCTGAATATCTCTATGTACCACTTGCAAGAAGAAAATAGAAGAAAAATATTAAGCAACTCACTCAGAAAAAGATGCTCACTCACAAAAAAACAAGAGAAAAAAACACAACAAAGGAAAGATCATGGCTACAACCATCAGCTCTAGCTCCTTAAATCAACTCATTCTACATCACAAGAGCACTAGATAGGCTCAATTATGGCCCTTCACCTCTTGCTATGCATTCATAATGACCAAAATGGTTTAATGTCGAGTTTTAGAAATTTAAAAGGAAAAAAGGTGGCCAGTTAGCTTGGCCACCTTCGTAAAGTTAAACTGTAGGAAAAATAAAAGTACATGCCACATGGGAAAGTAAAATCAAGTCAAGAGGGATTGAAAGAGCATGAAGAAGGTGATTACTAGGCTAAGCAATCATTAATTGGAGTGGGACCAATGGTCTCACCCTACTCTATATTTAGTTAAAAATTCCATAAAGGTGAGTCTTGCCTCATTTTCACCATTTTGATGAGCATTTCAAAGAGAATAAAAATAAAAATAGAAGTGGGAGCCACTGGGGAGAGTAGGATCGAAGTTAGAGCTTGCATGCACCATCGTTCTATAGGAAATAAAGATTTTCTACAAGCAACTACATAGGTAGATCAACAAAGCGTACATAGGGAAACACAAAGTCACCTATGGCTGAAATTGCTTCCTAAGGCAACGATATACCAAGAAAAAACACTATAGGACAGAGGTAAGTGGTTTCCACCCTCCAAAACTGAGATTTCTCCATTAAATTTTCTCACAAAAAGTTATAATTTGGAAATTAAAGAGTAATTTGTTTTTTTTTGTTTCAGACCATAATCTCCAAGAAATCTTCAAATAACTCTAAACCTTCCTATCATAGCCATAAAAATGGGAGGGGAATTCAACAGAATAGATACCACTGATATTAAGAGAATTAGGCAGCATCTTCAAGTCATGGAAATTTTCATAAATCACCAATGGCTAGGTTTCTTTGAGCTTTTGAAAGGTTTTGATGAAGAGATAGCTCGAGAATTTGTAGTAGCTCTGCAATCACACTCATAAGAGAGAGAAACCACTATGGTTAGGGGCCTATCCATCACACTATCACCTAAACTCATAATCAGAGTCACAACTTTACCCTTAGGAGTTAAATGGATTAAATAGAGGATTCCAAGCATTGTAGCCAAGAAATATTCTTTCTGTGAGGAGAAGAATACATTGAAGACAAGAATGGAGTGAGGAGATAAATCCTTCCATACCTCTGGGAAGAGGTATCTTTCCATATCATGAAATTCATTTCTTGTGAAGGTAGACTTAGTGTAGTATATGGGTACCATTTCAGGTTGTTGAATGAGCTTAGGTTTCAAGGTGAACTCCCTCTAGAGTAGAGATTAAGCATCCCTAATTTCCTCTTGAACTCCATAACCGACATGAGATAAAAGGTTAGGGAAAGAAAATACCAGCATTTGGCTCATCATGGCCTCATAAAACTGATAGTGAATGATTCTTTGAGAATATTAAACCTGCCTGTATCTTGGTCCTCTTCCATAGAAATGGATAGGGAAGGCTTAATAGCCACCCAAACTAGGAAAATATCTGCCTCTAGTCTTAGAGAGAGGGAGGTAAAAGAAGAAGAGGAGGCTGAAGAGGAGGTAGAAGAAGAAGAAGAAGAGGCTGAAGATGAGGATGAAAAAGGAGAAATAGATATTGAAGCAGAGAACATAGAGACATTAGAAACTAAGAAAGAAAATCCTAAGGGGAAGAAGGAACAAAAGACACAGGAAAACAAAGGATTGGACCCTATTCTAGGTAGTGATACCTCCCTTCAAGACAACATCATGTCACTAGAAATTATAGATCAGGAAGTGGCCACTACACTAGCCACTTTGAGCACACATGTAAAAACAAAAAGGAAGAGGCAAACACCTATGTATTCTAGGATGTTGTAGCGGCTACAACAAATGGCGAACCACTGGTAGAATCCAGCATCTCTGTCAATATCACCACAATAGTCTGAGTCCGGATAATGATGCAAGGGAATATTGAACTAGTTCCGTGGGTACCCTTTGTATTACTTTGGCCCTTTACAGGTATGCCTAATCCTTGTGCCTCGACTAAGTCCCGCTAATCAGAAATACATCAAAGAGAAAGCTCACAGACGCTAGTAGCTTGATGATGATGTGAAGAGTAAGGCACTGGGTTTATTATTCTCAGGATTTTTAAAGTAAGCTTCTGGTTTTGCTCCGCTGCCAGCAGGCCTGGACAGTACCCCGGCGGAGTCACTTCAAGAAATCACAAACGTTGCTCCACTGCCAGCGAGCCTGGTCAGTACCCTGGCGGAGTCATTGCATTACCTCTCTGTGCAGGAAGCCTTTCTCGATCCTTTACCCTTATTTGTTTCATGTGCTTATAGCACTTATTTTCATGTGCTTGTGGCACTTATTTTCATGTGCTCATGGCACTTATTTTTCATGGGCAGATGAGGGATCCCGACTTATTTTACGAGCAAGAGAGGTTGTTTCTCGTGTTACAAAAACTGAAAGATATCCTGATTTGGGTTTGCCCTTGTGCCGAACCTTCACATCCCATCTACCACAATAGGTGAAGTGAGCAAAACAGATCATTAAGATGTCCAAGACTATGCTGGGCACAAATCTTACGCTACGGGTAGGGGTCATTCGAACTCATTAGGTCTCCCATAAGCAACCGGCTCGTATCTCCCTAGCTAAATGATTTTTAGACTCATAGGCATCCTGTCGATAATGCGACTTCGATGACTAGTCCTAAGAGAAAGTTGCCTCTTGAGGTTGCCACCACAACCTCACACAAAATAATGGGGTTACTGTTTCAGCAATCGGGGCAAAACAAGACTGCAAGGCGATAGGGTTGCAATGAGGGCTCATGAAGTGGCAGGCGATATGACAAAAATGATGTGAGGGAGAGAGAGTACGACGCAATATAATAAGCGAGGCTCAAGGTGCAATGCAATGCCATGTGCGAGAACGATCAACCAGTTGTAGGTGGAAAAGAGGCGCAATACAAGCAATGATTATTTATGCAGCAACAAGAAACTGAAAAGGAAATGAAAGAAAATACTTGTAACATGATGTTGCCTAAGATATTAATCGTAAACAAAATAGCAAAACATACTTTTAAATCATGAAGAAAAATTTAGCAAGTAAACCTAATTAAAACTTTGAACTAACAAATTTTATTAACTGGTCCTAGCTAGCCTACACCTAAAACCTAACTTAAACAATGATGCAGTGAGGCTATGTAAAATCAGTTTTCCAGTGCAGCCACCACATTAGTTCCTGACCTGCAAGAACAACAAGGATCAGGATCAGAGCTAGTATCCAAAAAAGTGCAGTAGCAACAAATCTTACCTGAGAAGCAGGAGCCACGGTAAGATGATTAGAGATACTTACCATAGAACATGCCAGAATAGATTGCGCAAGCTGAATCCCATTCTCATCTTGATAACCAGCAATATGTTCTTGAAACTCAACATTATTGATAAATGACACAAAATCATTCGTGCATGATCCTGGATTTGAGGGGTGATGGGTAAGCCAATTCCTATTTGCAAGCACATTCACCGAATGGGGTTGGTCGAGTTGATCGAAAAACTCATCATGGTGTTGGGGACCATCAGTTTTATGGAATGGAAACAATAATCAAGTGTTAGGCGAATTATAAATGCATGTGCATCCAAGCGTAGAAACCCTAGTTAAGAAAACCCTAGCTCGAGGTTTCTCTTGGGTTTGGTCAAGGGTATGAGGATCCGAATCCACTTTCAATGTAGGCTGCAATTCCTCACTGCCTTGAACAAAATCTGGACCTTTGAGCAGAGCGCTTCCCAACTTTGATGGTTGGGCGAGATCAACAGGCGAATGGATGTGATCATGCATTATGGTGAGTTGCAGAATGTCAGTGGCCTTGTATCAATTTGGTCAAATGTTTGCACGTTGACTGATTGATAGATCGATATATCAGATTCTTTAGATTCGCCAAGGTAGGTCATATTTACCGCGGTTATGCTGGGAGGAGCATGGTATTTGGGGATCGTCATCTCAGAAATGGTTGGCAGAAGCTGAAGCGCTTCGACTTTCTGATGGGTACTTGAAACTTCCCAAAGTGCAGCATTGACTGCTGGTGTCTCCATATGGTCGAAAAAAGGATGTGAGTGACAATCCTCAGCGATATGATTGAATATGTTTTCAAATAAGGAGTGATCGCTACAACCATCGATGTGGTCGAGTTGGGCACCTGGCATGTCAGGATCCCCGAGAGTTACTGACTGGGATGGATCAATAAAGAGGACATCTTGAGGTTGCCCAATTAGATAATCGCTCCCATGGCTATCTAAATATTCCGAGTGAGAAATATTAGATCTAAAAGATTCATCTATTTTGATCTGCGATGGTGGAACACCATCTGCGTGCTTATGATTGTCGCCAATACCAGTATAAGGAAAATTTGAATGTCTCGAAGAAATTACTGGTGTGTCGGGATTGGGAAACCAACTAGGGAGTAATGAACGAATAGATTGAGTCGCAGGGGCGTTAACCATACGAGGCTTTCCGACCCGCGCATCCATATCATTCATAGAAAACGATGCTCTGGCAGACCTTGTAAGGGAATCAACTTTATGCGGGGTAGAAGTCGATTCATAATCCGTATGTGAACCAGATTCATAGTCCGAATGTGACCCATATTCATCATCTGAATCTGAACCAGAATCGTAATCCAAATAAGAACTAGATTCATAATCTGAATGTGAACCAGATTCATAATCCAAATGTGAACCAGATTCATCATTCGAATGTGAATCTGATTCATAATTCGAATGTGAACCAGATTTAGGACTAAGTCCAGGGAGACATCGAGTGGGCTCGGGGTAGGTTTCATGAGCCAAAAGAGATAACGAGACACTAAGGTGTTCAAATTCGACATGGTACGTGAAAGACTCAAGGTCAGAACAATCGTTGACTTGCGGGTTGTCATAGGGAACACTAGGCTCAGGTCGGGTTGCTAACTGAAATGGTTCAAGGGAAACAAGAATCCCATACGCGAACTGTTCTCTTAACAACCTCCAATCGAAATCCTTTTCAGGGAACTCAAAACAATAATGAACGAATCTGATAGAGAACTCATCTAAAGATTCCTGAGGTTCCATTCTGATGTCATTTATCTTTAGTAAAACGTTATGAAAAGCATACCTATGAAAAGATTTTTGTAATTCACTGGCGAGTTGTTCAAATGAATGGATGGAAGATTTCGGAAAAGTGCAGCACCATTGCTTAGCGCGACCTTCGAGGGTGAGGAAGAAAAGCAAACAAAACAAACCCTCATCGTCAATTTCATAACACTCACCAAAGTCACAAAAATCTGAACAGTGTTGGGTTATGGACACCCCATTTTCACCATCAAATTTTAACTGGGACAAGTGATAAATAAGTTTATCGGAGATGTAGTATCCAGGCTTATAAAACTCCAACAAACATCTCAGGAGAATGATTTGGAAATGAGCCATTACAGATATGAGATTAACTGCAGGCTCTAAGGGCTCAGCTTGTCATCTGGCCCCCCCTTCTCGTTAACCATATGGTCGGAGGTTCGGGCCCTCCTTCTAGCGCCAATTCTGTTGACGGGAAAAATAGACCAATAGTAGGGGATCTGCCCAGTAGAAAGTCCCAATTAGACCTTGAACCATTTGGAGTAGGGATCCCGTCTGGGGTGTGGGTCCGGCTACTGCTTAAGACGCGATCAGAGATTTTTTGTAGCCCCTACAACACCACCCAAAATTTTGGGTATATTTAAAATTTTGGGTTCCCCCTCTGCTCGCTTAGGCGTTAAAGTCTTTCACCTGACTTGTAGTCAGTGATGTCCTACCGACCTATCCCCAACCCCTCATGATTTTTCTCGCCATCATGATCAGATGCCATTGTTGCAATCACGCCATATGTGGGAGTGGTCATCTAGCGTATGCTTGAACATTCTTACCGCAGTTGCGCCAGGAAATTTCCATGTGTACATTTGAATGGAAACCCTTTTTTGTATTGACAATTAAAGACCCTCTCGCCGTGGGTCATTAAGCATGTTGACTGAATGCATATTTTAAACTCATTAATCTCATACGTATTATCTAGGGGCACCATTTGCAAAGAATAATTGTGAACTAATTAATGTTATGTTGATTATACAGGTCCATCCCATGACTGATCAACTCATCAATGATTGTCATGGCACTGAGAGAAATAAGATTTAGCCTCTTGCATCTGATAAGATTAAGGAACCTGGGTTTGTCTACCATACTATGGTTTCAAACGAATCTTTAGCTAAAGTTATGTTTGAAATCCACCAAATGATTCTACCCAAAGCTAAAGCAGTGATGTAGAGAGATATGTCAGACGGACCTCCTCTGAGGGTGGCAGCCAACATAAGTATTCTTTCAATATTGGAGGTGTTGAATCCTTTGAGCAGAAGTTGGAAGATGCATAAGAAGCATTGGGTATTGGTCCTCATGATTATGTTCCTGTGACATATGTTTCGGAAATGGTCTGGTATCAAGAGTTGTTGAGATGTGCACCTATATTATTGATTTTGGGGTCTCTCATTTACTTTGGGCGAAGAACACAAAGTGGCTTGGGTGTAAGTGGACCTAGAGGCAAGGGTGTCTGTGGAATCTTTAACATCAGCAAAACTATGTGAAAACATTATAAGGAGCGCACATTCAATGAATAAAAGTTATGTTCCACATTTAAACCAAAGTCCAGTAATGGCGAAGCACATTTTGTTTCTGGAGATTGTTCAAATTTTATAAAAAAGCCATTTTTCTGAACCAACAATCATTTTGAGTTGTGTGGACAACTCTAGCAAATTGGGGACAAGGGGAAATTATGGTTAAATCCAAGCTACACAGTGGATGCAAAATTTATGATCTTATACAATTTAACCAAGGCAAAATCATATGGGTTCAAAGCCATAAGAAATGGCGGAGCAAAACCATGTCAAGACATTATGAATTGGCACACATTCAATTGGCCTAAATTGTGTTGTATATTAAACCAAGGCACCAACCATATGGTTTTAAAACCATATAAGGTTAAAGGAACGATATCATAAAACACTACAAATGAAATCAAATATCGAGACCTATATTTAAAGGGTGAGGAAGAGTTTTATTCTTTAGAGAAGATATAAAATATGTGGGCAAAAGGTGTTTTTAAACATAAAGTCAAACGTTCCAATGGTGGGTTTCAATCTATCATGAACCATTTGGAGCGTTAAAGCATGGAACGGGATGTTATGACTAACCTTTTGGAGCGTACGGTGCATTAAAAATGGGCGAAAAGGTCGAAGGTGAGTTTCCGTCCTATGGTAAATATTTGGGAACCGACGTATATATATATATTCGATGGTCCAAAGTCGTTTCATGGAGCCAATGTGTAATATTTACATGGAGCCAAACGAAATTCTTATATGCATACGTGGCGGTCAAAACCATTTGACTAAAACATAGAGAAGAACTACGGCCACACGTACAAATGGACGCAAACGTTTCAATGATGGAGTTTCAAAATATGGTAAAACAGCTGGAGCGGATGTACACATAGCGACCAAATTTCATAAAACCGAATCATGCAACAGACCTACGATCGCATAATTTAACAATCATTGAGTGATTATAGGATCAGAACCGTATAAAATGCTTTACGTGGGTTTAGATATTTATGTGGCGAAGATCATCCTGCAGAGCAGATGCATAATGGTCAAAGTATGTTTGAAACATGAAACAAATTAGTATAACGAACCTAAAACCAACTGCTGTAATACTACGGTGTTGTTTTAGAGTAGAGCTGTAAAAGTATCATCACTCATAGTCATTTACGGCATTGCTGGAGGAAGGTGCGACATGCACGTTGGTAAAATCATTGCAATCATAGAATGCAGATTTTGTGGTGTTTTTTAGGGCATGGGCCACGTAGATAACACAACCATATGCTATTATAACTCATCAAAACGTTCAATTTTTTTTGCAATTGCCAGCGGAAATAACGATGATCGAGGCTGCATACTTATCCAACCCATGATCGTGCCTTACTTTGTACATACCATGGAGAGGTTTTCTGCGCAAGTTGAGGATCAGTTGAAAACGGATATGGTAACCGGTCAGACGCTCTAAGGTAACGCGCAATGTCTTGCACTCAGAAATCATAGGTCCTGCCACAGTTTCACAATGCATGCAGGCCTGTCCAAGAAGGTTTACAACACCCATGAGCCCATGGACACTTGGCGGAGAGAATGAAAAAATAATTGAACGTATTCATGGACGCGATGTAACATAATTATGGATTTAAAACTCTGTTTTCAGGACAGGGCATTGTTCTGCATGATTTTTGAATAATGTGTCGATGGAGAGAGTAGAGCGTTTCACACACATCACAACTAAACACAGAAGCAGTCGCACGACCCTTGAGTCGCTGAGTCACAGGTCCATGCAGCTAGCAAAAGATGTGACCTGGTAATTTTAGCGACCTGCGACTTGTGAAGAATGAAGTCGCGTGACCCTTGAGTCGCTGAGTCGCAAGTCCATGCAGCCAGCAAAAGATGCGACCTAGTAATTTTAGCGACCTGCGAATTGTGAAGAATGAAGTCGCGTGACCCTTGAGTCGCTGAGTTGCAAGTCCATGCAGCTGGCAAAAGATGCGACCTGGTAATTCTAGTGACCTGCGACTTGTGAAGAATGAAGTCGCGCGACCCTCGAGTCGCTGGGTCGCAGACCCATGGAGCCAAATAAAATTGCGACTTGGTGGTAATCATGACCATGCGACCTATGAATCTCCTGCGTTACGTGAGTTGTTTCCAATGATGTTGTGGAGAAGTGGCATGGTGAGCGGCATCCTTTTAGATCCCAGACATGAAACTACGAAGAGGTGGTAAGTGTCTTGAAAAGGGAGTGAAACGATATTGTGAGAACTCCAGCAATATGTCAAAAAATGTGCGCACACAATATATTAGCCTCATCAAAATATATTATGCACCACATTTTAGCTGTGCGTGGAGTATACAAAGAAGTGAAGGAAAGCTTGCAAGTGTTGACAGTAAAAGGGAAAATGCATTTGTGTCAATACCCTTCCGCATTGTACATTTAAAGTGCATATGCTCCTACATGCCTATTAATAAGAACACCTCAGCCCTCATGCCTTGATAGTGACTGGTACCCTTTGCTTCCCGCAGAGTGGTATTGTAATTTCAATTAGGTTTATTCGAGATACATCAAGGGTATAGGCTCATGTTTTAGGGATGCTGTTGGTTTACGCACATGGAAAAGATGTTGTCCATCTATACATGCAAAAGCTTCTTTTCTATGCCAGGACATTACTTGAGCCAGCACTACATAAACAATATGGGGCACCCAATGCGAAGGCCCATCCAAAGTCTCATGTTAAACTCATCACATTCTACACGGGTGGCACAAACACAAGATCGTTGATCTTATCAATTGTTTCCACTGCAAACATGTAGAGCTCAGTGAAGACCACGCTGCAGCATAAACCCTGAACACACAGGGGTCCACGTTATTATTTTCGTTTTTGCAGTTGATTAAATAGGCCCTTAACATTATGATTCGAAAATGAAGACATGTAACCTAAGTCATGTGACTGCAGGTGGAAGTTGCTGTTCTGCGCAATGAACAACGGTTCTCCTAGCAAGCAAGACGATCGGTTTTCAAGGCAGGGAATGTGAGATGAGGAGTACTGCTACAAAATTCACTGATGGATGGAGGTCGCAAATCTACTTAGGTCGCAGGTCGCAAGTTCAAGTAGGTCGCAAGGTCGCACATCTGCCAAGGTCGCAAGTCACATATTTGCCGAGGTCGCAAGTCGCGAAGGTCGCCAGGTCGCTAAGTCGCACCCCTTGGTAAAGGCCCGACGGCGCGACCCAGCGACTAGGTCGCAGGTCACAACCATTTCTCCAGGTCACAAGTCGCAGAATGGACTGGGTCGCAAGGCAGCTCAACAGTCAGAAAGACGAAAAGTTAGAGAGCCCAAAGGGAAGGCTTTGCTCTATAAATACTCCTTCGGGAGCTTGTATTAGGGGATTTTTCTTTTTGGAGACTCAAGAGCTACATTGCATTGTATTGAAAGATTATACTCTTGTGCATGTGAATACAGATACTTGTTAAAACCCCTTTGTTTGGATGATGTGTTTTACTGCGTGAACACTAAGTGTATTTTCTTATACAGTTTTAGTACATCTTTTGATTAATGAAGCTGCCCTCTTTATAGCATCATTTATGCATCATGGCTATCTGTGTTTGTGTTGATGATGTTCAGTTTACCATTTGCTCTATTAATGAATGATAATGAACTATTTTGTTAGCATTTCGTTTTATCTTTTAGAAATTAAAGGGACATCTCACCATAAAGAACTATTTCGGTTGTGGTCAGACTACCTTACAAGCAGTACCCCAAAGACGTGTTGCTAACAACATCTCCTTAGGCGTACATGCTTTATTTATTGCCTCGCTACGCATAGTGTTTTATTCGTGTTTAATGCATCAGTCATGTATTCTGTATCATGTGAATAAGTGTGTGTCCGCAGGTTCAATCAGGTTCTTTTGAGACCGAAGGGAAGGCGTCTTAAGCGGTAGCCGGACCCACACCCCGGACGGGATCCCTACTCCAAACGGTTCAAGGTCTAATTGGGACTTTCTATCGGGGAGATCCCCTACTATTGACCAGACATATTTTCCCGTCAACAGATTTGTTCGCCATTTGTTGTAGCCGCTACAACACCACCCAAAATTTTGGGTATATTTAAAATTTCGAGTTCCCCCTCTACTCGCCTAGGCGTTAAAAGTCTTTCACCTAACCTGCAGTCAATGACATCCCGTCGACCTATCTCTAACCCCTCACGAGTTGTATCATCACCATGACTTGATGTTGTCGATGCAATCACGCCATATGTGGGAGGGATCATCTGGCATATGATCGAACACTCTTATCATAGTCGCGTCATGTGTAATGAGATTTCCATGCATACTTTTAAATGGGAAACTTTTGTATATTAACAATTAAAGGCTCTGTCGTCGTAGGTCATTAAGCATGTGGTTTGAATACCTCTGTTACATTTGCTAGTCTCATATGTTTTATCTGTGGTCACCATTATCAAAGAATAATTATGATGTTGTAATGTTCCACATAGGTCGACCCCACAGGTGACAAACTCCTCAGTCGTATCATGACATCAAGGGTAATAAAATTGGGCTCAACGATGAGGCAAAAGTTGTGGAATAGGGGAGGATCAGGAGCAAGTAATCAGTAATGTTAAAGGGAGGATAGTGCGATACATGTTGATCAGAGAGAACCTTCTATGTCACTGATGCAAGAGCTTTCTTCACTAGTGTGCACCAGATGTTTAAAAAAAAAAAAAAAAAATGCTCCATTGGAAATGTCCAGATCTTGCATCATCCCATCTCAATGTCGATGGGCGCACACAAAGAAACATAGTTCGCCACTTCGATGAGTCTAGTATAGCCCGGTGAACAAAGCGGACTTAGAAGTTTTCTCTAGACAATGACCATCTCATTCAAGGCATTCCTGTGCCAGGTAGCAGTGCCAAAGCGCACATGTTGGTTTAGCAAGCCAAAGGCAGAGTCTTCAAATCTGTGGGCGCATCTTTGAGAAACAACATTTATGAATCCTAAGCTACATGGTGTGAAATTATTTATGCTACAAGGAGTACAATGTGGAGCAAGGAAATGGCACTAAAACCCTAGTCTCCTTGCTCTTTCATATCCATAAAGTTTGTCTATGCGGGACCACAAGAGATGGGGAACTTCAAATTGAACCTAAAATGTGATGCTTAAACGCATGCACCTTTTGGCAGCTAGGCGCATTGATGCATACGCAAATAGTCTCTAGGAATACAAGGCAGAAAGGCTCAATATTAAAAGGGCCATCAATGTGGCTTGAGTAGCATATTTCGACTCTCGATCTTTCAAGACAAGAAGCCTTCATATTATGAGGTAAAGCAAATGATTGAATTAAGACCAGATTCGAAAACATGGGTTTCAAAACCACCAGAGACCGTGGAACCAAAACTATGGGGAAACTTTGTAAGTGGGCGCGCATCTATATATCCAATACAAGGTTCCAACATATGTTGTTAAGGCCGTTGCAATTGAGCACGAATATTTTTATGATGGAATTTGCAAAGTTATATTTAGAGCGTGAAGCAAAACTATGGAAAACATTATAGATGAGGTGTGCACCCGGTGGACTAGGGTTATGATTTTAAATGTTATAAAACCAAAGCGCGAGCCCATGGGGTTTTCAAACCATATCAAATGTCAAACATCCGAAGACACGGGTAAATTTATAATAAAGCATGAGAGGCAGATATAAGGGGGTGGTCGAATTCACGTTTAAAATGGCGGATCACAACTTTATGAAGACACATTGCATGCGTGGCATGAAACCACACGTAAATACCAGCGGTCAGCTTTACGATTAAGACACATATCAGAACCATTAAAAATTGCATTTCGTGGACTTAATTATTTCGATGGCTAGTTGGACCTATGCTGACAATCCTGGAGCAGATAGGTATACATATTCAGTGGTCGAAGATGCTTTGTACACGCGGTGCCATGCAATCAACATGACTGAACGTTCAACAGTCCAAGGTCTGGTCTACGTGCATGGAGCCAAACATTAAATGATTGCATTTTGTTGAGCTAAACATGAATTCTTATAAATATAATGGCTGGAGTTTAAATATGGAGCATTACATGTGATAACCGGGGTTATAATGGCAGCATTGCAAACTGGTGCGAGTGCTTCTACATTGGAGTTTTTAAATTTAGAGCGTGGATACATATAGCACTCATTTTGTGTTTAAAACCTAGAGCCAAATGTTGTTACGAACCTATAGCGGCATGTTATATCAACTATAGCTCTTACAAATGCCCGCAAGCGTGTCGATGGTAGATTTCCAAACTATGGTGAAACGTTGGAACATAAATAATAACGGTCAAAGTTTACGTTAAAGCTCAGAGCAGGGTTAATGTTCTTGTCAGCACCAACTGTGCTAGCTGTTTCCCGCCCTTCACCTATTACCAGTATGGAATGGCTCGTGGATGGAGAAAGTTTCCCACTGCCGACCGTTACGTTCATCGCCTCCCCAGGATGTATTGAATAATGTTCATTCACCGCCTATATGAAGGTCTCGACCATGCAGGATACCACGTGGAACGTGTCACTGACCAGCGTTTTTCCAGCTGTGACAGCATGAGAAGTGGCGTATGATTCCGTCCTGAAACGCATGCGCATGGATTCAGCCATGACAGCAAAGAAAAGCAGAAATATAATTCCAGGTCGAATGCAGGCGCGTGAGTTTCGCTGTGACAGCTCTATCATTTCCATTGAATATTGATTTGTCCAGGAAAAAGAGAAACGCTTGGGAAACAACCATTTGTTTCTTTTGATTCGACAGAAGAAAGGACTAGGTGCCACTCTGTTGAATTATGAATGAGTTTTCATGCATGATACACAGAAGGATTCAAGGAAGGAAGCTGCACCAAAGATTTTTTCTTGACCTGAAAGCTAAACGAAGATGCAAACATATTCTGTCTAGCAGAATTTGATCATAGAACTCATGGACCATTACTGAGCGGAACAGGATAGTGAACTAACTAGTGTTAAAGCTCTCAAACCTATCAAGGAGAAATGATTGACGATTCTCGATCTAAGGTGTTTTGCATCCTTTGGAGGCCAGCGCACTTGGAAGGAAAGAGTGAAGATGTAGATAACAAAAGGAACATGTGTTGAAATGCGTGTGGGCGCCATAACCTTTACGAATGGGCCATTTCGCTGTTGCATGAAACTTTGTGCAGCAATAAGTCGCTCTGCGCTTATGCTATCATGTGGTTGCTAAGTCACAAGGTTAGAGACCAACAGATCTGTCGATCACTTTAACTATAGGAAAATGGTTGTATGAGCATATTATAAGTGTATGGCAGTGAAAAAATATCAATCTGGTTGGAGTGGCTCTGAAAATGCATTGAAGGCTATTGCCATTTGCCTGACCTGCTAGGATAGCATTCAGCAGGAGATGGCATGAACAGAAATCTTTGATATTATCAGTAGTTTCTTCTGCAAACACTCAGAGCTTAGTGAATACCTATAGCAAAATCTGAGAACGTGAGTGAAGACAACCTTGTGCGTGCGGAAGATGATGATCCTGACAAAGAAAGGGCACAGAGAAAGCCTACACATGCCATTATCTCTGATAAAGTCTTGACCACATAGGGGTCTAAATTCATTGTTTTCTCTTTCACAAATTAATTAAAATTCCCTTAGCATTATTATTATTCAATCTGTGACCTATGTTATTTTATTGCAGGAAGAACCTTCGGGTTTGCACAAAGAGCACAGGCTTTCTCCAGCAAACAGTGGGACCTATTCAAACAAGTACATCCCCATGAGTCTCTGAATAAAGCACTTTACGTTCGAGAGCACCTGGCCACATCCACCGAAAGAAGACTACAACTCGCAGATATGCCAAGGTCGCACATCTTCGGTTTTTCACCTTTTGCGACCCTGCAACCCAGCGACCTAGTCGCAAGGTCGCAGGTCGCATATCTTTGTTTTTCAACCTTGTTCAACCCTGTGACCCAGCGACCTAGTCGCAAGGTCACAGGTCGCATATCTTCGGTTTTCGGCCTTGTGCGACCCTGCGACCCAGCGACCTAGTCGCAAGGTCGCAAGTCGCATATCTTTGGTTTTCAGCCTTTTGCGACGCTACGACCCAGCGACCTAGTCGCAAGGTCGCAAGGTCGCATATCTTCGTTTTTCAACCTTGTGCGACCCCGCGACCCAGCGACCAAATCGCAAGGTCGCAAGGTCGCATATCTTCGGTTTTCAGCCTTGTGCGACTTGCGACCCCATGACCTAGTCAGGTCGTAGGTCGCAACAACAGCTCAGGTCGTAGGTCGCAACAACAGCTCAGGTCGTAGGTCGCAACAACAGCTCAGGTCGCAGGTCGCAACAACAGCCCAAGTCGCAAGTCGCAGAAAAGACTGGATCGCAAGGCAGCCCAACGGTCAAGAAGATGAAAAGTCAAGGAAGCCCAAAGGGCAAGTTTCATATTATAAATACTCCTTCGGGATCTTCTAAACGGGCTTTTTCTTTTGGAGACTCAAGAGCTACATAGTATTGTATTGAAAGATTATACTCTTGTGCATATGATTACAAATACTTGTTAAAACCCCTTTGTTTGGATGATGTGTTTTACTGCGGGAACACTATGTGTATTTTCTTATACAGTTTCAAAACATCTTTTGATTAATGAAGCTGTCCCCTTTATAGCATCATTAATGCATCATGGCTATCTGTGTTTGTGTTGATGATGCTCAGTTTACCATTTGCTCTATTAATGAATGTTAATGAACTATTTTGTTAGCATTTCGTTTTATCTTTCAGAAAGTAAAGGGACATCTCGCCATAAAGAACTATTTCTGTTGTGGTCAGAATACCTTACAAGAAGTACCGCAAAGACGTGTCGCTAATGACATCTCCTTAGGCATATATTCTTTATTTATTGCCTTGCTACGCATAGTGTTTTATTCGTGTTTAATGCATCAGTCATGTATTATGTATCATGTGAATAAGTATGTGTCTGCAGGTTCAATCAGGTTCTTTTGAGACCGAAGGGAAGGCGTCTTAGGCGGTAGCCAGACCCACACCCCGGACGGGATCCCTACTCCAAACGATTCAAGGTATAATTGGGACTTTCTACTGGGGAGATCCCCTACTGTTGGCCGGACGTATTTTTCCCGTCAACACAGGACTAGGATGAGTCAAAGGGTGAGGCAAGGGAAACCACAGACTCCCACCAAGAGCCCTATTTCAATTGAGGAATAACCAAAGAAAGATGATGAAATAAGGTTAGAAGAATTAAGGGTGCAAGAGGTCACCTCACCTGTGAGGACCCATGTGGCATGCATTAGAAGAAACTCAACAAGGTTGGAATCCCATATTCCTCATGCAACCCCCACAGACCCTCAAAAGACTGAAAAAAGAGAAAAATAAGTAAGAGAGGGTATTCAACAATAACAACAAAGTTTGCTACAGGAAAATTTGTATTTACTACAAGAAAATCCAACAGACCAAGAATTAGAGAAAATACCTTGGCTGAGGAAGAAAATACAAAAATAAATTGGAAAGAGGTCAAATAAGTTGAGGAAAAGGCACAAGATGAAGGAAAAGATGAAAGAGAGTGAGAAAAATATGACAAGGAGGAGCCCACCTCACCAAAACCAATCCTCAAAGATGTAGCAGTAGTGCCAAACCCTAGCCCTCAACCCAATATCATCACCTACTACACATATATTTATGGGGGAAGATTGATTCCTCAAAATTTCACAGTGCCTTTATTCTATCAGTTTGAGGAGGAGAGGGCACACACTCATCATTGGATGAACATTGCCACAACCAAAGGTGTGCATGACATAGGGGCAATGGAGGAAAACACGACTGAGTTAGGGAAGGATTTGTCTTACGTTAGGCTCAGAGAATCCATGTCGAAAGAGAATCTTCATAAGGCCCAAGTAGAGAATGTAGCATTGTAGGAGAAACTCTAGCAAAAGGACAAACAAATGCCCACCATGATAGATTTTTGCATGGAGGCCACAAAACATAGATACCCATTAGATTCCTATTTAGTTTACCTCAAGGAGCAGTGGCTCCTATTTCAAATCAAAACATTGGCCTCTTATGGATCCTTACCATTTCAAAACCACATAGAATTAATTTATTTTTGCAACCAATCAAGTATGGCAGATAAGGAAAAAGCGGTAAAATTATACATGAAAAACCTTGAGTTGACAGACTTGAACATCTGGGATGCTAATCCTAGAATGGGAGACATGAAGTTAATGGCATTATCATTTTGGATGGTTAATGAGGAGACAAGAGAACAAGTAAGAAGGGTCATGAGGAGAGAAAACGTAGAACCTCTACACATTAGGGAAGAACTATTCAGCCCTAGGGGAGTCATCAACAACCATCTCAAGATATAAAAGGATCCCGCACTTGCAGAAAAATACCTCCACACACAAGCTAAATCCATAGCTCACTTTGATGATGTTTCAAGTTGTTGGGAGATGAGTGCATAATGGCTAGTCCAAGAAGATGGAATATCCTCCCTCATAGCCTTAGAAACATGGAGTACCACACACCATAAAAATTGAGAGGTGCCCTAGAAAGAGAACCACTATATAAGAGGGCCATGCAGTCTAGAATGATTCAGTAACTTGGTTTGAAACTCAGTCCACCCTTGTTTTTGGGGTTGAGTGATGGAAAAGACCAAGAAGAACATAATAGAGAATGGGAAGAAGAAGAAAAGAATGATGGCTTTTACCCATCTAAAGCGACTCCCACCCTTTTTCCTTGGGAATTCAGAGGGCCGATTAAAGCTTTGAAAGAAATGTGGAAGGAAGACTAAGTTTCTCGAAGGATGAGCAGCCATTTGGTAGGGGGGTGATGATGAGCTCCATCATTAGGTACATTTGGAGGGGTTAATTGTCACCTTTTTGCCTTATTAAGTCTCGTTTTCTCACATTTAATTATATTATGGTATTATGTTGCTAATGTAGATGGTAATTAAGGTGTGTCATACTTCGAATGCCTAACATGAGTTAAATGCAGAAAAATCACGAAGATATTGCATTTTTTATGAAGATTGTTCAATTAAAGCTCAAAGTAAATGGAAAGGAGATGTTATAGAGGGATTTTCCACCTCCTTAACTCCCAAAGGTAGCCAAGGGAACCTCGATGTTCCATCCAACAACTCGAAATCAAATGAATCCAAGAAAACTCAGGATTAATTGCACCAAAGCTACACTTCACTTGCAGTCAAAGTGGGCATGTCACCTACTTTCTAGGGAGTTGTTGGTAGCTACCCTCTAGGTTAAATAGGGTTGAGCAAGAGCTCATTAGTTTTTGAAATTTGAAGGAAGCTAATAGACTCTTAGCTCTTGTAATAGGTTTTTGAGACTTTCATGTTTATGTAATGAGACTATTTGCACTATAAAAAGTGCATTCAAACTACGCTTCATTGATATAGTTTCAGAGGGATAGGATTGTGGGTTAGGGCCCAATCGATTTGCCTTAGTCTCTCTTTTGTATTCATTCTTTAGTTTTATGTCATTTTAGCTAGTTTTATTACTTTTCAATTCATTGTTTTTAGTTTTCTTCCATTTGTATTTGTTGTAGATTAAGATTGCTTACATGTTGGTAGAATAATTTATAAACTAATAAAGTTGTGTGTCAAGCTTCCCTCTCTCATTTCTTTCATTGGAGCATGAGGAAGGTAGACCTTCTCCATAGGCCAAAATTTATTTTTAGTTTATGATTTCTTGGATGAATATTTAGGTTTTTTAGTTCCACGAACATGTTTATAATGCCGAGTTAGATTTTTGTTAATAGGCTAAAGTAGGTTTTCTTTCCAAATTAAATTCATCTTTTCCATTTCCTTCATCATGAATTTGTCAATATTTTTTGCATGAACAGGTAATTTTCTTTCAAGTTCAAGGAGCACAACAAATGAGGACTTCACCGGCACCTTCAGCTTCATTTCTCACCCTTCACCAACCTTATTTTCATCAAAATCGCTATTAGGCCTGTTTTCATATTTTTAATCTTCATACCGTGAGAAAACCATAGAGGTGCATGATAGGCTTCTAAAGAGGTTGTTAGGTTGGAAAAGAGGTTGGCCACCTTCCAATCATCGAAACACACCTTCACTCCCCATTCCCTATTCGTTTCTCACCCATTTTTTTCCTCAGATTTCCCTCGGACTATTTCCTGCAGCAATTCAGGACTTTCATGTAGCACTACAAGAAACCTGTAGCAACACTTGTAGCAACACCGGTGGGCCCCTCCTTAAGCCCAGAAACAACCATCCACCTCATACAAACCTTGCAAAACCACCCAGACACCTTCAGCCTTAACCCATGAGTACAAGCGAGGTTTCCTAAGCCATAATAGCACTTTCTCCTCCTAGCTGCAAAATAATGCATTTACAAGCATAGTTAGGTTATGATTAGCTGCATGAGTAAAAGCATGATAATAAGAACATGAAGTAGATAGAGTGTGTTTAGCCATTTGGAACAAGAAGGTGTGTTTAGGTTAGTTTCCTTTATGCAATTTCAATTCAACAATTTACTTCATGTAAGATGCCTAGTTTGCTTCCATTTCTGATCATAGCTTAATGTGTATATTTCTTTCATTGCAGAACAGTTAGATGTAATTTCTTGCTGTAGAATATTTCTTTGCTTGTTGATAGAGTAATGTATTTGAATCATTTTTAGCCCTAGGTCTAAATTCAGAAGTGTGACAGACTTCATTCAGAAACCCTAGAAATAACACTCTTTCGTAGAGCTCAAAGAGGATGACATGAGTAGAATGAACCTGTTGTGTATATAGCACTGTCACCTCCAAGTTTGTACAAATCCTAGGTTTATATAGTAAAGTATGGAAGCCTTTGGGATCTGCAACATTCTTGGTGCAATACCAAGGCTCACCAATTATCTAGTACACATCAAAGAAGAGGTCATCGACACAATTTCTTTCTGGACTCAGTATGGTCATTATGAGTTTGTTGTGGTTCCTCTCAGTTTGACTAATGCCCCAACTAATTTTATTTCCTTAATGAATAGTGTGTTGTGTCCTTATCTATAATTTTTTTTGATTGTGTTCATCGATGATATAATGATATATTCTATAAATGAGGAAGAGCATGCCAATCTTAGTCAATGAAGCTTCTTTCAGACAAAGGTATACTACTTGGGACAAGTTGTATACAAGGAAGGCATCACAATGGATCTAGAAAATATAAGAGACATCATACAATGGGCAACTCCTAAAAATGTAGATGAATTTAGATCATTCATGGGGTTAACAGGTTACTACAGGAGGTTCATTAGGAACTTCTCAGAAATTTCCTATCCTAAGGAATAATTTGTTTTTAATGTAATTAATTTACCTTCAAAATTTTCATATTAACTTTGATCTTGAACAACTAAACTCAATAAATTTATCAATAACTTCATAAATTTATTTGATTTCAAAATTTAGATTATTTATTTTACATTTCAAAGAATTTTGGCCTAGCATTTTTGGGTTGGAAAATTATGAATAACTTGATTTACTTTAGTAAGTTATGAATAATTATGTCATGATATATTCTCTAAGTTTGCATATTTAGATTTAATAATTTATAATTCATAATAAAATTTATATTTAAAAGATGTATTTATTATTTAATTTAATTTTAAAATATAATTATTATAGTTTGAAATTTTATTATAAAATTTATTTTTTAGATATTTTTAAAAAAATATTTTGGGTTAGTTTAGTTAGAAATTATATCAAAAAAGTTATTAAAATTATTGATAACAATAAATTGTATATTTTGATTAAAAAAAAAACACAAAATACAAAATTTACTATATTAAAAATAATTAGAGAAAATTATCACCTAAAAATAACAACAAAATGCAACACCAATTCTTAACATAGCCATGCAACACCAATTCCTTAACATAGCCATTGTTTTTTGTAACAGGCATGTACTTCGCTTATACTGAACAGAGTGCAACTGATCTATGCTTCATGCTATACCAAGAAACTGTTGCTGACCCAATACTGAAGACTCCTCCTAAAGTTCTCTTATGATCTTATGGACCACCCACCCAATGTGCATATGTGAAGCCTTGCTACTTCACTCCCTATGTTACTTTGTACCAAATACCATACTGAGTAGTGCCTTTGAGGTACCTTAACACATGTTTTTCCACCTTCCAATATAGTTTGGTTGGCTTAACCATTACTTAACTAAGATGGTTAAATGCATAACACATGTATGGTCGTGTGTTGACCAAATATATGAGTGAACCCACAAGTTGCTTGTAAATAGTGGCCTCCACCTCATCACCTGAAGTGGAATCTTCGTTCCTCCAAATGCCTGCTAGAGGAGTGTCCATGGGTTTTCTACTCTGTATGTAGAACTTCTTCAGTATCTTGTTGGCATACTTTCCTTGAGACACAAACAATTCCCCATCTCCTTTCCATAAATCTAAACCGAGGAAATACTGCATGAGTCCCATGTCCTTCATCTCTAATTCTCTTGCAAGATCCTCTTTGTAAGATTTGATCAACTTCTCATCACTAGTTAAAATTAAATCATCCGATTAAGCATATAATATTATAATCAACAATTTTCCTTTGAATATGGTAAAGGTTTGCATATGCTTCTCTTTTGGTGAATCCCAACTTGGTGAAATAGTTTTCCATCCTATGTACCAAGCACCTAGTTCTTGTTTCAATCCATACAACTCTCGCTTGAGTCTGCACACATACGACTCTTTGTCAAAGGTTTCATATTCTTCCAGTTTTTCAATGTACACCTGCTCCTTAATCAATCCATTAAGGAATGTTTTCCTCGCATCCATCTATTAGATCTTCCATCCCATATGCGCTGCAAGTGCTATAATTGATTTGATAGAAGAGTACCTTTCTACTGGAGAAAAGGTCTCCTCGTAATAAAACCCCTCCACCTGATAGAACCCATTGGCAAAAAATATGGCCTTGCATTTCTCGATGCTTCCATCTGCTACTTTCTTCACATTATAGATTCACCTCAAAGCTACCAATGACTTGTTCTCAGGTCTTGAGACCACTTCCCAAACACTATTTCTGTATATGGAATCATATTCCTATACCATGGAATCGAACCATATTGGATTTTTCATTGCTTCCTCGAATGAGGATGGTTCCTTCTTAACGAGCTCACCCATCAAAGCCATGTACCCAGTGTACCAATCTGGTGACCTTCTCTACCTAAGCTGTGATGTGGGTGCTCCCACATTCTCTCTAGAATCATGCAATAATATGTTAGCTTCCCTAGTGTGCTTCCTTCCATCTCTGTATTTCTCTGCATGAGTGGTTGCTTCCACTCTTTGCTGCTCTGCTTGTGGCTTCTGCACAACATCCCAAGGTTCTTCCTTTGGAGCCAAAACCTACTCATCTACATGCAACTAAATCTCCCTGTCAAGGGAACATCTCATGGCTTTATCTTCATTGAACTTCACATCTCTATGAACAACTGTCACCTTGTGAGATGGTAGGTACACCTGATAGTTATGAGGTGTATTAGTGTACCCCTCAAATATGTCCAACTCTGTTATATGTTCTAGATTTTTCCTTGCATCCTTGGAAACATGAAAGTCAACTAATGAACCAAATATCATGAAGTGTGAGAAATCTAGTTTCTTCCCTGAAAAGGCTTCTTTTGGTGTACTCATCTTAAGAATGTGATGAGGACTCCTGTTCTACACATATACCGTTGTGTTGCATGATTCAGCCCACAAGTACAATGGTGGGCTATGATAATGCAACATTGCCCGTGAAACTCCCACAATACTTATGTTCTTCCTCTTAGAAACCCCATTCGGATGTGGGTTATGGGGTGTTTTAACTCTCGTTGAATTCCTTCCTTTGCACAAAATTTTGCAAACTCATTTGACACGTATTCTCCATCGTTATCGCTCTTGAGAGCCTTCACATTCCAGCCAGTTTATTTCTCAACAAGTTCTTTAAATTCACAATTTTTTGAGAATGTATGGTATTTCTTCTGCATTAAGAATATACAACACTTACGTGAGAAATCATCTACAAATATAACATAGTACCTGTGCTTGGATATGGAGGTTGTTGAGAAATGTCCACACACATCTGAGTGAACTATTTCAAGGACCACTTGCACTCTACGGTCTTTATCATGAAAGGTGGATTTGGTGCACTTCCCCAGTTTACACCTTTTGCATGTATCTCACTGTTCTAGTGCACCCTTGGGATGTCTTTTAGAAATCTATTACATGATATTCAAATATCCATTGCGAAAATGGTCAAGTCTCTTATGCCATAATTCATCGACGCCTCAACTTTGCACCTTCTTTCCTTTCATGCTCAAATAAGTACAATATTCTACATCCGATTTGTAGAGGTGCTTCACCCAAACCTAGATTTGTTTCACTCATCCAGTGGTGATGTGATGAAGGAAATCCTTTCCTTTGTAAAATTTCACATCATAGCCATGATATTCCAACATAGATTCTTCTTCAGACCTGAAACATACATGACATATTTTAATGTAAGAGGAGAACTAGACTCCCTTTAAAATGTAACTGTAGCAATGTCAGTCACACTATACCTTCCATCATCTCCCATCTCGATGTGCATATCGAGGTCCTTCTCCTCCAAGTCACTAAAAAATTATTTGTTTCCCATCATATGGAATGAGGGTCCACTATCCAGATACCACACACTACCCATCATCGATGTCACCATGCATGCAATGAGGGTGAAATCAAACTTGAATTATGAAGCTAGAAATTCGCCTTTCGCTCCACGTGAGGGCTTCTTTCCAACCTTCTTGTGCAAACACTTCAAGGAATATTCTCCTATCTCATGACAATGAAAACATTTAATCTTTGACAAGTATTTCTTCTTGCATGCCTGAGAAAAATATCCTTTAGATTGATATTTTTTCCATTTTCCTTTCTTTGCATTTCCATCTAAGGCATAATTCTCCTCATTTTCAAACTTGGATGAGGTCCCGTGTCTAGTGTTATTCCTGAACTCTTTCTATACCAAATATGACCATAATATATCTGAGTTTGGTAGCTTATCCCTCCCATTAACTGAATCCTGGTAGTTGTGCCAACTCTTAAGAAGGCATATAAGTGCTAAGATTACCAAATCATGTTCTACAACCGTAACACCAACACTCCCAAACGCATCACGACATTGTGTGAACCTACTAAGGTACTGTGGTATTGTGTTTCCATTTTCATTTTGATATGATGAAGCTTATATTTGAGTGCCAGCTTCCTGTGGTGGCTATTGTTCTGGAAAAAATAAGTCAATGCTTGTCGCATTGCATATGGAGTTTCTTTCCTGTGGATATTAGAGACAATATGGTCTCGTACTCCCTCCAATATCATCCTCCTTGTAGAAATTTATTAATACTGATGTATTACTGGATTCTCCTGATCTAACAATATTTATCTTCTTGCTAAATACAGAATCCTTCCACTGTTAATCTTGCAGAAATTAAAACTCAATTGAAAAAACATGTGAAGAAATTCAATAGCACATAAACATAGTTGTTTAATGGGAAAGATTAAAGCTAAAAACTAGAACTATCATATATTATGTATGTCAATGGAATCATGTAATAATCTCGTACGAAGTTTAGTACATCAAGCTCTCAGTACAATCAACAATAATTACACACTGTCATGCAGAAATTTGGATATCTATGAATCAATTTCTTGCCTCCTGACAACCTGCCTCCACTGCGCAATCCCTGCTGAAGAAGACCCCTGAATGAATTCAAATTGGCCTCGCCTTGGCTGTGAAATCCTCATTGGCATCTCCAAAGTGTGTCAGATGCATTGAATGCATCAGTATAATCACAACAGATAGTCCATCTCACCCTTTCACCTATCTCTCCATTGGAACTGGCATGCAAGAAGTTGACTGTTGTATTTGTTCAGTTGTTAGTGAGTTATTAGTTATGCATTAATGAACTAATTAATTCACTAAACTCTCACTAGTGTATCTTTCAATTACACTAGATACAACTATCTTAACTGAGTTAAACTAAATAAAAACTCCCATAACTACTCTTCCAACTCTATCACAACTCTGCCACTGCAGTTCTAACTAAATCCTCCATGCATTAGCCACCAATAAACCTAAGAATTGCATAATTCCTTGAGCCCACTGATTTTCCAAATCTATTCACTGAAATAAAGGGCTCCAGGAGAATAAGTTGATATTTATTGTCATATTATTATTAAGGGATAATAATAATTGACATGCATCTATTTTTAGATTGATGATATATAAATAGACTTCATCCAATATTCTAAAAATAGAATTTCATCTATTTTTCACATTTGACCAACCATCTACAAATAGTACCCTGCAATTTATAGAATATGCTCACCATGTCTAAAATTAGACATCCACCTAAAAATAGCTCGCGGGCCCCACTTAGTGAAGGTGCTTACTTTTCACTAAGCTCATCATATTTTTGAATCTCAACACTCCCTCTCACCAAGATATGGATTATCCTTCACCCTGATCCTGCGTCTATGGCATTCAAATTTGCTCCTGTCGAGCGCCTTTGTGAGAATATCTGCATCCTAATCTTCCGTACGAATTTATTGAAGCAATAGGATCTTCCACTGCACACAATCTTTGATATGATGATACCGGATATCAATATGTTTAGATCTATCATGAAACACAGGATTATTCGAGAGTTTAATGCAACTCTGATTATCACAATGTATCACTATAGGATCTAAATGTGAACTGAACAAATCAACTAGGATCTTCCTCATCCAGATAGCCTCACATGCATCTTGACTTGATGCCATGTATTCTGTTTCCACTGAACTGAATGCCACAGATCTTTTTTTCCTACTGTACCAAGAAACTGTTGTAGATCTGATACTGAAAACCCATCCTGATGTGCTCTTTCTGTCCATTGGGTTTCCTGCCCAATCTGCATCCGTGAAGCCATGCAAATTCACCTCATATTTTTGTCTGTACCATAAGCCATACTCAAATGTGCCCCTGAGATACCTTCGGACATGCTTTCCTGCCTTCCAAAAGATCTTGGTAGGCTTAACCATCACTTGAGAAAGTTGGTTCACTGCATAGCATATGTCCAGTCTTGTATTAACTAAATACATGAGCGAACCCACCAATTGTCGATAAACAGTGGCATCCACTACCTCTACCGATGTAGCCTCCTCTTTCCTCTAATTTCCTAGAAAAGGAGTATTCATGGGCTTTCAGTCCTCCATGTGAAACTTACCAAGTATCTCCCTAGCGTACTTGCCTTGGGACACAAACAGTTCACCTTCTCGCTGCCATATTTCCAATCCAAGGAAATAATGAAGGAGGCCCAAATCCTTCATCTCAAACTCCTTTGTAATATCTGCCTTGCATGAGTGTATCAACTGCTCATCACCCATTAGTATTAAATCATCAACATAAAGAACAATGATTAAAAGCTTACCGTCCACCACAATTTGGTAAAGGTTTGCATTCGCCTTACTCTTGGTGAAGCCAAGTCTGGTGAAATAGCTGTCGATCCATGTGTACCAAGCACGTGGTGCTTGCTTCAGCCCATATAATGCTCTTTTGAGTCTGCACACATGCGACTCGCTACTGAATATCTCAAATCCTTCAGGTTTCTCAATGTACACCTCTTCCTCAATGATCCCATTAAGGAATGCAGTCTTCACATCCATATGATGAATGTGCCAACCCATCTACGCTAAGAGAGAAAGGATGGTCCTTATGGAAGAATATCGTGCGATAGGTGCAAAGGTTTCTTTATAATCAATCCCCTCGATCTGTGAGAAGCCTTAGGCAACAAATATTGCCTTATACTTCTCGACGCTCCCATCAGCAGCTTGCTTTACCTTTTAGATCCATCTTGATCCTACAACTGATTTACCCACCAGCCTTGGAACAATATCCCAAGCACTGTTTCTGACAATGGAGTCATACTCCTCCACCATGGCATCTACCTATGTGGGCTCCTGCACTACTTCTTCAAAGGAATATGGCTTTGTCATGATACACTTGCTCATAAGATTCATGTATCCAGTAACTCGGTCAGGTGACTGTCTCTATCTACGTTGTGATGTAGGGACTCCTACATTCTGTGCTACATCAAGCTTCAGTCTCCTAGCGTCTGTGGTATGATTTCTACCTGTTTTGATGTTTGGTTCTACATGAGTGGACTCTCCCACTCCATGAATCTCCTTCTATGGTTGATCCACATCTAAAGGTTCATCTTTGGGAACAAGTAGCTCCTCCTCTGCATGCAAGTGTAGCTCCCTCTCAAGTGGCAACTTCATGGCTTTCACCTCATTGAATTTTATATCCCGTCACACCATATTCATTCGACTGTTTGGAAAATACACACGATAATTATGGGGTGTTTCTGTGTACCCCAAAAATATCCCAACTTCTGTAGTCGGCTCCAGCTTCTTCCTAGCGTCCTTTGTCACATGAATGTAAACAAATGAGCCAAAAATCTTCAAATGAGAAATACTAGGCTTCTTACCAGTAAAATCTTCTTTATATGTACTCATGCCAAGTACTCTATGAGGACAACGATTTTGCACATAAACCATAGTGTTGCATGCTTCCTCCCACAAGTGCATTGGTAGGCCCTGGTAATGCAGCATAGCTCGTGCAACACCCATGATCATTTTGTTCTTCCTCTCCACGACCCCATTCTGCTGTGGATTATGAGGCACTATGATTTCTCTTCAAATTCCTTCTTTGCTACAGAAGTCTTTGAATTCATTCGAGATATATTCACCACCATTATCGCTCCGTAGAGCCTTCACTTGCTTCCCCGTCTCCTTCTCCACCAATGATTTAAACTCATAGAACTTTGAGAAACTTTCGCTCTTCTTCTGCATGAAGAAGATCCAACATATACAAGAATATTCATAAAAAAAAATAACATAATACCTGTGTTTTTCTGTTGAAGCAACTGAGAAAGGTCCACACATGTCTGTGTGAATTCTCTCAAGGATCACCGAAGCACAGTTCTACTTCTCATGAAAGGTTGTATTCAAAAACTTACCCATAGTACATCCCTTTCACTGATCTGACTGCACAAGAGTACCCTTGGGAAGTCTAGTAGAAATATGTTGCAAAATCTTCAGGGGGCCATGGTGAAGATGGCCCAATCTCCTGTGCCATAATTCACCCTCCTCCTGGCTCACCACTTCTTCTGCTTTTACCATCATTGTAGCACAACCATCTACCTCTAGCTTGTAGAGATTATTAAGTAGAATCCCTATCCTCTTGGTTCGACCCATTGTTTTGTGTCGCATGAAGGATTTTCCTTCACTGAAAACAACGTCATAACCTCTGTCCTCCAACATTGCAACTGAGACCAAGTTCTTCTTTAGACCTGGAACATGCATAACTTCTTTCAATAGAAATGGTTTACCTGAATACCTCTGAAAGTTAATGGTTCCAATGTTGGTCGCACTATATCTACCATCGTCGCTCATCTCTATATGCATTTGGAGATCCTTCTCCTCCAAGTCACTAAACAACTCCCTATCTCCCGTCATATGGAAGGAAGCACCACTATCAAGATACCACACCGATCCCATTGCGCTTGAAACCAAGCATGAGATCAAAGAGAAATCAAGTTCAAATTGTGAGGCTAAGGCCTCACCCACTGCAGCTCTAGCAACCTTAATCTTTTTCTGTGGGCAGTTAGTGGTGAGATGCTCATATTCATGACAGTGAAAACACTTCACCTTGGACAAATCCAACTTCTTGCCTTTAGCCTGGGATTTTGGATGGGATTTCTTCCCATTCCCTCTCCTTGCTTTGGTAGCCAAAGCACAATTCTCTTCATAATCATTCTTCGATGAAGATCCATCCCTGGCATTCTACCTTATCTCCTCCTGCACAAGATTCGACCAAAGTCGCTCCCAATCCAGCAGTTGCTCCCGTCCATTGATAGAGTCCTTGTATCTATGCCAAGTCTTCAGAAGCCCAAGGAGAGCCAAGCTCACCAAGTCATCATCCGCAACTGTAATCCCAACACTTCCTAGCTGGTCCCTACATCGGACAAACTTCGTCTCAGATATTTTGGAATACTGTTGCCCTTCTCCATTTCTATTTTTCTGAGCTTATGTTTCAGCACCAACTTCCTATGGTCGTTGCTACTTTGGAAAAGATCTGTCAAAGCCTTCCACATTGCAAATGGAGTGGCTTTCCTTTGAAGGCTTGAAACAATATGGTCTTTCACACCTTCCAACATAATTCTTGTTGTCTTTGCTAACTTCTTTTACCATGCGTCAAGTACTGCAACATCACTAGAAGTAGGCTTAGGAACATCACTATCGATGAACTCCTTCAGTCCATTATCTTCAAACACCACCTCTATCCTGTCCTTCCAGGTTATGTAATTCGTGCTACCCTCAAGGGCATACTCCAGTCGCAAACCATTGAAAGACATTTCAATGAATACTCAACTGTCGCACCAAGAAATTTCTGCAGCAAATTCAAATTTTCCACCAGCAAAAAACTCAACACCTCTTCACAATTGCAATCTCCAGTGATTAACACTGCTCCGATACCATGTAGAAATTTATTAATACTGATGTATTAATGGATTCTCCTGATTTAACAATATTTATCTTCTTGCTAAATACAAAATTCTTCCACTGTTAATCTTCCGGAAATTAAAACTCAATTGCAAACACACGTGAAGAAATTCAATCGCACATAAACACAGTTGTTTAACAGGAAAACTTAAAGCTAAAAACCCCAACCATCATATATTATGTATATCAATGGAATCATGTAATAATCTCATACAAAGCTTAGTAAATCAAGCTCTCAGTACAACCAAAAATCATTACACACTGTCATGTAGAAATTTGCATATCTATGCACCAATTTCTTGCCTCCTGACAACCTGCCTCCACTACGCAATCCCTGCTAAAGAAGATCCCTTAATGAATTTGAATTGGCCTTGCCTTGACTGTGCAATCCTCATTGGCATCTCCAATGTGTGTCAGATGCATTGAATGCATCACTATAGTCATAATAGATAGTCCATCTCACCCTTTCACCTATCTCTCCACTAGGTCTCCACTGGAACTGACATGCAAGTAGTTAACTATTGTATTTGTTCAGTTGATAGTGAGTTATTAGTTGTGCATTAATTAACTAAATAACTCACTAAACTCTCACTAGTGTATCTTTCAATTAGACTAGATACAACTAGCTCAATTGAGTTAAACTAAATAACAACTCCACTAACTACTCTTCCAACTCTGTTACAACTCTCCCACTTCAGTTCTAATTGAGTCCTCCATGCATGAGCCACCAATAACCCTAGAAATTGTGTAATTCCTTCAGCCCACTGATTTGCCAAATCTGTTCACTAAAATAAAGTGCTCCAAGAGAATAAGTTGATATTTATTGTTGGATTATTATTAAGGGCTAATAATAATCGACATGTAGCTATTTTTCGATTGACGATCTATAAACAGACTTCACCCAATATTCTAAAAATAAAATTTCATCTATTTTTCACATTTGACCAACCATCTACATATAGCATCCTGCAACTTATAAAATCTGCTCACCATGTCTAAAAATAGACATACACCTAAAAATAGCCTGCAGGCCCCACTTAGTGAAGGTGCTTAATTTTCACTAAGCTTGTCATCTTGTTGAATCTCAACACTTCTTGCCTTGGTGACACTCTTCTTCCAATATGCAAGATCATGGGCATCAATTGGTGTTGGTTTTGGGACATCATTATGAATGAATTCCTTCAAACCATTATCTTCCATGACTGCTTTCCTCTAGTCCTTCCAAGAAATATAGTTCGAGCTACCCTCAAGGGCATACTCGAGCCTTAGACCATAGAACACCATCCTGCTAGCTCTGAATAATAGATATACAAACTCATTCCTCCTGCAAAGTTAACTTAGAATTCTCTTCTCTACTGTGAAATTAGCTCTGATACCATGTAGAAATTAATTGTAGATTCAATACTGCTCATGTAATTTTCTAAAACATAAGACTCAAATCTACTCTACTCATATGCGAAAATAAATTCACGATTGAGAAGCAATATCAAAAACATGCGACATGAATCAATTGACACACATAACATGAGGATACATCTAGGGGAAAGTCACTGCTCAAATCCCCTTCCTATCTATATTGCATTAATCAGAAAATAGAGAACAGATAAAATGCTTGTTCAATCATAAACAACCTCTACACAAGTATAATCTATCTCACTGCCTCACAAGTTGACTAGCTAATACTTAGCCAATTTTCCTGCCTACCAAGCCCATATTTCCTTGTGTCGTTTCCTTGGGAATTAACCCCCTATTAATTAGGGAAATCCCCATCCCAAACTACCAAATTTGTATTGGTCCTTCTCTGACTACATATCACTAAGTGCACACCCCACTACTAGACCTCCCACTACTTCCTGCAACAATTAGAACTAGTTTAAGTGATTCAACTAAGTCAAACTAACTTAATTAAAACATTTTTGTTGTCTTGTGATGTGAAATTACAATTTTCTCCTAATTTAATTAAAGAGAAAATTAAATCAAGATTTTCTCAATGCCATTTTTCAACATAGTCAATAGACAATTAAAATAAATAGAAAATTAAAATAAATCTATAATAATAATTAATAAATCAATTAAATTTATATTGAAACAATTTGACATATTAAATAAAATATAATTTACAAATAATTCTCACGAAAACTCTTCATATTACATGTTTATAAAAAAACTTAAAATTTAATAATTTGCAAATAAATTAAAATTAACAATATAATAAATTTATTTGATTTTTAAATTTAAGTTATTGATTTCATATTAAATACATTTCAATGTTCATATTTCAAAACAAATCGGCATAGTTTGTTTTTAATGTAATTACTTTACCTTCAGCGTTTTCATGTTAACTTTGACCTTGAACAACTAAACTCAATAACTTCATAAAGTTATTTGATTTCAAAATTTAGATTATTTATCTTCAATTTCAAAGAATTTTGGCATAGTGTTTTTGGGTTGGAAAATTATGAATAAGTTGATTTCCTTTAATAAGTTATGAATTATTATGTCAGGTTGTAAATTGATTTATTTTAATAAGTTATGAATTATTATGTCATGTTGTATTTTCAAAGGTTGCATATTTAGATTTAATAATTTATTATTAATAAGAAATATTATATTTAAAAGATATGTTTATTAATTAATTTAATTTTAAAATTTAATTATTATATAGTTTGAAAATTTATTATAAAATTTAAGTTTTAGATATTTTTTAAAATATATTTTTGAGTGAATTTAGTTGAAAATTAGATAAAAATAATTATTAAAATTATTAATAACAAAAAAATTATATTATTTTGATTGGAAAATAATACAAAATATAAAATTTATTATATAAAAAATACTTGGAAAAAACTATCACTTAAAAAACAAGAAAATGCAACACCAATTCTTAACATCGCCATGCAACACCAATTCGTTAAGATGGCTATTTTTTTTAATACCCACCAAATTATGAGTAAATAACCTTTGGACAAAATACTTTAAAAAACACCCCTTAACCAGCACTACTAAAATTTACGGAAATATTAATAATAATAAATAATGTAATTTTTTAAAACACCCAATAACCAGCGCTACTAAAATTTACGGAAATATTAATAATAATAATAATAAATGTAATTTTTTTAAATACATGAGACGCAGAAATTCTAATTTTGTGAAAGTCTAAATTTATATAATAAATTTATTTATTTTTTTAAATACATGAGAAACAGAAAATCTAATTTTGTGAAAGTCTGAGTTTCTCATTGGACACTAACAGTTAACAGTTAAACTGTTAATATGAATGTATTTTAGCATTTTAATTAATTTATTTTTATAGCTTTTCTATTTTAAGCATATAACCTTCTGTTTGCTTTCTGCTTTTGTCCTTTCGAATTCTCAACTCTTTTTTATTTATATACCAATGCTTTTCGCTAGACTTCCATTGTAATAAGTTGTAAAGCGCGTAGCATGAAAAAAAAAACCCGGCGAACTCTGTAACAAGCTCTGGCAAAGTATAAGCAGAGTATAAGCAGAGAGGTGGGTGGATAGAATTGTATTTATAAACAGAGAGAAAACCAATTCTGTTAATTCCATAAAGCATATCCATGGCCGCAGCTAAACGGAGAAGGTATAAAGATTTTACAAATATTGTGACATAATTTTTAAATTTGTTAAAGCAATAGTACTGTAGCGTTTAAACTTGGTTTGAATTGTTGTACAGGCTGTTGTCAATATGCGAGCAAGATTCCAAGATTAAAGGGTTCTTAACATCACGTCAAATCACCCAGGAATTAGTTTTACTTCACCTTCTCCATGAAATTGAGACTTGGCTGTACTGTGTTGCTTGGTTGCCTCTTGAAGTCATGTATAAAAAGGATTTGGGGTGCAGGTTCAACAATCATGGTGGACAAGAGGAATTGAGACTGAACGTTTACATATCTTTACAGAATTATTGGGGGTGTTGGCCCGAAGAGGAGGAGAGACTGAACATGTTTCTCCTCTATTGGCAGCGTCCTTGCCGTGTTGTGGTGGACTGTTCATGGGAGGTTACATGCCAATTTACAGGCAACACACAACATGTTGTTATGGATGACGAGTCTTGCTTTATGAAGCTGACAGACAGAATACCCACGGAAAAGTTAGTTCTGGATTACAGTAATGTTTTCTACCAAAACGGTTGGGGTTGGAGAGACCCATCACCGTACGTCCTGCGAAGAATGAGTTCTCGCCTCAAACGTTTCAATGAGAGGCGCAAATAGGCAGTCAATCATAATATTTAATTGTACACTAGAAATTTTTAACCAGTGAATTTTAGGGAGTGATTTAACAATACACTCCATCACATTGTTGTGCGTTTTGTTTTTTAATAATTTATTTATTATTTTTATTAATTCAATAATTTAATGATTATTTTTTTTAGGATTTTTGTTTTGTATTTGGGATATTTGTTTGGTTTCTGGGATGTTATCAGATGTTATAAGAAGCAAAGAAAAATAAATAAAGTAACTTAACAATACATTTCATCCATCATAAATTTTTTTTTTTTTTAATTTCTGAAAAATATTGATTTTGTTTTTGAGATGTTATTTATTTGTTAAAATGTTGTTAAAAACAAATTATTAATAATATGCATTTCACTGGCATGCCCATCATTTTATCCCACAAGTATAGATATATTTCTTAGAATTTCATTACAATATAATAAAATAGTTTGCATTTTTTCTCCCATGTCAATTCTAACAAATATTTCACTCTAACAAATATTTCACGCAAATCTCAAAATAAATTTAAATATTTCACTCAATTTCAAAATACATTTAATTTAATTTATTGAGAATTAGTATTGTGGTGAGACTTTCGAGTTTAATTTAGTAGAGTACACTGGTTGTAATGCAATGTTCTTTAAACATTTAATTTTAGTATTGAGGGTTATATTAGATATCATTTTTTTTTTTTTAATATTAACATAGATTCATCTTGAATATGGAGGGAAAAATACAATGTGTTATTTCTCATTGTTTAAATTGTATTTGTGTAATTTAGCAGAGTACACTTGTAATGCAATGTTTCTTAAACATTTAATTTTAGTATTGAGAATTATATTAGATATCATTTTTCTTTATTTATATTAGCATAAATTCATCTTAAATATGAGAGGGAAAAATACAATATGTTATTTCTCATTATTTAAATTGTATTTATGAACGATATATATATATATACAATAAATTTTTTAACCATACAAATTTAAGTTTTTCATGATATATATACATAATTAAAATATTTTATCACCCAAATTAAACTGGTTTAATATTTTATTTTAATATATTTTTTCTATATAAGTTATAACGATACAATTTTTTTTTTTTTATTTAAAAAAAAAAATATAAAAAATTGCACATCCCTACTAGGTTATAAAATAAACTTCTCAAATAAAAAATCAAAGTAAATTTTATATGGACAAATTAGAGAACTATACAAACTTTAATGATAATCTTTCTTTCTAGTTTCAAATCTATTGACATGATTGTGTAGGTTATAGCTATGAAGATATATATAAATTATCATGAAATATGTTGTACCATACAAGTCTTAGGAAAAGGTAATCTACTTTTAGAAAAGGGACATAAACCCAAACCCTAATTGATTCTTGAAGAACCACGTGGAACAACAACAGTTTAGAGGGGAGTATGCAATGAAAATGTTAGATCAGAGCCAGAGGCGACGGACTGAAAGGGCCGAGGAGTTCAGAGAAAATTTGCAGAAGAGCGGAGAAGTGGCAGCAATGACAAACGCGTGAAGAAGGACGCGCATTAAAATAATTGCTTGATAGAGAAATTAAATTTATATTCAAGTATTTTTACATATTGAATAAAATAATAATTTACATCTTTCAACCTTTTGATAATCAAAAACTTAAATTCAATAATTTAACTATAAATTAATTAAAGTTATCAATATCACAAACTTGTGCATGGGTTGGAATACATAGAGACAAGAAGACAAGGTGTTCTTTTAAGTTGTGCATGGGTGTAGAATACATAGAGACAAGAGGATAAGACAAGGTGTTCTTTTAAGGTATTATTTAGTGATAAGGTTATTAGTTTAAAATTAGTGGCAGAAATTTAGTTATGCTAAGGATTGGTATGGATCAGATAGCTTAGATGCTCCTAAATTTCTATTACTCAAGGCAGAAGTTAGACATGCCAATAACCTCAAGATTAACATTACCTAAAACAGAACAAAAAAGCAATATCATAAACTTATTTATTTTTCAGATCTAAATTATTTATTTTATATATTTAAATATATTTCATATTCATATTTCAAAATATATTTTGTCCAAATTTATATAATTTATTTATTTTATAAAATTTATAATTTTTTATTAGTTGAGCTTTGATGTGACATAATTTTTCTAGTAAAAAGCATTTTATTTTAAATATTTGTGAATACTTGACAAATGTCAAATTTTAAATCAAATTTTTTTTTTCACAATAATAAAAGATTGATAATACATTTCTCTTATTTTATTTTATATTTTTACATCTCAACTTTAAATAAATTGAAAATTAAAATAAATTTATATTATAATTAATAAATTTTTATTAGAGTAGTTTTATATATTGAAAAAAAATAAAAAAATTTCTTCAACCTCTTTATATCAATTTTTTATAAAAAAATCTAAACTTCAATACATTATAAATTAATTAGAATTAACAATATAATAAATTTATTTAATTTCTAAATTTAAATTATTTATTTTATACATTTAAATATATTTCACTGTTCATATATCCAAACAAAATTGGGATTGTTGCTTTTAATGTAATAACTTCACCCTCAACCTTTTGATATTAATTTTGAATCTCAACAACTAAATTCAATAACTTATAAATTAATTATCACAGGGTGACTTGATTTCTAAATATGGATTATTTATTGTTTAGACCTAAATGCATTTAGGAGTTTATATATCAAAGAATTTTAGCATTGTTTTTATTTTATTTTATTTATTTGACAAATTATGAATAAGTTAATTTACATGTGTGTAATGTGAGTAGTTTAATTTATAGTTTGAGTAGTAGCTATTTAGAGGCATTCAAGTGATTAAAATCATTAAGCTGTTAAAATTATTTTGGAGTGCAATTAGTATGATTAAATATTTGCTAATGGTATGATTAAATGTTTGCCAATGGAATTTAGAACTCGTGACCTTTATATCCTTGAGTGTCTTAACAAAACACTCTATCACTCTTTGTTTTATGCACTATGGGCACACATTTAATAATTTATAATTTGATGAGAAAATGTATGTTTAAAAGATATATTAATTAATTGATTTAATTATATACAAATATTTAAATAATTTTAAATGCAATTATAATAATTTTTATTTTTTAAAATAATTTAATCTTTAGATTTTTTAAAGTATATTTTTAAGGAAATTTTATTCGAAATTAGATAAAAATTATTATTGAAATTATTGGTAACAAAAAATTGTATAATTTAATTGAAACAAATAAAAAATTTACCATATTAAAATAATTAAACATATTTTATTTTATTTTGGAGAAATCCATCACCTAAAACTAACACTTAAATCAAACATGTTGTAGCTACTACAACACCCTCCAAAATTTTGTCTTCATTTAAATTTTGGAGCCCTCTAGTGAACATGTCCTTTTTGTTTCAAGTCATCAAAGTCATTTCATGCTACTTCAAGTCTTCCTAAGTGTTCAAATTTCTTATTGAAAAACCCTAAGTGTCAATGTACTTTCCTTTCACAGGCCTATCGAAAGGTTTCTTCATAGTGCACTTCCAAAATACAGGCCTAGCGCACTTCCAAAACAAAAGCCTAGTGCACCTTCCAAACATAGTCTAACACACTTCCTAGAAGCAGTGCCAACACACATTCTAGAAGCAGAGCCAACACATATTCAAAAAAGCTTTCCAACCCTCCTTGTCACAAGAACATGCGGTAGGCACACTTCCTTGATGTAGCTCTATTGCACTCTCTAGTGAAAATTATCTTATTCATCACAAGAACGTGCACTAGGCACACTTTCAATCTATGACCACCCCATATGTGTGACTCTTCCTATATAAAGAGCTTAGCCCAAGATCTCATTCCACACTTATTTCTCTCATTGGAGCTCCACACACTTTTGGAGCACAAGGAAAGCCTTACACCCTTGGTTGCAAGTGCACTATATTTTGAGTAAGTTCCTCCTCGACTGCACTTTCAAATTGGGCTCTTGAATGTGACACTTCATTTCTTGCATGTTTTTTTTTAGTGTCTCTTCACATTCTTAAATTGTTGGTATTCCTGTCATATGCTAGTTGTATATGTGTGTGTTCATGCCATGTATTTTCAATTTATGTCTCCCCTCTTGGTTGCTTTCATCTAAGACTTAGTTGATTTCTTATCAAACCCTTGTCTTCATGCCTTGCGTTAGCTCAAGCCCTTTAATCTAAGCATTAGTGCACCATGCTATCATAACCAACATTCCATTATATCCTTTCTCCTTGGACCTTCAACATGTGCGCATCACAAGGATGTTCTTTCCTCAACAACACATATTGAAATTCCAAAAAATAGTCCTGAATCCCTTTCTCCTTGAAAATGCGCCATGTGCCCACCATTAGCATCCTTTCCTTGAGTAGTGTATAACACAATTCCAGTTGAAAAGCATGCCAACCATATTTCCCTTGCATATGCGTCATGTGCCTAACCAAGAGACCCTCTCTCAGTCATAACACATTATGAACTCACAATACCTAAGCTCCCTAACCTTTACCACCAAATCTTGTGCCCTGCGTTAAGGCTAGTCTCTCTCCCAGCACTAGCGTATTGCACACTTTCAATGAATAATGTGATTACCCTTTCTTTTATGTTGTGATATTGAACCCAAAACTCACACACTATCACCCACAACTAAAATTTTGTGTAGTAAACAAGCTAGATTAAGTGTTGTTGTGGGACTGATTGTGTGCTTTTCCATGAGTGAATTTTAATTTCTAGGTATTGCAGACCCCAAGCTTATCATTTTATCATCTTCTACCAACACTATGCCTTTATTTACACAAAATACCAATCAAAGAGGCCACTAAAAGATATATTGAAGGTGTTGTGGACAACCCAAAAGCCAAAGTACCAATATTTTCAGACACAAGATGCTTTATAGAAAATTCCACCACCTTGACATAACAAATTATATTCAAAGGTTTCAGCAAGAATGAGTCCCTAGAAGATCTAGAGGATAGGAAAGTGTACATTAAGGTTAAAAGTTATATATTCTATAGGATTTCTAGACAACATCAAATTTTATCTTGTGCAAAGTTAATCAGGTAGATATTGCAACATATTGACCCTAAAAGCATGATTCTTAGAAGTGAAAGTGGACAAGAGCTTGCAACATACCAGCCCCATGATCTTAATTCATATTACAAGATTCCCAATCTATAGGAATACCTGAATTCAAAATTATATGATGCTTTCTCTCTTCTGTATTCCATAAAGGACATTCTCAAGACATGGTGGCAAGATCCAAGTAAGTCTCGCTAGAATCCTGAAGGGATTTACATGACTAAGTCATTGAGGAAAGTATATCAATATCTGATGGCTATGTGTTGCAGGTTGAATGGGCATGAAAAAATATAATTATTTGAAGAAATATGGGTTTACATGGTCTACATTGCGCCACTGAAGGAAAGATTTTAAATTGGTATGACTAGATATCTCAACAATTGTAGCATAGTGTTACAAAGGAAAAAAATGTTCTGCAAGGTGAGAAACTTGATTTTTACACGTCAGCCTAGTTGTTAGATGGGATTTTTGCCAAGAAATAATTCCCAGTCTAGAGTGGAAGGGGCCAAGCAACAACCTCCTTTTCACACCTACTGTAAGTTATTGTTAGAGGTTAACTATAGGCGGATGTATGAGAAAATAATTGAGCACTTCATCACAGTATTATACCAGATGATATTTCAAGTTGAGGAATCTTGCATGATTTATAAGGCCAAGGAAGCTATTTCTAAAATTGCATATTGGTTCACGTCTTTTCAATATACGTTCATCTAGTTGTTTGGAGCTTATAAGAGTCCACATATTATGCTGAAGTTTGTAATAGATAAAGTTTCCATGCAGGAGGTTGGTTGCCATCTTTGTACATGACTGTCACAACAATTGTAGAAGTTCAAGAATTCATCGTGGCCTATCTTCCCTCTGCAAATAGGGTTTTATGAAATGACATGCAGGAAATATTTTTCAAAGATAAGTTATACCTGGCCATATTCTTATGTCTCCTAGGAGGACGAAGAAAATATTAAGAACAACTATAATGCCTCTAAAGCAGTTGGACAAGGTGAAGAGGTAGGTCCTTCTCAAATAGTACATCTGTGGGATACTCATCGAGAATGGATCAAGAAGGGCATGGAAACTCAGGATAATGTCAATTTGAAGAGGACACATGAACAATATGATCAAAAGGAGAGGAGTAAGAAATTCAAAGCTCATCCACACAGTAAAGGGGAAATCGATGAAGAAAAGAGAAGGAAAGAGCCTGAAGAGGTTAGGAAAAGGAGACAAGAGGAAGTGCGGAGGAAAAAAAACAACAGGACAAGAAGAGACAATAAGATATGTGGAAGATAAAAGAAGAACAAAATTAAAGGAAAGATTAGGAATGCCTGAAGAGAAAACAAGACAAATATCTTAGAGAACAAAGGGAAGAAGAAGAAGAGAATCAAAGGCTATAAGTCGAAGGATAAAATAGGAAGAAGTGGGAAAAGGAATTCACAAAGTAGTTAAAGGGAGATTTGGAGGCCCAAGGTATAGATGATGAATAGGAAGAGGAGAACAAGGCAATAGAAACTGAACCAACCATAGTTCCTTTGGAGATTCGATCTCCAACTCCTCTGACATATGGAAACCTTCGTTTTAGTGACATGGGGATTCCATTTCCATATGATGATATAATTATGCACATATCCAATTTCACCTTTGATTAACTGAAAAGAAAGATCATTCAAGAAAGAGGGAAGTAATTCCCAAACAAAATAGGTTGTCCTAATTCCATTCATACATAAAGGGTTATTGTGTCAAACACCGAGACAAGTCCCATAGTATTCTGTTCAAAAAATACAACCTTTCAAGTAGCCGTGAAAAAGAACACTATTTTTTTATGAAAAATAATGAATAGTTGGAGAAATAATTAGATAGCACAAAGCAAAAAATTGATCACATACTTTCCTAAAATCAAAGGATTTCTTTTGGTAGCTCTAGAAAATAAGGATTACAGTCAGTTATACTCGAAGGACTCAAGAAATTAGAAGTCAAAATGATGAAACTTTATGATTAGATGATCATTTTTCATATGAAAATAGGACCCCTATATGAAGTCCAGAAGGGTTCGCAAGAAAATTTGAGTATCTTAAATTTAGCTCATACATATATAGACATGATCAAGGAATATGGCACCAAGTACTTCAATTCACCTACATTGTTTTCTAGAAAAGGAAGTGTAATATTCCAAAATGGGAAAAGCAGGAATATAGCTCATAATAATGGAAATAGCAGCAAGAATTAACACATTACATGTGAGAAAAATGACAGATCCATGGTATTGTGTATAACAACAATAAATAAGTACAATATCTTGGGGATCAATCCCATCGAGATAGGAAAAAGAAGCCTCCAATGCCAAAATGTACCCAAAAACAAGTAATACACTGCTACACAAAGTACTGAAGCAATCAAAAAACAGTTTTAATGAATAATACTGCATCTGGGAAATATAAATAAATGGATCTAAAAATATCATGCTCATACAAAGCCAAAAATTGATATCTATGCTCCCATACACATTTCCTAGACAACCCAGGAAGGGTTTCCTGAAATACACAAAATATAAATGGTGGATCTAAAGCCCTATGGTTGAATATGCACTACAACTGAAACACATTAAAGAATTTGGTTGAATCTGATGTAGATCTAAAATAACTCCTCCAAAAGAACCCTCTCAATGAAGGGTTGATCCCTTTGATGGAAAGCAAACACTTCAAATGGAGCACTGAACTTGCCCCTGCAACAACTCACTAAAATGACGCAGATCTAGACTGGAAATGTGATGTAGGGGATAAAATCAACTTGGCCTGATGCCAAATATGTCAAATAATCCCATGGGGCTCCTTTACTGGCCTCCCAATGGAAGGAAACCTTCCTCCACTGCAAATCTAGCTTAGAAAATACCCAACAAGATCTTCCACTGCTGCACCTTACAACTTAGCACATCTCTCAACAGAAACTGTGATGTACCACAAGACTAAAACTTGGTCTGAAACCTGAATGTGGAAATTTAGTGGAAAGCTCTTCCAAGAGGCCTCTCAAGTATAGAGGTGGGATTCCCGATTAGGAACACCCGGTGCTAAACAACACTGCAATCTTAGAACGATTGAAGAAAGCTTATATGTCTAAACAGACCATATAATCAAAACATAATATATCATAACCTGAATAATATGGCTTCCATCCTCTTCCTTATATAAGAAATGAGATTCCAAACCCTAAGCCCCATCCATAAATGACACTACTTCCATGCAAGGTGTCTCCATCTGAAACTTCTTTATCCCTCATTGAATGCTACTCCTCCATGACAACGCTATTGATTTGGTCAAAGTTGACCCAGTCCACATGCTATAGCCCCTTTTCACACCTTATGGTGCTTTATTAAGCTAAAAATATGATCCAATTTCACATAAGAAGTGGTTTTATTCCAAATAAATATATTTATGGGTCTCCCTACCCACTTATTCATCAAACAAGAAAGCAAAATTAGATTTTAATATCCCAATTATTTGTATGATAATTTAGGAATATTACAAGAAGGAATGAGGCAAAAATTAATACAGAGGAGATAAGAATGCATATGCAGATATATGATCAGCTCAAAAATCATATAGACAACAATATAAAAGATTATATGTGGTTACACAATGGATTGGAAGCCTTGGTGTGAGTACACATAGTGCTTTCTATAGGTGCACTTGAAAAGGTGAGACATAGGGATATTATTGGGCAAGAGTTAAAGAAATTTTTGGACTATATCAGAAGGAGACTAATTATAGTGACTTAGAGGTGACTAAATACATAGTTCTACAATATGTAGTTGAGCCATATGAAGCTAGTCATGTTGTGGAAAAATGTACAATGAGGTTCCAAAACCATATATACAGTTTCTTTGGAGGGAAATATGAGATATAATATATACTTACCACAAAGAGTCGAAGGCATAACTCAAAATATAGAGCTTGGTATCAGTATATTACAACATAACTCCATGTCACAATTTTTTTATTGCAATTTCCCCAAATGTGAACAAAAATATGTCTATTTTTTGTAGTTTTTAACTCTCTACAAAAAGTATCCACAAAAAGAAAATTAAAATACAAAAATATACAGTGGCAAGAAAATAAAATATCCACACATATTTTCTCTTGGAACTCAAATCGGGGAAAAATTTTGGTTTCTCATTATATTCCTTTCAATCTTGCAATACATTATATACATGCCAAAACATTCATAAAAACAAATCGATTAACCTTATATTAGAACATAACAACGATTCCCTTCACCGAATTTACAAAATACCATGGGAAAAAAACCATCATGCCCCAAAACATGTGCAAAAACCATGCACAAAACTATGGGTAGGTCTTCCCACCATCCTCAGCCATGCCGCTCATCCTTGGGTCCACCCAACCATTATTAGGCATGCATAAAATAATAAAAATATCCTATGGAACTGCCCTAGGCATCGTGCAAGGGGGCGGTAGTTACGGGGAGTTTTCTCCCCCCCTTGCCAACCCCTTGCTACAACCACATAATGTAACATCACCTGGGGCTAGTCATGGAAACAATAAAGCACATACCAAACATTCTCCCACTTGTGGTTTTCTTTCCACACAAGGGGCCGATGGAGTGCTCAATAATTGGTCTCGTGCTGCAATGGCCATTGTTTCTATACAACAAGAAAACTTCTCAATGCTCACAAAATTTGTCAATGATCTGCAACATTCTTCAAAGTTTCCAACTTTACCGGAAACACCTTTTTTTCTTCAACCATATCCCTCACAAAGTGATATTGTACATCAATTTTCTTTGTCTTGTAATGATAAGGGTGGTTCTTTGCTAAGAAAATTTCACTTTTTCTATCACAATCTATCCTTATAGCTCATTGTAACAAGCCCATACTTGAACAAAATATATACAACCAAATTTTTTCCTTGCTTACATTAGTGGCTTCCATGTATTCAATCTCTATAGTTGAAAGTGACACTACAGACTGTCTCTTTTTGATCCAACTGACTGCTCCTCCCAATAAGTTAAACACATACCCACTTGTAGATATTCTCTTATCCAGGTCTCCAGCCCAGTCAACATAAAAAAAGACATTCATGTCCAACACTTTGTACAATCCTAGTCCTCCTTGGTAGCATAAACCATAATCAATAATGCCACAAAAATACTTGAAAAACTGCTTCACTACTATCTAATTCTCCTTCCATAGTTTTGACATAAACGTGCTCAATAATATCATTGCATGTGCAATGTATATTTTGGTACAAACCATTGCATACACTAGGCTACCAATTGTACTTGCATATGGAACATGAGACATGCCCTCTTCCTCTTCCTGTGTCTTAGGAGACTGCTCAACAAATAATTTTTCACCTATAGGGATAGGAACCTTCGATGATTTATTGTTTTTCATATTAAACATCTACAATATTGTCTCAACATACTTCCTCTAGTTTAACCAAAGCTTCCTCTTTGTCTTATCTCATTTAATTTCCATGGCCAAAATATATTTTTCAACACAAGATCCTTCATGTCGAATTTAGAGGACAATTGGATATTAAAATCCAAGATAATTTCTTTGTCATTTCTAATCAACAACATATCATACACATTTAAGACCAAATAAATAACATAGTTACCAATTAATTTAAAATACACATAGTGATCAACTTTCCTCCTTGTGAAGCTAAGTCCCCATATATATGTGTGTGTGTGTGTGTGTGTGTGTGTGTGTGTGTGTGTGTGTGTGTGTGTGTGTGTGTGTGTGTGTGTCAAATTTTTGTAAGCACATCCTTGGTGACTGCTTTAACCCATACAAAGACATTTTTGTCTTGCATACCAATTCTTTAATACCCTTCCAGTCAAAAAATTCACCAGATCCCAAGACTCACTCTTGTTCAAGGTTTCCATTTCTTCAACCATGGCATTTTCCTAGTGCTTTCTTTTGATAACTAAATGATCGAAAAGTTGAATCTGTTGCCTCCCTCATAGTTCTGTGATCATCATCAGTAATAGATAAACCAAAGTTTGAATAGAAATAATATGGACTATATCTCTTTGGCTACCTTCTCTCTCAAACTGATATCCCAAGAAATAGAGTGTGGGAATTTTCCTCTTTGATTCCCTTTCTCATGGAAAATTTTAAGAACCCCCATAGATTTATATATATAATAAATGGGTGAATCCCCATAATACATAGGAAAAATTAAAAGTGATTTTATCTATAATTTATTTATATATAATTTTTTTGGCTAATCTCTCACCATATTATATTATCTTATAAAATCATGGTGAATCTCTCAGTACCAGATTACGTTATCTTGTAAAATCATGCCGAACATTTCACTAAATTATAAAATATTGTAATATATTGTCAAATATTTCACTAAATAATAACGACTTCGAAAAGGTATAAACAAGTTCATAATGAGTATTTCTTATAATGGCTTCAAGACTTGTTAATGAATCCACCAATAACAAAAACAATGATATTCCTTATATGGAGTATAAAGATATTTCTCATGGAAATTCTATTAGGTTTAACGTAGGTGGTAGGGAGAAATCCTACATATGAGGATGTGTTGAATTCATAATGAGTATTTCTCGTAATGGCTATGAGACTTATTGTCAAATAAATCCCTCAAGGAATGAAATATGTATATTCCTCATATGGAATATAAAGATATTCTCATATATCAAGAAAAGGGAGGATATTAGATGAATCATATAATTATTGATATGAAATTTATTGTTAGTTAATGTTGTGCTAATATCAGTTTCAGAATTAACATGAAAGTGCTTTGGTTTTCTTCTTATACAAGGGTTTATACATTTTTTTATGATTGACAATTCAATAAACTTGATGAGATTAAGTGTATTTCATGAACTTAAAAAAATGGAAACTCAATGTTGAACAACAACATATAAAAACACAGCAAGCAAAAATAACAAAGACAAATACACAAGGTTTTTATGAAGGAGTTCACCCCTCCTGGGCTACATCTCCTTGGTCCAGCTTCATAGTCTGGGCCTTTGTATTAGCTTCAATTGTGAAAAAATGTTGTTTGTAGTCTCTTTTTTCCTCTGCAACATACTCCAATGGTTCAAAAACATCAAAATATACTAAGAATGACTCTTCCTGAGCCAAAATTGGTTGAAAATTTCCTCAGTTATGGAAAACAAATTTTTCCTAGTTTTTCTCCACTAATTCTGGAAGTTCGCTAGTTAACTCCACTAAATGTGGAGCTTCTCTACATTTTTCGGGTCCACCAAACCTGCTGCTAATATAAGCACATACTTAATTCGTGATAAGAAGGAATTAAGTGAGGTTAACAAGTAGATTAGTGTGAAGCACGTTTTTCCATTGATCATGGATTAACGTGGTTCAACCACGTATTAACATTAATTAACTCTGATTATGAAAAATAATTTAATTTTAAACTCCTGCCGAAATGGTCTTTGGCTCTTGGTCTTCATGCTCAGACATGCTCTGAACCCCCAAACTATCCGACGACAATCTTTAAATAGAAGCGTAGTCCTTAATGGTTAAGGAACACGATGGATGGTATAGTGGTAAGTTGTTGGAGCTCTGTGTGGGTGGTCATGGGCTCGACCCCGAACCCCACGATAAAATTTTGTTGAATGGACTCCAGTTCAGACCATAGGTCTTGAATTTGATTAAAAATTATATTTTGATATAATATATGTGATATATGTCGCACCCCATGACTATGGTTCAACCTTGGTATAAAACTTATATATCCACCCCGTTCAAGTTGACTATGTTTTCAACTTGCATAAAAACTGATATGCCATCCAAATTTGCCATGGGGGAGGGCACGTGGCAACATTCATCTATGCCACGTGGCCTTCTCCATTGGCCCAAAATTTCACCCCTAAATAATAATCCACCATAGATAAAATTTCAAATTTAGGATAAGGAGGAAGAAATTCAACTTATCCACGCAACATTGGCGAATCTTATTCTGACACTTGTCACAGTGTCACTAGCTTAAATATAGAGAATGTTTGCTAAATATTCTTGAGGTGCTGACTAGACTACCAAGTTATCAGTTTGTCAATGTTCTGCACAATTTTTACATGTTTGAGAAAACCAACAATAGACCATACCTTACTCATACAAACTTGGATTTTGATGAAATGAGTTGCGATAGAATCTTGGAAATAAGATCTATCCAGTCGTTCTGGTTTGGAGCATTTCCGAGCACTTTCATCTTTTAGCTAAATACTGAGCCTCTGATCATTCCTGCCCACTAGAAGCATTTTGGACCCCAAAAGATACTATCAATTGTTCATCAAGTGAGGGTAAAACTCCCTCACCCTTTCACTCTCCATCCATTTGGCCTTGGAAGGATTTTGTCCCTTGAGTCCCACTCTAAGGTATTTGACATTCCCTCTCCTTGAAGTTATGATTCTTCTGTCAAGTATGAGATCTTAGTGAAGTTCATCAAGATATTGTGGCAAGAAATAATCTATTGATGGAAGTTGAACATGCTCTCCTTGATCATCAATAAAAGGAGGCTCAAAAAATCTCAAATTCTCAACATTAACGACGAAATATATTTGCATATAAGGAGGCAGATCTAGCTTAAATGCATTAGTACCAAACTTTTCCATAATTTTAAATAGACCATAACGGATTGGCTAGCGTTTTTTACCTTCCCCTCGCAATATTTATTTGCTGATATACAACTAAACTTCATCTCCAACATGGAATTTGTGATCAACACGATGTTTATCATGCCTTGCCTTGTAGCTTCTTTGACTCTTTTAAAGTTGTTCTTGGACTGTGTGTTGTACCAATTTAATTTTCTCATTAAAATTCCTTGCCTTATCTATGTCACTATGACCATATATAGCGACAGATTTCTCAAAGATGAATTCCAAAGACGATCTTGGAAAGTACCCAAAACATGCCTCAAATGGCGATGTGTTTGTGGAAGAATGCTTTGCCCTGTTGTATGCATGTTGAATGTAATGCAACTGTTCATCCCACAACTTGGTATGTTTGCTACTATAGCCTCTAAGAAGATGAATAAATATCCTTTTCACCACCTCGGTCTGACCATATGTTTGCAGATGAAATGATGCACTCTTCTTCAACTTTGTGTCCATCATGTCCCATAATTTTGACCAAAAATTCCCAACAAACCCGGAATCTAGATCACTTATAATAGGAGTAGGAAGACCAAAATGAACCCATAAATTTTGAAATAAAAGTTTAGCAGTTGGTTCAGCTGTAATTATTTTCTTACATGGCATCAGAAGATACATTTTTTTGAACCTATCTACCACAACATACAAGTAATCATGACCTTTCCTTGACATAGGAAGACCACCTACAAAATCCATTGAGATACTCTCCCAAGGATGTGAAGGAACCAGAAGTGGAGTTTAAAATACAATTTTCTTATTACTAGGCTTACTTATTTCACATAAATAACATCCTCTTTTAAAACAAGAAACACTATCAATCATGTGTGGCCAATAACAATACCTTTGGAGATTCACTATTGTCTTGCCTACACAAAAATGTCCAACAATCAATGAAGTGTGTGCCTCCCTTATGATATCATTTCTTTCTACCTATGGTATACATAACTTGCCCAAGTGATATAACAAGAAGTTATGCATATGATAATCTAACTCTTCATTTTGGTTTCCTTGACTCAAGCTCTAATACACATCTTGAAAATCACTATCATATGAATATTGTTCAATGTAACTTTCATGCATAACTGAATTTTTATTGAGTATAATAGATGAATTTAGAATAGGCCTAGAGAGCATATCAGCTACCTTATTGTAGATTCCATTTTTTTACCTGATAACCAAATGAAATTGTTGTAGAAATCTCATGCATCTGAAATTTCTTGATTGCTGCAACTTTGACTATGATTGTAAGTACTGCAAAGGTTGATGGTCAGTATGGATAATGGTCTCTTTCCCCATAAAATATTTCTTCCATTTCTTTACACTTTGTACCAACGCATATAACTCTTTTTCATAGGTGGGATAGTTAGTCAAAGCTCCATTAAATTTTCAGAATGAAACGAAATAAGCTTACCATGCTGCATGAGAACTGCTCCCATAACATAATCACTTGCATCTCTTTGGATCTCAAATGGTTGTCTAAGATAAGGAAGAGACAATATTGGTGTTGAACTTAACTTTTTCTTTAAAGCATCAAATGTTTTTTGCTTCATATCTCCAAAATGGAATACTTTCTTGACATTTGTCAATGCATGTAACGGAGCTGCAATGGAAGAAAAATTAGCAATGAATTTCCTCCAATATTGTGCTGCCCCAAGAAAGTTTCTTACCTCTGTAACTGTATTGGGCTTGGGAAAATTGAGAATGACCTATACTCTGGAAGGGTGTATCTTCAACTCACCTCCTCCAACAATGTGTCCCAAATAAATTAAAGAAGTCTTGTTAAACTTGCACTTCGACATCTTTAAAAATATTTTCTCTTTTTTCAAGACATCAAGTACCTTGTTCACATGCATGAAATGTTCTCTTGATGTGCTAAATATAAGTGTGTCATTTAAGTAAACAATGATGAATTTATCTATAAATGGTCTTAGTACATCATTCATGACTCTCATGAAAGTAGTTGGAACATTTGTTAGATCGAATTGCATAACTAACCACTCAAACAATCTTTGTCTAGTTTTAAAAGAAGTTTTCCAAATATCCCCCTCGGCTACTCCAACTTGATGATAGCCACTTATTAAGTATAACTTGGTGAAATATATTGCATAATTTAACTGATCTAGCAAATCATCAATGTGTGGGAGTGGGTATCAATTCTTTACCGTGATTTTATTTAGTGCACGGAAATCTATGCACATGCGCCAAGTCATGTCCTTCTTTGGTACCAAAAAAATTGGTGAACCACATGGCGAAGTAGATATTCGTATGATAAATTTGTTCATAACTTCTTGGATTTTCTTCTTGATTTAAAAACTCTCCATAATTGACATGTGATACATACTAATTTTTGGAAGTGGAACATCTTATTGCAGTTAAATCTCATGTTGAATTCCCCTCTTGGGAGGTAACCCAATTTGTTCTTGAAACATCTCACCATGTTGACTTACCACATCAAACAAATCATATTTTAATTTTTCATCACATCCTTCAAAACATTCATAGTCAACATCATCTTTTTTCCTTATCATGAGAAGCACAAAATTTTTACTTTCATTAACTATCCTCTTCATTTGCCCTACATTAACTAAAGAAATATTCATTTCTTTATGGGGAGCTCTTACAATATACTCCACCCCATCCTTAATAAAACGATATTTGTTCTCATGGTGATAAAACACCACTTTCTTGTCATACAAATATGGACATCTGAAGATAATCCCAGAAATTTCAAGTGGAACCACATCTAACTCGACTCCATCAACAAAGTTTGCAGTAATAGAAAATCGAAATATGCATTTCCTTGAAACATGTAAATTTCCATTCTTAACTATCCAACCCAAAGGGTATGGCTTATGACGTGGTATAGTTTGAAGGTTAATATTTTTGGCTAATTCTTCTGAAATCAAGTTTTCTTGTGACCCACTATTAAACAATGCATCAATATTTGTATGATTTGAAATCACTCTAACATGGAAAAATTATATCCTTGTGTATTCATTTGGAGTGTTATTGTTACTATTTGAGGAACTAGTACTTTCTATGGATTCCATTCCTTTGTTAACAATGGATAAAATCTTGGTCTCATCTTCAGAATTGAATCCGAGATCTTGTTGTGTGGTGGCAGTCATCTTTTGTTTCCCCTTGTTGTTTGGTTTCTTTGGCCTTAGTTCAGGATGTAGTTTCCAACAGTGAGCTTCATCATGCCCCTCTTTGGAACAATGTTTGCATGTATTTTTCTCCCCTTCTTTCCTGATGCTTGCATTCTTCTTTCCCTTCTCTTTTCCATTACCCTTGAATAGCTTCTTCTTACAACCCTCTTCCTGAATGTTCTTTCCCCTTGCTTCAAGATCTGTGCCTTGCACACATACTTAATCTAAATTGCTTGTGTTAAACATAAGGATAGTATGTTTCAAGTAGGAATGTAAACCCCCAATGTATTTCAATATTGTGTCTTGTGAATTCAAGTTAACTCCTAACAACAAAGCCCTCTTTATAAACTCTTGTGTGTACTCTTGAACAATTTGGCCATTGATTTGCCTAAAGTTTTTCCAAAACATTATTTATTTTTGCATATATTCTAATGGATAAAACTATCTTTTAATGGAAGAAATGACTTCAACCCAATAAATGGATATGTTACCATGAATTCATATTTCCTCTTAAGTCTTTGACTCCCACCAAACTAGTGCTACTCTTTCTAGCCTTAATGAAGCCAACTCAATATTCATGTCGTCCTCATGTAGATTCTAAATTCTGAATTATACTCCCAATTGATGGATTGAATTATCTATCATCTCTGCATTTACCTCACCATTGTACATGGGAAGCTCAAACTTGATGTCCAACTTGAGTAATGGATTTTTTCCTTTTAGGATTTTTGAATGAGTGTGGGTGGTTTTTGTGGTGGAAATGAAGATGTTGATGAAGATGACGAGGATGGGGATGGTGGAGATGGAGGTGGATTTCCTCCACTACCTTTCTAACTCTTCTCTTCATCCTTCTTACCATCTTAATATACTTCTCCATGTGGAGGATTAGAACCTTCTCCTGCTCTTTCTGCAGGGAATGCATCAAACATGATTTTAACCATTATTTGAATGTATTTTAAGTCTCTCTTAAAATCCTCTTCTTCTGAATGTCCATGAGTCTCTCCAACTCTTGAAATAATGGCTAAGGATTCAAGCTTAACCTTTGATGCTTGTACCTCTTCAATCACTTCATCTTCTTGTGAAATTTGTACCTCTTCAATCTCAACTACTGGAGATAGAACTTGAGGTGCTTCAATTTCAGCTTTGAGTGAAAATTTGGGTGAAGATTATGCTTTCTCAACTCTCTTTCTTCTTGTCCTAATATGAGGACTAACAACCAATATCTTTACTTCTCCTCTCTGCAACTTCAACCTTGTAAGCATAAAAAAATTGCAACTATTAAAACCCTTCTTCAATAATCTCAAGCAAAGCAAGAAAATAACCTTTAGCAACCTTGTTCTCTGATACCAACTTGATCTGAAATTGATTGTTAGTTATTGTTGTGCTAATATCAATTTCAAAATTAATATGGAAGTGCTTTGGTTTGCTTCTTATACAAGGGTTTATACATGTGTTTATGATTGACAATTCAATAAAATTGATGAGATTAAGTGTATTTCATGAACTTAAGAGCATGGAAACTCAATATTGAACAAAATCATATAAAAACATAGAAAGCACAAATAAAAGAGAAAAATAGACACATTTTTTATGAAGGAGTTCACCCCTCTTGGGCTACATCTCCTTGGTCCAGCTTCAGAGTGTGGGCCTTTGTATTAGATTCAATTGTGCAAAAGTGTTGTTTTCATTCTCCTATTGCCTCTTCAACCTACTCCAATGGCTCCAAAACATCGAAATCTACCAATAATGACTCTTTTTGAGCCAAAATTGGTCAAAAATTTCCTCATTTATGGAAAAACCAAATTTTGCTAATTTTGCTCCATTAATTCTGGAAGTCCGCTAGTTAACTCCACTAAATGTGGAGCTTCTCCGCATTTGGCAAGTCCGCCAAAAACTTCGATAAGATAAGAAGGAATTAAGTGAGGTTAACAAGAATATTAGCGCAAAGTGCGTTTTTTCCGTTGATTTTGGATTAACGTGGTTAAACCATGGATTAACATTAATAAACTTTGCATATCGAAATTAATTTTGTTTTAAACTCTCACCGAAATGGTATTTGGCTCCTGGTATTCGCGCTCGTACCCCCAAAATATGTGGCGGCAACCTTTAAATAGAAGAGGGATCCTTAATGATTAAGGAACACATCGGATGGTATAGTGGTAAGTCGTTGGAGCTCTGCATGAGTGGTCGTGGGTTCGACCCTGACCCCCACCATAAATTTTTTTTGAATGGACTCCTTTTCGGACCATAGGTCTTAACTTTGGTTAAAAATTATACGTTGGTATAATATATGCGATATATGTTGCACACCATGACTATGGTTCAACCTTGCTATAAAAAATATATATGTGCCCCATTCAATTTGAATATGGTTTCGACTTGTAAACAAATTGATATGTCATCCAACCTTGCCATGGGGGAGGGCACGAGGTAGCCACTAGCTGCGCCACATGGCCCTTCTCCATTGGCCTAAAAATTCACCTTTAAATAATAATCCACCATACATAAAATTTCAAACTTAGGATTAGGAGGAAAAAAATAAACTTCTCTAAGCAACATTGGCGAATTTGATTCTGACACTTGTCATAGTGTCACTGGTTGAAATCTAGAGAATATTCCCTACAGATTCCTGAGGTGCTGACTTGACTGCCAAGTCATCAGTCTGTCACTATTTTGCATAATTTTTACATGTTTGAGAAAACGAATAGTAGATCATAACTTACTCATACGAACTCAGATTTTTATGAAACAAGTTGTGTTGGAATCTTGGTGACGAGATATTTCTAGTCATTCTAGTTTGGATAATATTTGATCACTTTCATTTTTTAAGCTAAATACTGAGCCTCTGATCAATTACAAAGGCATGACATGATGGTGTACTTAGCATTGACTAGTCACAATGGTTGAGAGGTTAGTCATGTAATTTAGTTAATAAATGCCAATTAATTTATTTCTATAATTTCTATATTATATTTATTGTGTGTTTATTACAACTTGATACTAACACATAATTTTGGTAAGGAAATTTGTGGTCAAGTTCCAAGTTAGTGTTTGTAATTTCTCCCATGGGCTAATATTCACCCCTAAATTTTTCTAAAGATATACATTATTAATCCGATAAAAAAAACATGTTCAAGTATTGTAAAGCTATCAACTACCCTACATGAGGTCTGCCATATTATAGGGGAATGTGGCCTCTCAGGTATAGCCACAACTTGTGCCTAATATTATTGTTGCCTTGCTATAGCGTGGAGGAAATTAATACTTAATTTGCATTAACCTACCTAGTACCACTAGTCCTTTCTCGGATCTCATGGTTTACCTTTTATATCTTCATAAAGTCAGACTTCTTGGAAATAACAATTTTTACAAAGAATTGTTGTTTCCTTGTTGTAGCATGTAAGTAATTAATACATAATTTGCATTGACCTACGTCGTACCACTAAACCTTGCTTAGATCTCAGGGTTTACCCTTTATATCTTCCTGAACTCACACTGTTTGGAAATATTAATTCAAATCCCTCCTCTAACCCACAATTCAAGGGCTAGGGCTCAATAAATATAAAACACAACCGGTTGAAATACCGAAAAGCTATCAACTAGAATGCATGAGTTATGCCATATTATAGGGGCATATATCCTCTCGGATGTAGCCATAATTTTTCCAAGAATTGTTCTTTACTTGCTATAGCGTGCAGGAAATTAATACATAATTTGAATTTTCCTACGTCATACCACTATTCCTAGCTCGAATCTTGGGGTTTAACTTTTATATCCTCCTAAACTCAGTCTTCTTGGAAATAAAAATTTATACCAAGCATTGTTGTTTCCTTCTATTTTATGGAAATACAAACCTACGGATAAGTATGCTTTCCCTAAGTGGGTGGTTCAATTACAACAACAAAAAGAAATATATATGATATTTTCCTTAACGTGAATAGATAAAGGGAGAGAAACCTACTTGTAATCTATTCGCTTTCCCTCACCTCCCTTTTTTCACTTTCGTCGCTCTCAATCCAAATTAACTCGCTCGATTGATACCTTCCATGGCAAACAGAAGACAAAAAACAACATAAAGGTAATATGATCTATTCAAATTAAAAAATTTTAATCAATTAAACTCATTAATACACATATAACATCATTGACATGTGCATTAAGAAAGGAACAAATGTCTTTATTATGAAGTAGAAGCAAGAGTACAACCAGTTGATTGATTCTTCATCACTCATACAGCTTGAGTCTCATCCTCATCACATCCAACATCAACAATCCAGCAGCATCACAGTACATGCACACACCTTCAACAGTTGACATCCAACCAACACAACTATACTTAGCACAAATTCTTGCTCACTTGTGCACTATGTCTAGTGCTCTATTTATAAGTAGATGAAGGTAGTTTGAAATAAATGAATCATTGAATGTCTTCCTAAAAATGGATGAAGAGATTTCCTTGTTCATTGGATTAAGAGGATAAGAGGTTTAATGACTTCATGGATTCCAAATTCGAATCTATCATATGAGGTGAGAACTAGAACAAATTCTAGAAGTCCCTAGAAGTCAGAGAGATTCCCAGAATCCAATGAACATTTCACTCCCAATCGACCAATGGACTCCAAAGTGGGCGATATCTTCTACAACAAAGCCTTTCATGGGTGTAGATGCTTTACAAAGCAGTTACAACTACCTAGGGGTGTGTTGATGTCTTGATAGCGCACTTCAACTGGGATCTAAGCAATGAAACTTTCATGAAGGAAGACAATCAAAATGATGACTTGTTTAGGGCATGTAGCAATAAATTTAGAGTATGATAGACCCTAATTAATATCGATCTATGTTTTGGGATGATTCCCAAATCGACCTGTAATATTTTCCCCCGAAAGAATGAAGTAAAAAATGAAATTTTGAATTATTTTCTTTATGGCGTGATGAGGATGAATTGAAGTAGACAATGACCTGCATCAATTACAATACATTACATCATGATATCTGTTCATATTTTACCTGAATTTCTGAGGGAGGTATATTCCATACTTAGCACATAAACTATCATAACATCCAAAATTTGTCTACATATATAGACTTTCTACATATATAAACCCATGATAGGATGACCATTGTACAGATGATTTGGTACTTCTCATGAAATCACAACACATATAGATGAAACTAGATCCAGGGTCTTCTCTCTTGTTCACTCGATCAGTTAAAATACAAGTCTAACAATGTGAATATGTGATCTGAAGTAGAACATGGGAAGACACAGTTTTATTACTAGCCAATGATGCAAGCTGTTAAAAGACGTGAGAGAAACCACCACTGATGATAATGGCTCTCAAGGTATTGCAACACATTCTACATGGTGTGAATAGATGATTTTATGTCGAAAACCATACAAATTCTTTTGGTCGAAGGCCTTTGATTTCAACCTGTCACAAGAAGCAAGAAACATGATGTTGATGTAAGCAAGCTCCAAGGTACTAAAAGTTTGTTTCTAAGTAAACTTCCTGGATAATGTGCACATGTTGACGGGAAGCGACTCATCAAAGGAGGGCATTAATGCTTCCCCCATCCATGACACGAAAGGGGAGTAATGATTTTGGAGACAGAATGTGACTGATGAAGCAATGTTAGGGATGGTGGTCATGAAATGAGGGTTTATGAGTATTGCAAAGGATGAGGAATAACTAAGTGACTTCTCTTGAACATATCAAAGATACTAAATAAATTGGAAACTTTTGACCCAAAACCGAAGTGATGGATGGTTTTATAGACCATAGGTATGATAGACCATCAAGCAAATTACCCAACCCAAAAATCATCGAGATAAAGTGAATAAGTGCCATGTTCAAGAGAAACTTGCTACCACAAAGTGTTTTATCCCTTTCCAATTTTCCACAGTCATTTTTGACCAATACCTCTTTATTTTTTAACAAGCTTGAGGAGGATAACATATGCTTGATGTATAATTTTTCCCTGTGGGTGAATCCATCGCTATTTTATGCTTTAACGAGTCTAGCGAAGGTGAAGCCTGATCTTGTCATGATGGAAAATTTCATCGCTATTTGATGCTTTAACGAGTCTAATGACAATGAGAACTCAGTCCTTTTTCATATTTAGAGAGTTTGAAAAAGGGACTAAAGGAAGACTCCACAAGTTATTTTTTGTATAATAGTACCTTAGATCCGAAAAAGCGTAAAATAATACCTGAGAGAACCTCCTAGCCATGTACGACTAGGGGCTTCATTTTTCGTAATCATAATCTATCTCAGTCCAGAAAATGTTTAAGCTTATACTGAGTAGATTTCGTTTCAATTCTTTTAACAAGCTCGAAAGGACAAGCGCTCGACAATATTTTCATATTTTGAGATTCTAAAAAGAGTTGAAAGAGAACTTTGGGGGGGTTCCTTTTTCACATTTAACAAAGCTTGAAAAAGAGATAAAATTTCACTTTGAATTGTTTTTCATGTTTAACAAAGCTCGAATAAAGAGGATAAAAGTATGATTTGAATTCCTTTTTCATGTTTAAAAAATCTCAAAAAAAGAGATAACAATGTGCTTTGAGTTCATTTTTCATGTTTAACAAAGCTTGAAAAAGAGATAAAAGTGTGCTTTGTGGTTTCCCTTTTCATAAGTTTTAACAAGTCCAAAAAAGTGATAAAAATGTACTCATATCACCGAATTTCAATTTAATTTACAAGCAGGAAAAGACGGAAAGAACTTGGCATTTTCATGTGTTTTACGAGAATGAAAAATATAACAAAATAAGCTCAGAATTTTCAAGAGTTTAACGAGTCTTGAAAATAATAACCAAAATGGACTCGAGATAAGTTTCATTTTTATACAAGCTTGAAACATAGAAAAAATTATGCTTGATAGTGGTTTCATTTTTACACAATCTTGAAATAGAGAAAAATTTGCTTGAAACAGGTTTGTTTCATTTTAACATAAGCTTGCAACAAAGGAAAAATCATTTTTTAAAGTAGTTTCATTTTTACAGAAGCTTGAAACGTAGAAAACTATGCTTGAAATAAATTTGAATGCACCCTGCAAGAGCACATGCCCCCCAAGCTTCATTTCATTCACGTAAGTAGACTACTGGTTACTAAATAGCTGGATGAAATGAAGGTTCATTTACGAGATCATATAAAAGACTTGGCTTAATTAGGAGAGGATTTTTTTCATTTTTTAACGAACTTGACATAGGAAAAGAACTATTCTCATGGAACCTTGTTTCGTTTTTTAACGAGGTTGACACAGTAAAAGAACTATCCTCAAAACCTGATTCATTTTTTAACGAGGTTTACACAGTAAAAGAACTATCCTCAAGGGAAATTGTTTCATTTAATGAGTTTGACATAGTAAAAGAACTATCCTCACCACTTCATTCATTTCTTAATGAGGTTGACACAGTCAAAGAACTGTCATCATCACCTGGTTCATTTTTTAATGAGGTTGACACAGTAAAAGAACCATCCTCAATGGAACCTATTTCTATTAGGTCCCTATATTACTAGTATAGTCCCTTATTGTTGTTAGTGTAACCCCCTTATTGTTATTATTGTACCCCTGTAACCCCCATATTGTTATTATTGTGCTTTTAAATTATTATTGTTAGTTTAGCTAGGATTACACTGTGGCCCCACTAGCATTACATGGTGGCCCCATGGACTCCCATATATAAAAAGGAGGTTTTGTAATTTGTATCATCCAAGAATTGTTCATTCATGTAATGTATTGGAGGTTTCCCCCTCAAATTGGCTTATTTCTAAGGCGTTGACATCTCTTTTATTCTATTTTTGGAGCTGAATTCACAACATTTGGTATCAGAGCTTTGGATTCTAGGGTTTCGCTGCTCCAAACAGGTCATCGTGGAATTTTCGCTATAATTTTTTTTGTACGAAGTTTAAGAAGCTGAAATTTTTAAGGTGTGAAGCCAAAATCTTGAGGAACATCATCACAAAATTTTAAAACTTAGTTCACAATATTTTCGGAGATATGATCTGTGGAATTTAGGTCTTTTTGCAGGCTCCTCAATATAATATAAACAGTTCATCATGGAATTTGTGCTATAACATTTTTTATATGAAGGTTCAGAATCTGAAATGTTTAGGGCACAAAGCTAAAATCCTGAGGAAACTCGTTGCAAAATTTTAGAGTTTGGTTCGAAATATTTTTAGAGATATGATCTGTGGAAGGTAGTGCTTTGTCAAGCTCATGAATTTCATCTCAAAGAAGTGATCGTGGGAAAATATTCATAACTCTCTCTCTGAGCATCGGATTGGAGTTCTGTAAAAAGTGGCCACAAGTACTATAGTTTCTTTGCTATCAACTTCAGAGCTAAAAGACGAAACAGTGACACGTGGCAAGTCTTACGAGTTCGATATATTGAAACAATCCATAATTAGGTCATTTTGAGAGATTGGACATAACTTTACCTTGAAGAATCCAAATCAGCTTAGACCTATGGCATTCAAAAGAGGATTTAGAAGGCTACCTCAGTGCAAAATTTTAGATATTGAAGAGACGTAATCACAGAGATAATCTAATTTAAATATCGAGCTCTTCAAATGCAAGACAAAGGTGTGTATTTTTTTCTAAATTGCATAAGTCTTGTTTGAAGAATCAATTTGAATTGATTCCAAGGGCATATTGTATAATAGATATCAGTATTGGGTTCTAAAAAATGCCCCATAAAAATAATTCAACACCCATTAAGCCTTCAGAACGCTCTGCTATGACTCATGAAGATGAAGAATTGCAATATGATCTATCAAAATTACAAGTGCAAGTGCACTAAATTTCGCTCTCGCAAAGACCAACAAAAAATGAAATGGAAGTTTTGAAGAAATGCATGGAAGTGAAGATGGATGGTTTGAAGAAAGGTGTGGAAGCTAAGATGGATGACATGGAAGAAAAAATGAAAGACAACATGGAAAAAATGAAGAATGATCTAAAAGCAAACATGGAAGGTTTGACAAAGTTGATACAACAAATGTTTCCTAATGGTGAAAAGATAGTAGAGGAAACTCATGATGAGAACAAAATAAATGTTAATCATGACTTCATAAAATATAATGTTGGTGGGAAGAGCCACCATATTCCAAAAATGGATATGAGGAAGTTTGATGGAAAGGAGCCTGTAACATGGATACTACAGATGGAGCAATATTTTGATCTCCATAATGTGCAAAACACACAAAAGGTACGCATTGCAACTTTACATTTAGAACAAAATACATTTGTGTGGTATCGATGGCTTTGCTCCCGTAAAAAAATTGTCACTTGGTCAATTTTTACGGAGGAAATGATAGCACATTATGAGGATACAAAGAGCAACACCTTCTTTAGCCAATTGATAAATCTCAAACAAAATGGTTTAATGGGGGAGCACATTGAGGAATTCCAAAAATTGAATATAAGGGTAACTGATATTCCAGAGGAACACAGGATTGATCTCTTCATAGGTACTTTAAAGGATAGCATCCAACATGAAGTTCGCGTTTTGGAACCTGATTCATTGGAGAAGGCATTCAGGTTGGCAAGAAAAATTGAATGTAAAATTATGGCGACAAGGAAGCCTACCACTCACTTCTATAAAGAGGGATGTGTTGCTACTCCTAGATTTCCACAACCTACAAGGTTGACACCACAAAAATTGGAAGAAAAAAAGAGAAAAAGGGCTTTGCTACAGTTGTGATAGCAAATACACTAAAGGTCATAAGTGTGCTGAGAAGAAATTATTTTACATAGATTGTGAAGAGGAAGAAGAAAATGAACAAGACGAGGATATACACCAGGAACCAGCCCCAGAAGAGGAAGAAATGAATCCAACCATATCGTGTAATGCACTGGCAGGAATTACCACTCCTCAAACTCTCAAGATAAAAGGACAAATCAAGAAGAGAAAGGTAATAGTGTTGATTGATTCAGGTAGCACCCATAAATTTATTCATTGTAAGGTAGCCAAGGAATTAAATTGTTTCCTATACCCAGCACCAGAATGTCAAGTGATGGTTGCAAATGGAGGAACTATAAATTGCTCTGGAAAATGCCATAATATCAAGCTAACCATGGGGGAATATGTATTGAATAGTCCAATGCTTTCCATTCCTATGGAAGGTGTTGATGTTGTACTAGGAGTACAATGGTTACAATCTTTGGGGACGGTAGCTTTTAATTTTCAAGAACTTTTCTTGAAATTTTTTTCAGAAGGAAAGGAAGTCGAATTACGGGGTATTGGAGGGAAGCCAGGAAGGATAATAAGCTCTAATGTCATGACAAAGCTTCTAAAGAAAGAACAACGAGGCGTAATTGCACAATTATGCTCACTAGAAGTTCCGACATCAAAATCATCTATTTCTGCAGATCTCCAACAAGTCTTGGACAATCATTCCAGGGTGTTTGAAACTCCCAAAGGACTCCCACCTATTCGTGATCATGATCATGCTATTCATTTGATTCCAGGAAGTGTTCCTCCAAACATCCGGCCTTATAGATATCCTTACTTCCAAAAGAGCGAAATTGAACGTATGATTGCAGAAATGTTAGAGGCGGGTATAATCCAACCTAGTCAAAGTTCTTTCTCTGCTCCTGTAGTATTGGTACACAAGAAGGATGGATCATGGCGAATGTGTCCGGATTATAGGGAGCTCAATAAACTCACCATTAAAGATAAATTTCCCATTCCTGTGATTGATGAATTATTGGATGAATTACATGGAGCAATTTATTTTACCAAGTTGGATCTTCGTTCGGGATATCATCAAATTAGAATGAAGACTGAAGATATTCCAAAAACAGCATTTCGAACTCATGAGGGTCATTATGAATTTTTGGTCATGCCTTTTGGCCTTACCAATGCACCTTCTACATTTCAAAGGTTGATGAATTCCATTTTCAAACCCTTCCTTAGAAAATTTGTGCTAGTATTTTTTGATGATATACTAATCTACAACAGGTCTTGGAAGGATCATATTGAACATGTTGACAGGGTGCTCAAACTATTGCAGGAGAAACAATTATATGCAAAAACATCCAAATGTTTCTTTGGAGTATAAGAGGTGGAATATCTGGGTCATATTGTATCTCACGAGGTTGTTAAGGTAGACCCTAACAAAATTAAAGCCATTAAAGAATGGAAATTCCCCACAACCATAAAGCAGTTGCGAGGATTTCTTAGGTTAACAGGGTATTATCGCAAGTTTTTTAAGAATTTTGGGAGAATAGTAGCACCTATAACAACATTATTGAAGAAAGATGCATTTTCATGGACTCCTGAAGCAACTAAGGCCTTTGAACATCTTAAAGAGGCAATGTTCCTAACACCGATATTAGCTACGCTAGACTTCACAAAAACCTTTATTGTGGAATGTGATGCCTCAGGAAATGGAATTGGTGCTGTTTTAATGCAGGAAGGAAGACCCATTGCTTTTGAAAGTCGTCCAATCAAAGGAAAGTATTTACAGAAACCTATTTATGAGAAGGAAATGTTAGCAATACTGCATGCACTAAAGAAATGGCGAACTTACCTAATGGGAAGACACTTCAAGGTAAAAACTGATCATGATAGTCTTAAACACTTTTTGGAACAAAGACTATCATCAGAAGAGCAGCAGAAATGGGTCACAAAGATGTTGGGTTATGACTTTCAAATAATCTACAAAAAAGGAAAGCTTAATGTTGTTGCAGATGCACTCTCAAGAAAGAATGAAGAGGTGGAAGCATTGCTTTGTGCCATTTCTATTATCCAACCAGATTGGATAACCGAAGCAAGAGATGAATGGAAGAAGGACAAAGATGTATGGACACTCATTCAAAAGTTGCGGCAAGATCCTAGTACATCTGATACATTTAGTTGGAAAAATGATTCCTTATGGTACAAAGATCGCTTATATCTTTGTAAGAATTCCCAACTAAAACAAAATATTCTTCTGGAATTGCACACTTGTCCTTTAGGAGGACACTCAGGATTTTTAAAAACTTACCACAGGGTGAAGAAAGAATTTTTTTGGGATGGCCTTAAATCTGATATTCAAAAGTTTGTGGCGGGATGTTTGGTTTGCCAGCAGAATAAAGTGGAGACAATTAAGACCCCGGGACTTCTACAACCTTTATCCATTCCAAGTCAACGTTGGGAGGAGATTTCAATGGATTTTATCACAGGTTTACCTAAGTCCGAAGGAAAGAGTGTCATCATGTTGGTAGTTGATAGACTTACCAAGTATGCACACTTTTGTGCATTATCTCATCCATTTAAAGCAAGTACAGTTGCTACTACATTTATGGACACAATTCAAAAGCTACATGAAAACCCAAGGGTTATTGTGAGCGACAGAGATCCCATTTTTACTGGAAATTTTTGGACGGAGTTATTTTCTTGTTTGGGTACTCAATTAGCTCATAGCTCATCTTATCATCCTCAATCTGATGGTCAAACAGAGATAGTAAATAAATGTTTGGAAGGATATCTTCGTTGTTTTATATCTGATAAACAAACACAATGGGTCAAGTGGTTACCTCTCGCTGAATGGTGGTATAACACTTCCTTCCATACTGCAGCAAAAATGACCCCATTTATGGCACTTTATGGATATCATCGACCATCCATCACATCATCTTTAAGAAAAAATTATAATGTTCAAGCAGTGGAAGATCACATCGAGCATCAACAAGAAGTTCTCCAACTCTTAACGGATAACCTGAGTTTGGCACAAAATCGAATGAAACAACAGGCAGATCAACATCGCAGCGAGAGAAGTTTTGATGTAGGAGATTGGGTATTTTTACGGCTACAACCATACAAACAAATGTCCCTCAAGCAAGCTAAGAAGGATAATAAATTATCGCCAAAGTACTATGGCCCTTACAAGGTGTTGCAAAAGATTGGTACTATGGCATACAAATTGGAGCTTCCTGCTTCTTCGCGAGTACATCCAGTTTTCCATGTTTCATGCTTAAAGAAGGTTATAGGTGAAAATCTTCCAGTTCAAACAATATTGCCAGAACTTGATGAGGAAGGAAAAAACATATTGGAACCTGAAGGGGTCATGGAAACAAGAACTCGACAGCTACGGAATCGATCAATTTCAGAGTATTTCATCAAGTGGGAGAACTTACCCACTGAATATTCTACATGGGAGGATGAGAATTTTATACAGAAGCACCCAGAGCTTCTCAAGCATTGAGGACAACACTTTTTTGAAGGAGAGGGGCATGTTAGGTCCCTATATTACTAGTATAGTCCCTTATTGTTGTTAGTGTAACCCCCTTATTGTTATTATTGTACTCCTGTAACCCCCATATTGTTATTATTGTGCCCTTAAATTATTATTTTTAGGTCGGCTAGGATTACATTGTGGCCCCACTAGGATTACATGGTGGCCCCATGGACTCCTATATATAGAAAGGAGGTTTTGTAATTTGTATCATCCAAGAATTGTTGATTCATGTAATGTATTGGAGGTTTCCCCCTCGAAGTGGCTTATTTCTAAGGCGTTGATATCTCTTTTCTTCTATTTTTGGAGCTGGTTTCACAACAATTTCATTTAATGAGGTTGACATAGTAAAATAAATATCCTCATCACCCGATTCATTTTCTAATGAGTTTTACACAGTAAATAACCATCCTCAAAATTCACCCATCCTATCTATTTCAGAATCATTGGGAACCTTCCTTAAGTCAGATGCAATGGAAGATATCGTATTCCAGGTCTCTATATTTGTGATTTCCGCTAATGTCACAAGCCACGATAATGAAAAGGTGCCCATTAGGGAAGGATACTTAAAGAGTCCTACACCAATTTTTTGAGACTCAGGTGTCATCGAAAACATCAAAGATGAAGCAACAATATATGTTGTCGCAATTGTAACAGATGGTACAATCTAGAATGATGTCTCTTCCATGGTTAAATAACCCAAAAAACACTCTAACGAATCTACGAGAACTTCAGAGTCAAAAGGATCAACGAAAGTAGAGTAGGTCAAACGAGGAAGAGACTGATATAAATGAAGCCCCAACCCAAAATGAGTGGGATTCGAAGGGGTTGTCTCTTCCTGAAGCTCTTCCTTTATTGAAATCAAACCATGTGGAAGAAATTCACCGTAAGGCCTGAGATAAATTTCACGCGGTAAACTTTGTGGTAAAGAGGAAGACTCGACGGTTATGGATGGCTGAGGATCAGATGGATGCATCGGATAAAATTCTTGTTGTTAAACTTCAGGATCAACTTTTGGATCGAATTCGATTTGAACAAGCTCGGGTTCAGGATTCACCATTTCATAGATTGAATTTCAATTTCCTCAGGCAACTCTGAGATTTTCGTCTTGACAGTTGCAGATAAACAGGGATTAGTTGAAACAACTCGAGACTTGGTACTCAAAGGATCATATGTCTCTAGTACATCATATGATGGAACACCATGAGCTCTATAGGTACTAGACTCGGTAGGGCAAGCACGCCTTCGTCTACTAGGAGTAGCTTCTGGCAATAACAGAGGTTTATTCGTTGTCCTACGCAAACGACAAGGAAGGGGTTGATATTCTTCCACAATTGTTGATTTATTTTATATAAAAAAAATAAACAATAAGAGGGCGATACTAGGAAAAAGGTTTCCCAAGAAACTGTTAACTACAGTAAACTGCCTTAATAAACCAAGGACTTATTATACATGCAGGAAATTTCCTCGAATTTTGTTTTCGGTGTATCACACGTAAAAGGAGTCTAACTCAGTTACCTATGGATGGTAAGCAAACTAAAGTTTTCCTCCCAAATATATGCGAAGGTACGTGAAGGACCAATCTGTGTTAGCACTGTCTAATGCGAAACCATACTATGAGAGCATCCCCTTATAATTTTCATACTAAAACATCTCCTGGTATAACAGAAAGTACATGGAAAAGCTTCAATATACTTATGTATGTCGAATGAGGTATCACACTCAGAATGTATCACATAAAATTAACGAAAACTGCTATGTTTAACGACGTTGGAACACGTCTCTAGCCTAGACCTCTAAATTCTATCGTTAATGTTACAATGCTTCCTTAGATAAATTCAGATAAATTTTATGTTGATCTTGATTATCATTTTGTCATTTAGGTTCACCGTGAGATGTATTGAACATTCCTAGAATGCAATTAGAATGATATGCATTCGTTTTGAAATGATTTTTGACAATGAATAAATATCTAGTAGGGATAGAGAAATCAGATAATTTTCAATCATCAACGAGCACATCTAAATGCAATTTTTCCCTAAACTATTCCTCAAGTAGCACTCATAATCCCTCAATGAAAATGCATTTTTTTATTTTCAATTTCCTTTAAGTTTAGATGAAAGAAAAAGAAACTAATGCACAAACAATCACTCAAAACTTTCAAGAGAAAGGAAGACTGAAATGAAAATTCCTCTTTTGGAAAATAATGAATTGATTAAATGTAAATTTGAACTTTGGAACTATTCACAATGATAAAGGAAACAAAAATAAACATTGATAAAAAAAATCCAAAGTGAGGCAAGAAGAGTAAAGGTAAACTGGTCTCTGGAGGTATTCAATCACTTAAAAATTTAGCAAGCAAACACTAACACGCATTAGAGAAAGACAAAACAGATAGATTTTGGTTGATCACAAGGGAAACACACCCCTGAGTGGGATATAGTGCATTGCAGAGAACTATCCCTAAGACAATAGTGCTATGCAGAGCATTATGTCAAGACCAACAATGCGCTTGTGCCAGAGGACTCTTTGAAAAACAAGAAATCACACTAATTTTGCTAAGAAAAATTCAAATGATTAAAAAAAGTAGGTAAATTTTACTATATGTTGATGGAAAAGGACAAAAGCACCAGAGAAAATTTGTCATTCCCCAGTATGGTTTCCAATTGTTTTTATGGAAATACAAACTTATGGATAAGTATGCTTTCCCTAAGTGGGTGGTTCACTTAGAAAAACAGAAATAAACATATTTGATATTTTCCTTAATGTGAATTGATAAAAGGAGAGAAACCTACTTGTAATATGTTTGCTTTCCCTCGACTGCCTTCATTTCTTTCGTCACTCTCAATCCAACTTAACTCGCTCAATTGATACCTGCCATGGGAAACAGAGGACAGAAAACAACATAAAGGCAATGCAATCTATTCAAATTAAAAAAATTGAATTGATTAAACTCATTAATACACATATAACATCATTGACACGTGCATTAGGAAAGGAAAAAATGTCTTTATTATGAAGTAGAAGGAAGAGTACAACCAATTGATCTATTTTCCATCACTCATTCAACTTGATTCCCATCCTCATGACATCCAACATAAAAAATATAGCAACATCACAGTACATGCACACACCTTCAAGAGTTCATATCCAACCAACATAACTCTACTTAAAAAAAAATAAAAAAAATTGATCTCTTGTGCACCATTTTCAGTGCTCTATTTATATGTAGATGAAGGTAGTTTGAAATAAATGAATCATTGAATGGATTTCCTAAAAATGGATGAAGAGGTTTCCTTTTTCATGGGAATAGGAGGATAATAGGTTTAATGACTTCATGGGTTCCAAATTCGAAGCTATCAGATGATATGAGAGCTAGAAAAACATCTCGACGTCACTAGAAGTCAAGGAGATTCCCGGAATCCAATAAAAATTTCGGTCCCAGTCGACCAGCACACTTCAAAGTGAGCTTATATCCTCTACAATGCAGCCTTGCATGGGAGTAGATTCTTTGAAAAGAAGTTACAAATGTCTAGGTGTGCATTGATGGCTTGCTAAGGCACTTCAACTGGCATCTAAGCACTTCATGAAGGAAGACCATAAATGTGATGACTTGTTTAGGGAATGTAGCAACCAATTTAGAGTATGATAGACCCTAATTAATAACGATTTGTTTTTTTGGATGATGCCGAAATCGACCTATAACACCTTGTTGTAGCTTGCAAGAAATTACTGCATAATTTGCATTGACCTAGCTAGTACCATTAGTCCTTGCTTAGGTCTTATGGTTTACCCTTTGTATATTTCTGAGCACACCCTGCTTCGAAAGAAGACTTCAATACCATCCTACCCCACAATAAAAGGGCCAACGATCATCAAATATATGACCAAACATGTTTAAATACTGGAAACCTATCAACTACCTTAGATGGGGTCTACCATATTACAGGCACATGTGGCCTCTCAAATAAACTTGAAGAATAGGATCAAGATTATTTTTTTTGCTGAGAATACACTTATTGACATAAATGTTAAATATGGGAATATGAAATTTTTACACCGATAATTGTTCGAAAAATAGTTACACACATATGTGACATCATGGACTACCATAATTAAATGGTACAAAATATAGGGTAATGGGAATGATTTATTTATAGGTATATCTCCAAAATGTTAACCCCAAGGGTTGGCTCGATGGTTTAGAGTAGAGTCATACATGTCACGTGAATTTTTTTTCTATTATTTTTTATTTGAATATCTTTGATTCCCTTGGGTTGAGACCCCATGATTAGGGCCAATGGTTTTCCCATTTTACCATTCACGAAATGTGGGAAAGTACTTCGAGATTTCCATTCTTTCATTCCAATTAAAAAAAGAAAGATATATCTCCAAAAATATTGATTGTTTTTCCCTTTATTATATGTGTAATACCATTTCCCTTGGTCATATTTATGTGGATTCGTGGAAGTACTTCTGGTTTTTCCATGCTTTCATTCCAAGTAAAAAATAGAAAATATATATCTCCAAAACAATTGATTGTTGTTCCCTCTCTTATATGTGTAATACCATTTCCCTTGATCATATATATGTGGAATCGTGGCCTCTTTCTATATGATATTTTTATTCTTTTCCTTCCTGCTATGGTGGCAGTGAAAACCCAAATTAAACCTATGTACACAAGAAGGTTACTGTCGAAGTTTCCATATTTTATAATTGTTTTAAGGTTATTGTAGATTGATGGTTTGCAGGAAATCGAGTCCAACTAGTTTTTTTTTTTATGGATTGAATATCAATTATCAAGTATTGCCGTAAGGATTTTGAAATATAAGCTAACTTTTATAGTCAAAAATAAAAAAATTGTGGTAACCCCTTTTAATATTCATTGTAAAATTTACTTTAAGGGAACTCCAATATTTATGGTCAATGATGAATTTGATTTGTGCATCTACATAGATTGACTTGTGAACAATTAATTCAATGGGAGGGAGGGGGAAATGGAAATTTTTCAGAATCAAGAGAAGTATGGAAAAATATACAAATTCATTGAAGACTGTTGAATTATTTTTTCAGTAGAGAGGGGAATACATTCCACATGTGGGAAATCATTGATACTAGAACTTATGTACTTATTTCACTTTCTCTTTCAACGTATCTTCTCTTTGAGAATTTGTTAGCTTACAAGAATCCTAAGTTGTATGATTTTCCTCCTTAGCGAAACCTGCAATTGATGTTGATGTCGAAATATAGCAGGACTGATATGAGTCCTTTTCCATGTAATGTTTTGGAATATATCTCATAAATTTTTCAGTGGGGAGGAAAGAACTATTGATTCCATGAATACGCAGAGACATTCAAATGCCACAACACCCCTGTTGCAAATTTCTTGTGAAAAGGGATTTTTAAAGAAACCCTTCCCTTTGAATTATTTCTTTAAGACATGGAGGCTTGAGTAGTGGTTCTTCCAAGTTAAATTTGGCATTGTTAAATATATGATGGTAAAGTCTCTTTCTGAAATTATGACAATGATGATTGATTCATTTGGTGTTTATGGGGAAGGAGATTCTAACTGGTATTACGAGTATAGTTGAAGGTTGCACTGGGGACTTTGATAGATACCTCACAAATTCAAGGCTAATAAAACATATCAAAATTTTACTGTTTAATAAAACATATCAGAGATTTTCCTTTTTTCATTGGAAGTTTTTTATAGTTGATACATTAACAACAAGTTAGTATATAATAAAAAATATTAAAAATATGCTATATTTTGCATTGCCATATTTGTATGCTTGGTACATTGACAGAGTTGTATGGTTGGTACTTTGAAGACTTCCAATAGCATGGATTTGTGTTTGCATGAAGAAAATAACCTTAAAAATTAAAAAATTGTAATGTATTCCATTAATATATTTGTGCAGTTGATATAATGAAGATCTCTCAATACCCAATACATGAATATGGCCTTATGTTTGATCTGAGAGGTTTGTGAGCTAAAATTAAATTTAACAGTGTTGAAGAATTATGAAGTTGTTATAGTGAATATCTCTCATGGAAATGGCCTTAAGTTTGAGCTCGAAGCTTTGTGAACTAAGAATATATGTTTCATCTCAAAGCTTTGTGAGCTAAAAATCAATTTAATAGTGATAAATATATAAACAAAACTTTTAAAACAAAAATAGAGAAATTATGGAACATAAGACACATGAAAAGACAATAAGGAAATATTCATTCTAGTAAAACCCATTCATAGAAATAAGATTAACCCATTATGTCATCAACAAAGTACAAGGCCATTTCCTTACTGGTAAAGAGTACTACTACATCACCACCATTACAAAACACAGAAAAAACTAAAGATCGTATCCCAACATATGGTGATCTAAAGAGAATGTCAATTGTAAAAATATAAAAAAGAAAAGAAAAATGAAACACAATTGAAACAGTTGTATTTCTTCAGAGCTTCTACTAAGATCTATATGGATATGTTTTTTTAATTTTGTATAGAGTAAAACACTTAATATTTACATAGAATTCAATCAAGGAATGCACACCAAATACTTCTTCTGTCACTTGGTTTTCACTCACAATTGTTCAAATATGGAGATGGATTTTTGCTAAGAGAAACCTCTATCATAAGCATCACAATAGCCTAGTTAAAAACATTAAAGCTAGCTGAATTTGTAACATTGCTTACTGGAATTCGCTCTAGTTGTAACTCCCATGCTTGGATAGTCTAAGTCATTCTTCATGTCTGAAGAAATTTACAAGATGATCATTAGTGAGGCTTGCAGCTTGCATGAAGAAGTACATGATTGTCGGGCCATAAATTGGAAATTTCACTTCACCAAACCATTGCTAATAATATATGCTTTGGATGAGTTCATATGAATTGTCCTTGCATACATATGTTTGTTCAAAATGGGCTTGAAATTCACGAAGTCCCATGTTTATTTTCCAAATGAGCCGAATTCTTGTTCAATATAAATAGAGACAAAAGCAAACATGTCAAAATGTAGAACTTAGAGAAATTTGAGTCATAGGAAACATTGTTTAAGAAAAAAACAAAATAAATAGGAAGAAGAAAATACATTTTTGAATGTAAACTATTTAAGGAGGGAGATAAAAATGAAAGTTTATATGGAAAAAAATCAAAACAACATAAAGGGGATATCTAAATTCCAGTTCTGAAAAGATATAAAAAAACCATGGAAAGTTAATGCAGATGGAATTTTATAGGAAAATAATTCAAAAAATGAAACGAGGATGTCTAATTCCAGTGCCCAACGGGATATCTAAATTCCAGTCCCAAAAATATGTAACAAACCATCAGAACGTTCATATCTTTATAATACATGCATACATTTCTAATCACAATACCTTAATAGCCCTACAATATTGACTTCTCTCTTTTCAAAAGTAGGAAACAATCTCAAGCTAGAGGTAAGAGTTACCTCAAGAATGTGTTTGGCATTCTCAACTATCCCTATGATTTTGGCTACATCCAAGATATCATATTGTACATTCATTGATGCAATTTTCCTCTCATTTAAGGTTTCGATAATGGTGGTATCAAATCCATCAAATGAATCTCTAAAAAAATTGTTCGATTTGAGATAAACAAGAACAACATAAAGAAGGAAATTTTCATCAATAAAGCAATCTAGGATTGTGCTAAAGCATTATAATTAACCAACGAATAAATATATTGTTCCGTTAAGATTAAACATTGATAATTAAGCCCACGATCTAGTGGAAGTGGAATCATTCTGTGAGAGAGAGTCTATGGAAGTTGTGGGAAACCCAACGTTTCACTCACCAACCATCCAGTGAATCCACAAGTCAAAGAAAAAGCTAACGATCTATGGGTAATTGAATTGTGAATGGATAAAGTGCAGTTGAAAGTTGCCTTATGTAAATTACACCACACACAAAAATTCTTGTCCTCAGCAATCCATCTCACTAGAAATTGGATTCAAACCCCACACCAAAAACAAAAAACAAAGATTCTATTGATAATGTAGTTTAAATCTTATAATCCACACTAGTGAATACTAAATGGTTATCAGAACTAGAAATTAATTAAATCAAAACAACATATTAAACCAGAATTGTTACAAGCATACAAAGGAATAAATTAAGCATTCACACCATCACAAAAGAGATTGTTTCCCTATAAACCAAATTGGGTAAAACCATATTCTAGTGGTATAACCAATGCTTTATTTTCTTAGCAATTTTTAAAATTACAATAGGATTAAAAGAGTGTGAAGCCCCAAAGTCATATAAGTAGTTATGGAGAGGTAGGTTTGGCAATTCTCAGGTAATAAAGAAAGGATGGCTCATCTCTCTCATTAGGAAAATATCTAAAGATAATTTGGGTTTTGGGGGCATCTTCTTGGATGTGAATCAGGTCATCGGGGAATGACATCATACCATTACACATGTTGATAGGCATACACTCCCATTTTGATAGATTTGGATTGGGGCATCTAGTTCATGGACTTTTCTCTTGTTTGATTTTCTAAAGATTTATCCTATTTGATACGGGTTTGAAACTAAAAAAGAGGATGAAAAATTGGGAGTTTTCTTCATTCATGCCTAATTGAAAAGGGAGGGGAAACCATAGGGAAAATTTCCAAGGCTTTGGTGGTAGAATTAGGATAGGATAACATTAAATTACTCAGAAGTTGGTAGTTTCTCATTATATCCAGCAGCTCGAGCCTCTTTGATTATTGAGTTTTTTCAGGTTCATCTCTCATTGGGTTGGGACTGAGGTATTACTCAAGTTGTAGTCCTGAAATGTATCCTCTTTCTTTGGAGCTTCAACGAGCTTCTCCTGGTATCTCCCTATCTTTTCCAATCTCCTTATTGTATCTATTTTTTCAATTTGGTGTAGTCAATGCACAAATTAAGATTTCAAGAGAAAAATAGAGGGGTAAGAAGAAAATAATACTTAAATGCCTCACGCTTGCTCAATATTGTGAGCTAATTCATTCCCACCTATGCACCCATCAGAGACAAAATTTCAAATAACATTATGCATGATGGTATTTGTTCATTGAATTAAATTAGGTTAGTGTGAGATAAATGGCAGTCAAAAATCCCCATTTTTACCAAAAGGATTTAATACCCAACTATTCACTGACCAACAATTTTTTTAGAGTCCAGTTTGAAGGACACATTACTCACCTTTTCCTGTGAAGGCCAAAATTCGAGAAATGCCATCAAATTTGTCAATAGCATCAGTCGTGCCATCACCATTTCTCCCATAAATTCATTTCTTTACTCAGGTCTTAATAGAGGGGGAATTTGGTATATTATATATGGAGAATTTGTTATGATGTTCCTCCATTAATGGGGCTAGACATGGATAGTTGGTGCAATTGAAATCAGGATTGGAACCATTATTCATTTCAATGGTATCGGAGCATCGGGGGAGGATACATGTTATTTTATGAATGAAATTCATATGGAAAAAATCTACATGAAAATCTAAGAACTATATTTCCTCGAGGAGCCTTCCACCCTTTGCATTGGTAGGGGAATAATTACATTTCCTTGAGGAGCCTATCACCCACCGCATTGACAGAGGAGACGCTAAGTCAGACTCTATAGCTTTGATGTGGCGGCTATGCTCATATCATTATCTGGGAAAACTAAAGATCCATGGTTAATCTATGGATTCTTGGAAAATTGTTTGTATGAATAGATATAACACAAACCCATGAATCATAGATGTCACTGCATATTATTCACATAATAAGGGTTTTTTACAAGTACCTTACCATGATTTGAATAAAAGATAATGTTACAGTAATTTTAATGCATTACAACATGCCCCTAGAATACTAAAAAGAAAGACTAGAGGTACATTACTCACTAAACTTCTCATGATTACCTTTCCACTTAATTATTATAATATGGGTTGAATAGGGACCTTGAAATGAATACATTCAGAGAGGTGTAGAGAAGAATCATAACCATAGGTCATTTGGGTAACCAAACAAAAATAATTTATAATATAATCCTCCTAAGTAGCTCATTGCATTGCACATACATTTTTTGTCAAATCCTTCTAAGAAATTTGTTTCACACTGAAACCATTTTCTTTTCTCTATATAATTTCCATAGAAGGAAACTCTCACAAATTTAACTTTTTGGTTTATCGTAACATCATGTATTGATAATATTTTACAATGACAAACAACAATCCAATATAGCTCATATCACCTACATTCCTATGCAAGAGGATCTCTAGTCTTTCTCATATTACATAACTTCCTACATAAGAGTATGAAATTTTCATGTGTTGGGTAACCTATAAAATTACAATAATCATGAAGGTATATGATTGGAACCAAAGGATCTAATAAAACCTAATAGATGTAAACGTAAATGTCAGGAATCAACACAAAAGATGAAAGATGCTTACATCTCATTTGAGAAGTTTGTAATACCAAACATTTCCAATTGTTTCAAATCAATTTATACATGCATCCACCAAATAAGGTGTCATCCACTTGGCTATACTGACACAAAATACAAACACAATATCGAAGCCTCGCATTTCCTTACATCCAGTTTGGGCAATTTATAATACAAAAAGTTACTCAAACACTGATCTAGATACAGCTACAGTAGCCAACTGTTTCAACTCAATTTAAATAGGCTAAGTTATATGACATGACAACCACAACATGAAGGTGGAATTCACTTGACTATCCTTTACATAAAATCCAAAAGATAGTCTCAAAGCCTCCAAACTGTTAATCAATCATTCATGGCAACATGATTCCTATGCCAACCACATACCATGCCTCACTACAAGCTTCCTTGAATGTTTGAAAATGTTTTGTAAAGATACAAAAGATAAAAAATAAGATGGACAATAAGCAATTAAGGAAAAAAAATTATATCATTCAATGATAAAACTTCAAAAAAAGAATTGAACAGTAAATTTTCTATAAAAAATAAAGGAAACAAACATATTAAAATAAGAAATGGAGAAAGTGACTATATAAACAAGATTTTGGAAAGGAAAGCTAACAAGGTGGATAATTTACAAATATACAAGAACAAAATTATTCACTGGTAGCATAAAATGCTACAAAAATGTCAAATGAATGACATAATAGCATTTCATTACATAAACAGTAAAAATGACCTAAGTGATACCACCCACTAAAAGGACGTTTTTTGTGTGCTGAATTTTTTTCAAGGCCACTAACGGAATAAAACCTCTTGGCATCCCTCTTTGAGACAACACTAGTTATATGAGCTTTCATAACTCTGATCTCCAATTAATTTTTTCCCAATTTCAAAAAAGGAAAAAAAATGGAAGGAAATGACTCTACATATCAACTATAACCACTGTGGTTTCTCTTGAAGAAGTTAAAATACAAATTAATTCCAAAGCTTAGAAAAGTTTCCTTGTATAGAACTCACTATTTTTAAAAACCTCGCACATCACCTGACCAAACTTTGTATTGTATCTAGCTTCATTTGAAATTTCACTATGTTATGAGTTTTCCAAGTACATGAATTACGTCTAACTTCTTGGGAAACCTCGTTCTTATTTGCAGGAGATATTTCTTTAATAAATGGAAAACTTGAGACCCAATATTTTTTTAATTTTCTCCCTTTGGTCTAGTAGCCTTTCTTCCTTTTCTGTGAATGGATTGTGTCACCTTCCTAGGAAAAATATTCAACATTTTCATCACCAATTTATGTTGAAAATGCATTTATCTCACCCTAATCATTTGAGTAACCTATTCATTAATCCATAATCTAGATATCATATGAATTTTCACAAGAGCTAGCATCTCTCTCATTAACATATTGTTTAAAGGAGCTTGAAGCATGAAGAGAATGTGTATTCTTGGATGGAGGCTTTTGAAAGTATGATAATACATCCATTTTCCTTGACGATTTCTTCCCATAATTAGCTTTTGACATCTCACTAAATATTACAAAAGTAAATTTTCAAATCGATCTAGGAACCCACATCAATATTTTCAAAGACCCGCGAATTACTATATGTGTAAGTAGTATTCAATGAAAAATAAGTGCGACATCAAATTATTATGATGTAAAATAAACGCAATGTTCACAAAAACCATTAAGCAATTTTTTTTAAAATGTTATGTCAAATCCAATTGAAAAAATAAATCATTATACGCATAACAATAACACCATGATTCATCATCCATAGAACAAATAGATTCATTCAAATGTAAAATACATAAAAATTTCCATTAAATTAATTCATATCTCCAAGTCACATGATGAACACTTGGAAGCTTTGAACAAAACAACAAAGTATTACAATAAATTTAATAATCCTTTGCAAAATAACTCTCTATCCAAAGATTATATATATATATATATAGATAACACATTTGTGTTGTGCACCTTATTGGAATTACGTATAGTGAGGAGATATGTATTTTTTATATATAACAATATACCCTTATCTTTTATTGTAACTAATGCTTCCAACAATATCATACAAAGTTATGATCCATTAAAAATGTAACTTACCATCATTAGGAAGAACATAACCAAATATCAACTCAATCATGCAAGATCTAATTTACGATGACAAGTAATAGGATTTCTCTAAATAACATGGAATGCCAAGTGATCATTTCTCTATCTTTTGTATAATAAATATTCTCACATACATGAACATAAAACCATATATGATGGAATCATAATCCTAATTATGTTTTAAGAATGATGAAAGTATGCTATTTAGAAAATATTATGGGAAGAATGCCACTCACATATTGTATTTACCCTCTTGAATTTAAGTATTAATGAAATTTCTCTCACATACACAAACATAGAACCTTTAATTATGAAAGCACAATTTTGATTCTCATCATGATCGGAAACATTATCACAATTCCACACACTACATTGTTTTAACCCACTTGGATTCTTAGGGATAAAAAATATCTCTCACAAACACGAATATAGAACCATATATGATGAAAGCATAATTTTGATTATGTTTAAGAACAATGAAATACAGATCTTTAGAAAACACTATGGGCACAAAGTCATTCACTATATTGTTTGACCCACCAATGCGACTTTTTTCATCTAAGTTTTTTAGGTTTTAAACCTATACAAAAATTATCTTCAAACAAAATCTTAAAATAGAAAAATAAAACCATAGTGAGAGCATAAAACATAAAACATATATACACAACAATTTACCCATGGATCCCAAAACTGGGACTACTAGCTTGATTTTTCATTATATTCCTTTCAATATTACAACACGTATATATACATGCCAAATAATTTATAAACCACAATCCATTAAACCAACTAGATTAGAACATAACTGTAGTTCCCTTGATCAAATCTACAAAATACCATGGGCAGATAACCATCATGCCCAAAGCCATGTGCAAACCCATGTAGAAAACCATAGGCAGGTCTACCCACCTAATATAGGGTCCAAAAAAAATTCCTAGAGCACTGCCCCGGCCCTGTGCAAGGTGGATACCACCCCCTTCTGACCCCCGTGATGTGCCTGATGCAAGTGTAGAGAAGCTTTCTACCCCCGCTTCTCTCCTAGAGCTAGTCATGGAAAGAATCTAACACACACCCAACATTCTCCCACTTGTTTTTTCCTTTCCACAAGGGACACAAGAGATATTAGTCATTGTTCCATTCCTGCAAGAACCATTGTTTCTCTACACCAAGATAAATTATCAATTTTCAAATAATTTTTTAATGCTTCTACAACACTCTTCAAAGTATCTACCTTTACCAAGAACAGTTTTTTATCCTCGGCCAAATCGGTCACAAAGTGATACTGAAAATCAATGTGTTTTTTCTTTGAATTATAAGTAGTGTTCTTAGCCATGAAAATTTCACTTTGCCTATCACGATGTAGCCTTATAGCTCTCTAAAATAACCCCATACTTGAACACAATCTCTGCAACCAAAATGATTCCTTGCCTGCATGAGTGGCTGCCATGTATTCAGCCTCTGTAGTTGAAAGAGCCACTACGAACTGTCTTTTATTCATCCAACTGACTGCACCTCCAAATAGGCTAAACAAATACCCACCTTTAGATATTCTTTGATCCATATCTCCAGCCCAATCTGTATCAAAAAATCCATGGATATCCAAAACTCTGTCCGATCCAGGTCTTCCCTCGTAGCACAAACCATAATCACTAGTGTCACGCAAATATCTAAAAACCTGCTTCACTGCTGTCCAATTCTCCTTTCCTGGTTTGGAATAAATTTGCTCAATAATCCCATTGCATATGCAATGTCTAGTCTAGTACAAACCATTACATACATCAGTTTATCAACTTTACTTGCATATGGAACATGAGACATGTCCTCTTCTTCTTCTTCTTTCTTGGGAAAATGTTCAACATATAAATTTACACCTATAGGAATAGGAACCTTCATTGATTTACTATCCTGCATATTGAACCTCTGCAATATTGTCTCAACATACTTCCTCTAGTTTAACAAAAGCTTCCTCTTTAATGCTATTGTTTAATTTTCCATTCCCAAACTATAGTTTGCATGACCAAGAACCTTAATGTCAAATTTGGAGAAAGATTGGGTCTTCAAATCGTGGATAATTTATTTTTCATTTCCAACCAAAAACATATCATCCACATACAAGAAAAAATAAATAACACGACAACCAATTAATTTAAAATACACACAATGATCCTCTTTACATATGGCGAAGCGAAGTCCCCGTATATATGTATCAAATTTATGATACCACATCGTTGGTGACTGTTTTAACCCATGTAAATACTTTTCTGAACTTGTATAGAATTTCTTTCTTAACCTTCATCACAAATCCTTCATATTTATTTATGTAGATATCCTCTTCTAGATCCCTGCGAAGAAATTTTGTCCTCACATCCTTCTGTTCTACCTCAAAATAAAATTAAACAAAAATAGATAAAAGTCATCTAATAGAGGTTACCTTGGAAATAGGAGGAAAACTATCACCAAAATCAATTCCCGACACCTGGGAATAACCTTTTGCTACCAACCGAGTTTTGTAATTATCCACCTTAACTTTTGCATTTATCTTCTTCTTAAACACCAATTTAATTCCAATGGGTTTCCTTATAGATGGAAACTCCACTAAATCCCATGCCTCATTTTTATGCAAGGATTCCATTTCATCAACCATCGCCTCCTTCCATAGTTTTCCATCCTCTGAATCCACCACCTCCATGACAAAACTAGGATCATCATCAGTGATAGATAAAGTAAAATTTGAACAGAAAGCAGATGGACTATACCTTTATGGCGGCCTTCTCTCTCGAACTGATATTCTCATAGCTGGAGTTTGTGGCTCTTCCTCTTTTGAATCTTGTTCTACTATAGAGTCTGATTCTTCCTCCTTTAGTTCAAACTCTATCTTCTCAGGTTCCTTTGGTAGGACTTCATGTTTAAAAACATCTTTCACCTCTCTAAACACCACATCTCAGTTGTACACAACCTTCCTTGTTTCTGGATTCCAAAGCTTATAACCCTTTAAACCATCCTTATACCCAATAAAGATGCACCTTTTATATTTACTAGCCAACTTGGTTCTTTTCTCCTTTGGAACATGTACATATGCATCACAAAATAATACCCTCAAATTTGAAAGAGATGTTTTCTTACCAATCCATACCTCCTGTGGAGTCTTATCCTCCAATGTTGATAAAGGTGATCTATTAACCAGGTAGCATTCAGTCTCCACTACCTCTTCCCAGAATTCATGTCCTAACTCGGTACACCAAGCATACTTCTTTCCTTTTTCATCAACGTATTGTTCATTATTTTGGAAACTTTGTTTTTCTGAGGTGTGTATGGAGTAGTCTTCTTCCATGCTATACAACACTTCTTAGAGAACTCTTCAAATTCCTTCTTGCAGATTTATCCTTCATTATCTATCCCCCATGTTCGTTTTTCTGAATGATTATTTTTTTCTATGTAGATATCAATATGGGAAGGAAGTAAGCTAACCTTCTCTAATTGTTCATAGGGTTCATGTTGAACCTAGATTCATAAACACACCACAAGAGCTTACAAAATAAGCACACATCCATGGATCATAGAGTAGCTCCTATGGAACTCATCCATTCTCCTCTATTTACAAAATACCATATATATTGGAAATTGCTTCACCATCTTTAATTGAAAAACCATGACGCAATCTCCAACAACACTCCACCCTTCAACTTATGTCCATCAAACCTCAAGAATTTCCTAGAAAACAAAAACTTGAATATAGCCAGCCTTTGAGCAAGAAAGGATCAAGCCTTCATGGTAAAATAACCCCTTCTTCCCTTATAAACATTAAAAGTAGGAACACATTTACTAGACATCAAAGAAAAGAAACACCATGTATAACAAATTTGCCTCACTATATAGTATAGATAAATTGGAAAATAAAAATAATTATAATAACCATAGAACAAAGTTAATAACAAGTTCCATCATTACATGAAATGCATATACATCTACAAATTCAACAACAGCTAACCAAATGGAGGAATTTTAATAAAATAATAGCCAAAAACTAGGCTAGAATTATTACATTAATTTCTATGCTAGATGTTTTCTTTCTATTTTATCTCAAAACTTCAAAGGAGAGAGATAGTGCCTTAAATCAAAAATATTGGTTTTGGAAAAGAGAAGGATTCTTATTCAAGTCGTGGTCTCCATAATTCATTCCAAACAAATTTTGTCACCACCACAACATTGTGGGTGAGGCTTCCAAAATATTCCACTCTATTAGTGTCCATATTTGCATCCTTCCACCAGTGATCAAATTAACTCTTTCATGTCATGTTAGGGGTCCCATTCTGAATTTTTTGTCATTCCACTAGGTCATGCAAAAATTTGGTCACTTGGTGTAGATTTAAATCAATTTTCACTCTTGTCAAAAAATTTCATCACTTGCTGGCTCATTTCATCATTATGCTGAGTGTCCATCATTCATGATATTTTATCACCTTTTCATTCATTTCACCATAAAGTTCATTCAGTTAGGGTTTTCATTAGTTCTTAGGTTTTCAAGGTCCATCAAATTACCTTCTACATACATAAAAGAAAAACAAGTAAGAGAGTGACAATAAACACTTCCCATCACTCATATCGCTCAAAATCGTCATTTTTCCACAAACCCTAGCCTATAGCTACAATTTAACCTTTTCTATACTAGGCCTGTGTTTTCCCTTTTGGACCCCTTCCCCTCACACAATCCTTAAATTTCCTATTTCCCCTACTCTATAACATCTATCCCTTTCCCCCAAAATTTTCCCAAGAATTTAGACAACCCCTAACCTCTTCATTCATCTCCCTCTAAATGATAGTCCTAAATCCCCTGTTTTCCCTACATTTATGGAGTAGTCTTGGGAAAATCTATTTTTCTCCCTTATGGAGTGTCCCAATGACTTTCTTGATAAGTCAAATGATAGCTATACTAGAATATATTTCCATTGAGCTATCATGAGATCAATTTTGAGTTCAGGAAGGCCTCAAAAAGTGTCTTGCAAGAGCACATTGCGTTTTTTGCACCCTCATTCTGCACTTTTTGACAAGTATTGGGAGAATTGATTTTTGTGGGGATATACTTGATAATTTTCAGTTCTTTATAGGTGCATTGTGTGGCCGACAAAAATATCTTTGGAACGACTTATCATGAGCTGAATTTGGAGTTCGGGAAGGCCTCCACAAGTGGCCTGCAAGGAGGAGTTGCGCTCCTGGACTCGGTGTTGCGTAAATGATGGATTTAAATGTAATTAAGTTACTTCTGAGTTTCATGAGGGTAAATAAATTAGGTAAAAGTTTTGAGTATTGATGAATAAATTTCATTAAAGTTAGGGATGAGCCAGTTTAACCTCCCTACACTCTAGGTTTGCAGTTCAGACTTTTGTGGATCATCTCCTCAACTCAGGGATTCGACCCCTGAGGTTGGTAGAAGTTGTTTCTTGCCTATATATTTCACCTCTTCACTCATTAGAGAAGGTTGGATGCTGTTGTATTAATAAGAGATACTAGTGTATTCGGATTTTGGTAGGAATATACTAGATGAGTTGCAACTATTCTTTTGGAATTCATGTGGTACTATATTTTGGCATAGTTTCTTCTTCTATTTCATATATGTATGAATGTTTTGTACTTTCCATGTTCATTCTAGTTCTATGATATGTTTGATTCTCAAGTTTGATAAGAATAATACATCTTTTATGGTATGTTTTGGTAGAATCACCATAATTTGTTTCAATTTCTTCAGTTTAAAAATGTAATGTCATGCTCTTTTTAGCACCTCACCAGTCTGATCCATCTCACATAAGAACACTAAAGTGTTAAAGAGCTTACCTACCTCACACCATCATATGTCTAGTTTTCTGATGTTATTTTCCCTGACCTAGTTACCTCTTTGACCTAATTCACTCATCCAACACCCAAATCAACCAATAAAAACCCCTGTGCTACTATACCTATCCTAAAACATAATTGATCTAGCCATCTTGGTTGTCATCCCTTGGAGAGAGCCCTCTCAGACCTAGTAGGGCTATTTGCTTGGAAATAGCTTGGTCTGTAGTTACCTTTGCTTGTCTCTTCTCAGCCTCAGAGATCCAATGGAGTGGTAATATCTTGGAGACCATACTGGGGAAGAAAGTGATAGATCTTCCCTATGACAACAATCATCAAAGTTTAGATCTATTTTTTGATGGTGGACATCGGTCATATGCATATGAAGGCTGCATCATTCACCTGGCGACTCCAGTGTCGAAGAATCCAAAGGTTCATAATTTTCATGGTGACTCCACTTTTCAAGAACTAGTAGTTTGAAGATATTCTTGGAGAACTCACTGTTCTCAAAATGGATTCGATTGATCGAAGGTATGTTCCTATGAATCGAGCTCATATTCCTGGTTTTCCTAACAAAATTCCTTGTATAGATTGGAAATTAGGACTGTCAAATTTTAAGGTCTAGGATGGTGAAGATGTAGTTTGAATTTGGTAAAATTTCATTTTCATATTCATAGAATAAAGATTAAGTTTCTTGAATATTTTATGATGAATATTTTTATGGCTACCTTGGAGGAAAAAGTGAGATCATGGTATGAGATTCTACCATTTGCTAGTTTATATTCTCCGAAGGATTTTCATTCAATTTTCTTTCAACGTTATCAAAGCTCTAATTCTTCCTTTTCGATGATTGATAGTTGTTGTGAGATCTCTGATAATTTCATTGAGTTTCTTGAATTTTTTTGGGGGGATGAATAGTGTGTAAATTATGAGATCATAGAAGCCATATATGATTTTTCCTCCCAACACGAATTAGTAGCTTCCTCCTTGGATGAAAAATACCTGGACCAAGAAAGAGAAATGCCTATTCCTGATCTTGAAAATGAAAATCTGAGTTTAAATGATGACAGTCAAGAAATTTATGAAACTATATAGGAATTTTTTGAGAGTAAGCCAATTTGTGATGATGATTTTCTGCAAGGAGATCAGCTAATAGAGACCATTGTCTTTCATGAAAATGATAAGGTTGTCATGTTTAACAATCTTGAAGAATTTTTTATGTTCAAGGATTATTTAGACTATGAATTTGAGGAGTATGAGCCTAAGAGAGACAACGTGCAAGAAATAGAGTCATAGTTTCCCGCGCTTCAGGAATTTTCAATGAACACTCAAATAGCAGAAATTCATACTTCCCTATGCCTTCCTATGGATAAATGACCAAGTATTCTTTCAGATCAGAATGAAGAGTGTGCTTTTCTTTTTTCTAGACCTCAAGACAAGGTAACATTTCAGATTTTTGAAGATCCTTTTATTGATTTGATACAGTTAGCAAGGATGATGTATTTTATTGTTTTCATGGACCCGAAGAACATATTCAGTGGTAACTCAGATTTTTTCTTTTTTTCTTTTTTTTCTGCCTACTCGAGGAAATTGCGAGCATGATTCAAATAAGTAACCATCTGTTGGATTGGTTACATAGTAAGGGTCACTTCCATTAGGGGATTTTTGAGGTCTAAAATGGGCCTCCTAAGGAAATATTAAAATAATAGTGGAAATAATAAAATAAGATTTGATTTCATCATTAAATTTTAGAGGGAAAAAAGAAAAAAATACTTTTTCAACTCGTATTTTCAACTTATCTCCCAAATGTTTTACTCAAATTTTGAGTGGGAGTACTGGTTTGATGCAAAAATCAATTCCTCATCAAAGGAGTACCCATGCTGCATACTTTCGATGGATCCTGCTACACTAAAAATAAGAAATACATGAAAAATGTGATTGCAATCATGTTTTTTCATGTATTTCTCATTCTTCATGTAGTAGGGTCGATCGAAAGTATGCAACATGGGTACTCCTTAGATGAAGAATTAAAATTTTCATCCAACAAGTAATCCCGCTCGAAATTTGAGTAAAAACTTTAGGAGATAAGTTGAAAATATGAGTTGAAAAAGTAGTTTTATTATTTTATTATTTTTTAATATTTTTACCCTTTTATTTAAAAAATGGTGAAACATCCCCCATGGTTGACATCATCATATTGAATCTTATTGGTTCTTATAAAGTTTATTTTGGTTGTAAATTTTTCTTATAAGACCCATTTAGACCTCAAAATTCCCGTAATGACATGATTGTACATATGTATTCAGCAAGCAGGTGGTTGTAATCATTATTTGAAGCCCTCAAGTCTCAGTGATATGCTCCCATCAATAAGTTTAGTAATTTTTTTATTTCAATCAGTTCGGAGTCAGTTTTCAAAAAATATTTTAGATAAGTCTTGAGTTATTTTGTCATTTCAAAAGTTCAATATTCAGTTTTCTCTTTAGCTCTTGAATCCATGCCCAATGGATAGATACTTGGTCTATGGTGTTCTTGACACCTCCAAGGAGCTACCATCGCCAGCTGGATCCAAAGTTAGTGTCAGTATTTTCATCCTTCCACCAGTGATCAAATTAACTCTTTCATGTCATGTTAGGGTTCCCATTCTAAATTTTTTGTCATTCCACTAGGTCATGAAAAAATTTGGTCACTTGGTGTAGATTTAAATCAATTTTCACTCTTTTCAAAAAAATTCATCACTTGATGGGTCATTTCATCACTATGCTGAGTGTCCATCATTCATGATTTTTTATCACCTTTTTTTTCATTTCACCATGAAGTTCATTCAGTTAGGGTATCCATTAGGTCTTAAGGTTTTCAAGGTCCATAAAACTACCATCTGCATACATAAAAGACCAGAAAGTAAGAGAGTGATAATAAACACTTCCTACCACTCCTATCCCTCAAAATCATCATTTTCCCACAAACCCTAGTCTATCGCTACAATTTGACCTTTTCTAGACGAGGCTGGTGTTTTTACATTTTGGACCCCTTCTCCTCACTCAATCATTGAAATTCCACTTTCCCCTACTCTCCAACCTTTATCACTATCCCCCAAAATTTCCCAAATAATTTATAGAACCCCTAACCTATTCATTCCCGTCCCTATACAAGATAGGCCTAAATCACTTATTTTCCCTACGTTTCTAGCGTAGTCTTGGGAAAATCAAATTTACTCCTTGATGGAGTGTCCAATGAATTTATGGATAATTCAAATGACAAGTATACTAGAATATATTTCCAATTAGATATCATTAGCTCAATTTGGAGTTCAGGAAGGCCTCCAAAAGTGGCCTACAAGAGAACAATGCGATTTTTGCACCATCATTCTGCACATTTTGACAAGTTTTGGAAGAATTTATTTTTGTGGGGCTATACTTAATCATTTTTAGTGCTTGATAGGTCCATTGTATAGAATATAGAAATATGTTTCCAATTAGCTATCATGATCTCAATTTGGAATTCGGTAAGGCCTAAAAACGTGGCCTACAAGGAGGCATTGCGCTCCTAGGCTTGGCGCTACGCTCCTGACACTGGCGTTGTCCTCCTGACCAGTCTTGGAAGATTCAAATTTTGGAGGGATAAAACTAATAATTTTTAGAAATAAAGTAAATTTTTGGAAACTAGACAGGAAAATATTTCCAATGAGCTATCCTGAGCTCAATTTGGACATCAAAAACACCATCAAAAGTTGGCTTGAAGTTGGCACCGCGCTCATGACTAGTGACTCATATTTCTGTTTTTTTTTGTTAGTTTTCTGAGTTTGATCATGGAAAATGTGAATTTTACTAATGTAAATTATGGATTTAAATTTAATTATTTTACTTTTGAGTTACTTAAGGGTAAATACATTAGGTAAAACTATTTTTGAGTATTGATGAATCAGTTTCACTAAAGTTAGGGATGAGTCAGTTTGAGCTCTCTACACTCTAGGTTTGCAGTTTAGACTATTGTGGATCAGCTCCTCAACTCAGGGATTCGATCCCTGGGGTTGGAAGGAGTTGTTTCTTGACTATATATTTCACCTATTCACTCATTAGATAAGGTTGGATGATGTTGTATTGATCAGAGATACTAGTGTATTCAGATTTTGGCAGGAATATATTGGATGAGTTGCAACTATTATTTTAGGATTCATGTGGTACTATACGTTGGAATATCTTCTTCTTATGTTTCATATGTATGAATTTTTTTTACTTTCCATGTTCATTCGAGTTCTATGATATGCTTGATTCTCAAGTTTGATAAGCAGAATACATCTTTTATGCTCTGTTTTGGGAGAATCGCCATAATTTGTTTGAGTTTCTTCAATTTAAAAAGAATTCACGTAGTTTCATGCTATTTTTAGCAGCTCACTAGTCTGATCCATCTCACAAAAGAGCCCTAAAGTGTTAGAGTGATTACCTACCTTTCCCCATAAGATGTTTGCAATTTTGATCTCATTTTCCCTGACTTAGTTACCTCTTTGCCCTAATTCACTCATCCAACACCCAAATCAACCAATAAAAACCCCTGTGGTACTATACCTAGCCAAAAACCTAATTGAGCCAACCCTCTTGCATGTGATCCCTTGGACAGAGCCCTATCTTGCCTAGTAGGGCTAGCTACTTGGTGAGATGATCTGGGTAAATTCCTGATACTCTTTTAACCAAGGCCGTTTACTTCGGATGATGTGTTAGAATTACCTTTTATCAAAATAGTTAATGAAAAAATTCAGATATAATCAAGAGGAATACATTTCAACAATCATATAACAAAAATGCAAGAGGTTTAATAACGGATTTCATCCAGTGTGGACTACCTCTCCGGGCCTTGGTGTCTTGATGGTGTTTTCTACTTCACTTAATGTTGTAAATGGTGATAATGTACATGGATTCTATTGACTTTTCATTCAAGGAAAAGCCCTCAACATGAGTGGCAAAGTCTCTCCACGAGACATTCCATTACTAGGAACTCTCATTCATCACAAACCTCCTATCAGGATGAAAAATTTACACATGGTGAGAAAGTGTATCCCGCCATCAAGGCAAAAAAAGGGATCTCACAACATAAGTCACCACAATAAATACCACATCAACTACACATAAATATTCTGCATCTTTCATCAACAACAAATAAACATGACGAATTTGTATCATACAAGGCAGGAATCGACATGACATAAATCATCCTAAAGCAATAATCAATGAAGTACATGGTGTTAGTCATCAGTATTTTTCACTTGTTAGTGATGACTAGATCTATAGCTGATTTTTCTAGAAGCTGATTTCCATATGTCAATTTTTCATCTAGAAAACCCTTATAAAAATTTTTTCGCCTTTCCTACTTTTCAGTCCGCCCATGTCAAGGTTAAAACACATTATCACTATCCTATCTAGCTTTAGCCCTACTTGTCTGCCCATCATCTCTAAAAGGGCAACCCAATGACTGTTTCAAAAGCCTCCCCTAAGTTAGGAAGTGGCGCTTTAAGGCATTTTATCCTTGGCAAACATCAAAAGGCCAAAAAACCTCCATCTGATACAAGCCAATCATGACAAACCTCCCACTCTGTAAATGAAATTGATTACAGCCCTAAGTCGCACCACTTACACACCCCTAAGTCTCAGCACTACATAGACCATAGTCTCAAGATGATTATTAGGTGTTTTACAGTGTTTTATGGATTTTACAAAGACAGGAAATATAACATCATCTCAGAAGAAATTTCTTGAATCTACATTTAGAAGAACAACTGCTTCTCAATGTAAACATGAGCCTGAGATATATCTGCAAGACAGAGAGTTACTCATCAAGACCTTACAGGTTCCTTTCAGCATGAAATCACAGTAAAATAAAGACACCACTGTCAAACAGACTGGTAATTTTTCATGGCCAAGAACCTCCTTCATCTACAAGCAGAGGGTTAAGGCACCTCCTTCATCTACAAGCAGAGGGCGATGGCCAATATTGATTTCAAATATTGCAGAACCTACTATAAGCCCAGGTTTTCTTTTTACTAGACAGTAAAACAGTGACTCTAAGTTTCTGAGTGTAAGTAATGATCATAACAGGACTAAGATCTGAAATGTGCAAGACAAAAGAAAACAGAGTGTGTGGTCTTGTAAAGAGAATCATTTGAGGTTTTAGTCATCATCAGGGAGCATAAAAAAGGGACTCCTCAATCAAAGCTATCATAACAAATATCTCTGCAGGGGTGTTAATATGAATAGCTTCAATCAGTCTTGAGCAGGAAAATACTTCAGTAAAAAGACCCCTGTGTGTTCTTTTATTCCTGTTGAAATGTGAAATACAGTCCATGGTTTCTGGATGAACATAAAAAGAGGCAGGAAAATAGTATACAGTCCCAGACCTAAGACATCTTGGTACCAGTCAAAGCGCCAGTGTAAGTCCAGTTGTTGCAATCTACACTCCACCACAAAGACAAGTGTATCCTTCAGATGCAGCAAGTTTGGTGATTTCAGAGTTCCATTAGAAGAAGATGGCTAATAAGAGCCTTGGTGTTTATGAGTAGCCCTAGCTACTTTTTACACTTCATATTTTTGTCTCCTCAACACAAGGATATTAAAACAGGTTATGGTCTGAGTTTTAAAACTCTGGAACAGCTTGCAAGGTTATTCAGGCCATGTCATTATTTCCACATGAAAGCAGATCCATTTATAGACAGCTGCTCTTTCAAACATGCTATAATAGCGGACACAGGAAATCTAGGTTTATGTCATCAAGAGACATCACCATTGGAACTATTGTTCATCATAGGCAAAAGAGGTGTTTTGATAGACTGTCAGTGTTTTAGAAAGTTCGAAGAAAAAATGGGTTTTCATTATTCAATGGACAGAGATATTATATGATATGTTTTGAGCAGAGAAGTGTATTGAAAAAAGGCGCCCCTCTTAATAAATAGACCATGACAAAGTTCAAATAAATGCAGAAAGTTGTTGATACCTACAGTTGAGGAAAGAGGTTGAAGAAGAAATTGGAGACAGAAACTGTCAAAGCAAGTTGAAAAGACAAACCTTACCCTTTCAAATAACAAAGCAGTCTTCAGTATTTTCTTGACAGATTTAAAGTGAGTTTACGTAACAAGTGTCATCAACAGTGTTAAAACAAGGTGGCAAAGGATGGTTTGTAGGTCATCAGGGTATTATTCAAAGTTGGAGTTGCTGTGTTAAATGGTCACCAGAGAGACAAAACTGACAGGAATCACCTTTCAGACCCATGTGCATAAGTGAACAGAGTTTTGACCTTTCAAAGCTATACTTACTTTTTATAAAGAGGTTGATTCATGTTAGCACAATTTAAAAACATAAAAAACCTCCGCTGCCTACATCGCTTCGAAATCCAAGTTACAAGTGCACCAAAAGGTATGGTTGAAGAAGACCAAAGGCTTAGAAAACCTTTGCAAAGGCCAACCAAAAGTTCATTTTGCATTTCAAAAAATAAAGTAACCGTTGGGGTTTTTGTTATTTCAAAAGGGTAAATTAAATTGACCAACTTCATTTTTGAAATCTCCGAACAAGAGTATCGAGCAAAGACCCTTTGCTTCCCTCAAGATCAAACAAAGAAGTTTCGGAGCGGTTTGAAAAAGTTTGTCATAGTTTAACAGCGCGACGCGCCTGGAATATTGCAAGACGCGCTCAGGTGGATTTTTACACTAGCGCTCAACTGTCGTGCGACGCGCCTGTACATGTGCGCGACGCGCCTGTACATGTGCGCGACGCGCCTATACACGACGCCCGGCCGACCCGACAAAGCCACCCGACAGCCTATGTGCGCGAATTTTTCTCATTCAAACGCGTCACGCTTGTGGTTACACCTCCAACCGCCTTCAAAACACTTCTAACTCACAAACAAAGATCTGCATATTTATTTTTGAGGTATTTGGTCTTGCTCCCCCTTAAAGTTCGCGTTTTATAGATATTGTTTGGGGCAGAAAAATCTTGGTTTAAAAAACAAGATGTGTTAAGTAATGGCATTGAAAGGGGATAAGTGGTTTTGATTTAAAAACTGAGTCTGGAAAAACCCTAATTCACCAGCAGTAAGCATGTTCATGAAATTGCTCTCCAAATAGCCTGACCTTAGTAACAACAGGAATCAGTTAGAATTTTTTTCTATCAAATTAGCATAAAGAACAGAGGGAAGTAAAGAAAGCAGTGTTTGATGAAGAGATGCAGTGTCCAATTTGAAGGAGGGTTTGTTTTTAAAGAGCAGTTTTATTGGTCCTGGTTACTACATCAAAAAACACATTAAACCCTGTTAGCCTATCTCAGAACAACAAGCTTTGGACTCTTTTAAAATCATCATTAGTGACTGTGTGCATACTTTGAATTAATTAGTAAAGTAGCATAAAAAGGGACCAGTGTCTTGATTAGAAGAAGTATTTGCTCACTACAAAACTGTTTTGTTGTCCTCTAAGCAACCAGGGCCATGACACCTTGCACCATCACAGTAATCTGTTAAAACTGTGTATCCTTTGTGGATTCTGTTAGGATTTTAAATATACTTGTGAAAAAGGCATCAAAGGTTGTGAAAGCCTCATTTTAAAGAACAGAGGTTTTTGTATTGAGAAGGAAATTGTGCACAAACATTCAAAAAAACATTATTTCCTTACCAAGGCAGTGGATTTGGGCTGAATAAGATATACTCTGGTTGACTATTCTCATTTTGATTAAATCTGCTGGTAAAGGGCATACAAGGACAAAACTGTATTTTGAAGCTCAGAAGATTGTATTTTTACCTTTGTCCACCCACAGGAAGGTGTCTTCACCATGTTTTCTTTGACTTAACTGTGTATGTCATTATGAGTATGTGATGATTCATATACAAAGGCAAGAAGAAGGTTTTGTTATAAATAGACAGGGCTTTATATCAAAGGAAGGCATTTCACACTATCCTCAAAACATTGCTACATTATCAAACAGTGAAGTGATAGAAGGCTGAAGCAGAGTTTGTTGCAAAGAAGGCATTTCAAAAGCCTTGTGGTAAATTGGTGTTTTGAAAGAACAATCTAGGTCAAAATTCCGCCCAGGCAGGACAGCAGAAGTGGTTCGCATAAAAGATATGAGCCAATCTCTACATAGGAGGTTAATGCTCATCCATCCATCGTCTTCAACTTCCATGAAGTAGGTTGTTTAGATTTCTGCCAGAAGATACAGGAGGTCAAAATTTTCTCGCCATTGACACACCTATGTGCCCTGAGGTTCCAGAACAAGCATTTCCAGGTAGCGGACCTTGATTTCAAGTTTTCTCCAAGATCAATGTCCAAAGCCACCAAGATTCCATATCATGGCGAGAAATGGTTCAAACAGACCCATCTTGACTTGGAAGATTACAAGCCTTTCATCAAGCCTGAGCATAGAGATACTTTCACTGCTATTTTTCCTTTTTCTTATCTTCTTGACAGCTATGCTCCTCTAATGAAAGTCATAATGAAGTATTTTACTTGTGAAGGGAGGTTTGCTCGAGTTTATGCCTACCATGTCTGACTATTGATGCATTTCACTAGAACCAGGCAGCTAAATCTCCCTTACTTTTTATACAAAAGCCTCGAGAAAATGGCATCCACAGTCTAGAAGAAGGCCCCACCTCTGCAAATACCTTCCCTTTTCCATCATTCTCTGATCAAAATTATCATCCTACACCAGCTAGAGAAAAAATAGGTTCCATGGGATATTTTTATCAGCCACCCAGATTTCTCTACTGTTCCACCTGTCCATATATCTCCCACCCAGCATGTTCACCGCCCTGTACCTTTGTCAAGCAGGCCTACTCCTAGAAGACTCAAGTTTCCTACAGAACAATCAGGACAGCAGAAAGAAGAAGGGCATGAACAGGTAGAAGAGGAAGAGGATGAGCAAGAAGAAAATGATGAAAGCCAGCAGCATGATTTTGATGGTCATGGATAGTAGCTTGAGCCACATAGTGAGCATGAGGTGGAAACAAACCAGCAGACTGATGTTGGTAAACAGGGGCAGCAGTCTAAACAGCAGGAAGAGATAGGGGAAGAGCAGCAAATTGCAGATGAAGAGCAACAGCAGGAGCAAGAAGAAAAAGGTACTGAACAGTAGCATCTCAGTGAAAGTGAACAGAAGGGACAAGAGGAAGAGCAGCAGCTTGATATTGAAGGTCATGAGCAGCATTTTGGGCAGGAATTTGAGCAGCAGCTTGAGCCACAAAATGAACAGGAAATCCAAGTACAGGAGCAGCATAAAATTGATGATCAAGGTCAACAAGGGTTTGAGGCAGATCAACATCATAACATTGAGGGGCAGAAACAACTTGAAGAAGACACACAGCAGCCTCATGAAGAGCAGCAGTTTCAAGAAGATGTCAAGGGCAAAGAAATTGTGCCTCCCTCTCCCAAAAAGACAAAGACCAGCACAACAAGAAAAGGGCCTAAGGCTGCCACTCCAAAAGTGACAAAGGTTGTCCCTAGCAAAAGAAAATCGCCCAAGGAACCCCTCACTAGCATGCCAAGAAGGAAAAGTGCAAGATTGGCCTTCAAAGGGAAAAGCAAGGTTGGGGAAAGTAAAAAACATGGAGGTGCATTGGCTGTCATCCCAATCCAAAGCGATGACAGGGATAATGAAGCCTGCATTCTTGAAAACCTCCTAATCCATAGAGAGGGGAAAATTGAGGCATTAGAGAAGAGTCTTCAACGGGCGAGGAACTTCAACCATTTCTTGGAGACCCAAAATAAACAAATGAATGTCCATTTAGCTGTTCATGAAGCATGAGCAATCAAGTACAAGAATGAAGCAGCTAAGGCGCAAATGAGGATAGAGGAGCTCATTGGTGATTTTGATGAGGGAGAAGAGGGAGACCAGCCTAGGCGGAAGAGGCCTAGAACCATAGGGCTTAAAAGAGCCCTGGAAAAGCAAAAAGAGGAAGAACAGGCCCATCTTCAATCTTTTCCCCTCACTGCACTCCTTGAGCAAGAAATTGAAGAAAATAAGGAGGCATGGCTAGAAAGAGCCAATAAACATTGGAGATGAAACTTGAAAAGGAAAACAGAGACCTGGAGCTGCAAAGGAAGATGACACAGCACTATCAAAAGTTGAATCAGTTTGCCCGGCGCAAGCTAAAGGCCACCCAAGAAAAACTGAAGGAAGCAAAGGGGAAGTGCCCGTCACGGAATGATAAGAAAGGTACATCAGCACTTGATATTTTGGCTTCAGCTTCGGAGCATGTTGCTAAGGACCCTTGAGGGTCATGCATACCAAATTTGGGCCCATTTTGACAACTTTTGGTTTTTTGGCATTTTTGGGTTTTTGGTCAAAAACTCATAAATTCGCCATTTCATTTTGAGGATTCGTCAAGGGAGGATAATGGTACCATCGGATGCCATAATTTCATGAGCATGCCCTCAGCGATTTTCAAAGAATTTGGAGATCATTTTACCCCTCAAACTGGCGAAAAAGGCTCGCATTTTGCACATTCTGCCCAGTCTATCAGCAGACTGTAATTTTCTGGCGTTTTACACACAGGTACAGATTTGGAGAACTTCTAGGAAGCAGATTGAGGTCATTTCAGTTGCGCCGAAAAGTAGACACTCAGAGCTTTCCAACGAGCTATCATGAGCCTCGTTTCGACACCGGAAAGGCTGCCAATTGTTTCCAGCAAGTTAGGGGACCTTTTTCTGATATAAATTTGAAGTATTTTTGTAATTTTTGAACCTCAAAAATCTGCTTTTTCCAAATGTGCGTTTAGCTATTTTTACACTTGGAAAATGATGTAAAGTCAATATAATTCCCATTTTTAGCATTTTTTTAGATATTTTATGGGATATTTTGTGCCTTGGGCTTTGCAAAGCCTCAAGGACAAGTTTAGATATTTTGATTAGGCCAATGATGATGGAAGTTGAACCATGAGGTTTTCCTCACTTGAGCCTATTTATTCCACAAGCTCTCATTTGTAAACAAGGCTGAATTTGAGAAGAGAAGCAATATATTGGTCATATGAGCTTTGGAGAAAATACTTGTGCTATGCTTTTGGATTTTCTCTTGAATGTTCTTGGATGGATGATGAAGGATTGTTGATGGATTCCATGACATGGTAGAATGGTATAGTGTTTCTTGCTTTGTTGTTGTCTTCTAGTTTTCATCCATGATACATGTTTCTTGCTTGCTATAGATCAGTAGAGATTAAGTTTGAGATATGCCCATGGAGGCACCTCAAAATTCCTGAATCTTCATAGTTTTTATGTTTTCTTCTTCCTTAGTTGTACTAAAGAATTCTTAACTGCTCTTTAGTAACTTAAGGATATTGTTGCTAGTTTTATTTATAAGTTATATGCATATTGAGTAGGATGTATGGTGTGCCCTGCTTACCTATGACTATCCATAGTTCTGTCCATAAAACTATCTCTTTGACTGATTAGCCTATCATCTTGTTGAACCAAGGAGGCCTAGTCCCGATCTAGCCCTTTGCCTAAAACTATGAAAGCTTGTTTTTCAAAGTGCCCAATAACTTAAAGACTGTGTTTAGGCGTTCCGGCATAGTATTTTGAGTTGTTATTCCGTCTTATGTGTTTTCCCCAAAGTCTGATAGCTATTTCCCAAAGTTAGAGTGTCTTATACTTCTATGCATGGCTTGAATGTTTGTTTCTATGTGTTGATTAGTTTATAGTTACATTTTGCATGATTAAGGGTTTTATTTACCATGTTTATGTTATCTATTGAACCAATGATGCTTGAAACTCTTCGTTGTTCACAAACTTGATGTCCATTTACTCCATTTTGCCCAAAGATCCTTTCTACCTTGAAATCAAATCGGCCCTTCAACATCCTTGTATCGTCATCTTATAGATTTCTTGACCTTTTGAGCCCATAGCCCAGTTAATCTACATCTTGTTATCTATTTTATATCTTTGATCAGTTTCATCCCTCACAACTTAAAAAACCAAAAATCAAAAACTTACTTCATAACTAGCTTAAAATCAGAATACCAATAAGCAAACACACAGATATCCTTTACACCTATAGAGAGAGCCCTCTCTGAGTCCAGGAAGGCTAGGTCCTTGGGCTCCAAATCTTGGTTTGATGTTACATCATCATTTGGCTCACCAATCGGCCAAATCACGGGACACTAACATAATGGCGATCATGGTGGGACTCTGAGTGATTTAAAAAATTAGTTTCCCTCATATTTAGAGATCTTTAAGAATACTAGCTGATTGAATTATCCCATTGCTCACTAACATAATGGCGATCACGGTGGGACTCTGAGTAACAAAAAACTTAGTTTCCCTCATCTTTAGAGACTTTTGAGAATACTGTTTGATTGACTTATCCCACTGCTCACTAACATAATGGTGATCACGGTGGGACTTACTAAGTACATGACAGTCTAGCAAACTCTTATAGACTCTTTAGTCCTTCAAAACTAAACTCAGACCATCAGCCTTTAGAATCATTTAGATTCAACTCTCTGTTTCACCATCTTAGCAAAGTGATGAATCAGGTTTATAACACTCTTACAAGCTACGCTGCACATAAAAACTCAAAAAACCCCAAAAACTCTCTTAGATTGGTTTTTGTCAATATTGGTGGTGGACCATACACACATATCTCGAAAACAACCAATTTCCACCTGGCGACTCCACTAACCTCTAGTAGGCCTTACTATTTTACCGAACTCTAGGTTACTATCCGATAGACCTATCCCATCGCTCACTAACATAGCGGGAGATGGTGGGACACTGAGTACATGATAGTCTAGCAAACTCTTATAGACTCTTTGGTCCTTTAGATAATTAAACAAGCAAGCAGCCCATAGACCCATTTAGAGTAAACTCTTTTTGTTCTCATCACCCTAGAAAAGTGTTGAAACAATTCGAGGATACTTTAACAAACCATAGGCTCCACATAAATTCAGAAAATCTAAAAAAAATATTTCCAGATTAGTTACCGGTGGTGGACCATAGCTATCTTCACAAAACAACCAAGTTCCACCTGGCGACTCCACTAGCCCATCCCTTTTATTTTTGACCATCCTTCACCTTAGTAGAACTTTAGAGAGACCACTCATCCAGAACATTCACCGATACCATTCTCTCTAAACTCTAGATCCAAAATCTGGCTTCACGAAGAATCAACACCAGATCCCATCCAGACCCAAATCCCCCTATCATAGTAGATGACCCAGAGAAGATTCTGTGGCAAGCTTCCGAAACTGACCATCTAGCTACTGGTAGATCCATTTGTAAAACAAGATCAGTGCCTGAACATCTCACTATCCTACCAGATTCACCTTTTGAATTAGAGTTGTCAAAAACTCTTTTCAGAAGAAGATCTCATAGTAAGATAAACTTTGACGATCTTGAAACCCTAGACCAATCACACAGTCATAGTAGAGAAGCCTCACCTTCCACCCCCCTCGACTTTCAGCTTCTTCATTACTTTGGCTCCCACCATCCCAGATCTTCTCAAAACCAGATCACTAGTCCAAGTTCATCCGCCACACCTGTCCAAACCACCACTGTTCAAACCACCTCATCTCATCCCACTAGTCCTCATCTTGTACATCATCCATTAGCTTCCGTCATGGTAGCCTGGTATGCACCTTTGGTGTTGCCACCGCCTTTGGCTCCTCTCCCAAATAAATATCAAGAAAAAATCCCACACTTTACCGGAGAAGACACCACCACACCTCAACAGCATATAAGTAGGATGACTGATGCTTATGAATACCTGGAGGTACAAGACGAGACCGTCAGAATGAGAATATTCGCCCAAAGTCTTGGTGGTGAACCCAAAACATGGTTCAAAAGCTTAACTCCAAACAGTATCCACGATATCCCAGAACTTCATCCAGTCTTCAGGAATAGGTGGGAAATCCGAAGAAACCCTATTCAAATCCCGTCAGAATATAACAACCTAAAACGGGAAAATGGGGAAAGTGTCCAAGCTTACTGCACTAGGTTCAACAGTGTATATAACTCCCTACCACCTCATTTCAAACCCCCACTTGGTTTAGCCTTGGAAAAATTCCCCGAGGGTTTCGATCCGGACATGACATATCATCTGAGAGACAAGGATCCCCCCACCTTAGAGGAAATGCAACAAATAGCCATAAAAGCAGATGCCAACTTAGCAGAAAAAAGGGCTAGGACTAGATCAGAAAGAAAGGTCACATATAAAGACGAGGTCTCCACTTCATCACCTTCCCTAGATCCTAGAATAGATGAGTTAGTCAAAACCATGGCCAAAATGTGGGAAAGGATAAATGAAAAGGCCCCTGTTAGGGACAACCAGCCAAACCCTCCAAATAGAGACCGAAACCAAAACTTTAGGAGGGAACAGCCCCAAAACAGACCAAGGGAAAATGACCAACAAATTAGGCCACCATTCAATGAAAAATATGTGGAAGAGGATGACAGGGATACAGAAACTATTGATGAACATCATTTAAACCTCATAGGATCTGATATTGAGAGTGAGGTGTACCTCACAGAAGAAGAACAAGCGTTCTTTTCTCCTAATCAAGATGAGACCAACTATGAAGATCTCGACGACCCTGCCATAGATTTTCAAAATTCCATAATAGAAGCTCACAGGCAATATGACCTTAGAAGCAAAAGAAACCAAGATAATTCCAAGAAAGGTAACTCAGATACTGCTAAAACCCCTGATACCATCCTCAAGAAAGCAGTAAGCAGTGACAAAATCAAGGTCGAGAAGAGTGACCAAAACAAAGCTAAAGTTACCCAAACTAGTCCTAACTCAACTGTTCCGAGTACTTCCACAAAAGTTACCGAAGCAACTATGGCAAACAAAATCCCGAAACAAAGCCAACAAACTCAGAACATAGAGAAGGTCGTGGCTGAAAAAACTGAAACAAACATATCTAAACTTCAGCTGCCTTTTAGATTTGAAGGCGAAATCACCAAGATCAAGATCACCATGCCTCTTACTGAACTCATTGCCCAAAACTCTTATAAATCCCAAGTACTAAAATTCCTAAATCTAGGGAATGATGCAAACACTGTTAATCTGGCTGATGACACTCCTGAAGTGTTGTTTGGTCCGAAGATAGAGGGAAAATTCCAAGAAGGAACTACTCTTCCATTTTACATTAGCCTAAACATCCACGACCAAATCCTCCACAATGCCATGCTAGACTCCGGCGCCTCGCATAATATTATGCCAAAGGTAGTAATGGAAAGACTAGGCCTGGAAATCACAAGACCATACAAAGACTTGTATTAATTTGATTCAAGTAGAGTCAAATTCCTGGGTTTGATCAAAGACCTTTGTTTTAGTCTGGCCCAAATACCTGTGAAACATCTAATCATGGATATAGTAGTGGCAGACATCCCTCCCAAGTACGGGATGCTTCTATCCAGATCCTGGGGAGCCAAACTCCAAGGGAATATCCAACTGGACATGTCATATGCCACCATTCCTGTGTTCGGCCAGACCAGAATACTCTACCGAGAATCACACATGAAATACATGATTAGCAATCAAGATAGGCCAGACAACATTCCAATGTGTTCCTTGCGTTCCGACCTGGACTCTCATTATGCATATTGATGAAAACATGGAGGAAGAGTCAGAAGAAACTGAAATAAACTTAGATCCACCACATCAGCTGCCCCTGGTGCTTTATGATGAATTGGACACTCAAAACTACCATGATCATGAACAGCTGTGTCATAAAGAAAGTAAGTATGTCCCTTCTAAAGTGGGATTAGAGCAAGAAGCGCAAACCCTTATGTACTATCAAGCGAATTACTCTAATCCTAGTCAAACACCAGCAGTAACCTGCGGAAATGTTTTCCGGGTAAAGGCTTTAGAAGACTTACACATCATAAACCTGTTCGGAACCCGGGAGCAAGGGAGTTTAATGTTTCTACCATACCTCAAAGATTTACCATCATATGGATCATCCACTGCAAATGAAACTTTGACAATAGCCCCAGCAGCTCAAAATCTAGAAAAAGTGCCTGATAAACTTCTTATGACAAGAATGACAGTTGCAATCCCAGCATACCTGAGCTACTGAAATTGGCTCATATTCTGTCTTTTCATGAAGAACTTAGAAATGCTAAAATCAGAAATCTCATGCAGAATACCAATTTCTACAGAAAAAACAAAGAAAAATGCTGTGATACTTCTTCTCCCTCAAAGAATAACTTTGACAAAAGAAAACATAACAATCTGAAACAAACTGAAATAATCAGGGATAAAACAGCTGGTCAAAGAGTCTGTTTCAATTTTAGAAATACTACTGCATTTCCCTATAACAGAAATTCTGTTTTTTCTACCCAAGACCATGATATACCAATTAAAAGTGCTTTTAATCATGTGTTTTCGCAAGATGATGTTTCAGGTCATGTTCAAAAGATTCCCTTGCAAAGTAGACAGCTTAAATATTTTTTCCAGTTTGCGGGAGGTAGATCTAATATCAAAACCAAAATTGCAAAACCACCAAATATCATAAATCTGTTCATGAAGGCCATGTTCCCAGTTTTAAATTTCTGCATTTTTGCATACCTTGATGATGTCATTATCTATTTCAAGAATGACCAAGAGTACATGCATTACTTGAGGAAAATGTACAGTAAGGAAAGGAGTGGAAATCAGATATTCAAAGAGGTACAGCGGGAAGATACCGGGCTGTTCAGAGATTCTTGCATGAATCCCTGTGTCATGTTAGAGAGAGAAAACTTCCCAAATTTCTCTTTTCAGGAGTTGAGTGGGCCAAGGGTGAGAGGAGATCTTTACGAGGATAAGATGCTTAAATTCCATCATTTCCAAGATTTCTGAGTTTCAAACACTTTCATTCATTGTACATACCATTGTTTGAAATATAAAAAATAGAAAAGTCAAAAATAGTAAAAGATAGAAAAGAGGGCGAGTGAAGATAGAACAAAGGCCCTATGTTCTAAAAAATAGTCCTTCGGAAAGTGAGCAAGTCTAAGTGCCGCTACATGTACTTCAATGTCTTGTACATCTATCTAGCCTAATCATAGCTGAGCATGTTTAAATTTATTTGCTGATAAGTTAGTGAGTGAAAAAGACAGTCAACATTGTGTGAGATTGACTTATCACAGAGTTTAGATTAGGGAGAGATTCTGGTTCCACATGCCTAAAACAGAACCAAAGAGAGAAGCGAGGGATGAAAAAATACATTGTACATCTTAGCCCCGCTTGTCTAGTTTTCCTTTTTGTTGCAAAATAATATTTGTGTGCAGCTTGTCTTTTATGCCGCAAATGCATGAAAAATCAGACTGTCTAATCCTAATTTGATCATTTTAAATTTTATGTTTTAGATTAGAGAACAAAATCCTGTCAAACTACTTAATATTGACATTCGATCTAGCATAGGTAGAGTAATGAAGGAGTTCATCAGTTTAATCTGAACTCCCGGCAGATATAAGAGTAGAAATAGATAGGTTCATTTTGCAAAAAGAAAAATATACATTGTCAAAAGGCTGCTAGTCCAAATGCGCCAAAGAGAAGAAAAAATGTTAGGATAAATAGTGGAGTAGGTAGAAGTATCATTGATGTTAACCATGCTGTCACTTTTCAGAAATAACATCAAAGAAAGGTGAAATTTTGTGCCAATGGGTAAGGCACTGGTCTTCATAAGCCAAAGATCTGAATTCTGGACACCTCCTGACGAGGAGTTGCCCTCCCCAAATGGAGCCACTTTTAGTCATCAGTATTTTTCACTTGTTAGTGATGACTAGATCCATAGCTGAGTTTTCTAGAAGTTGATTTCCATATGTCAATTTGTCATCTAGAAAACCCTCATAAAACTTTTTTCGCCTTTCCTACTTTTCAGTCCACCCATGTCAAGGTTCAAACCCATTATCACTATCCTATCTAGCTTTAGCCCTACTTGTCTGCCCATCAGCTCTAAAAGGACAACCCAATGATTGTTTCAAAAGCCTCCCCTAAGTTAGGAAGTGGCGCTTTAAGGCATTTTATCCTTGGCAAACATCAAAAGGCCAAAAAACCTCCATCTGATACAAGCCAATCATGACAGACCTCCCACTCTGCAAATGAAATTGATTACAACCCTAATTCGTGACACTTATACACCCCTAAGTCTCAGCACTACATAGACCATAGTCTCAAGATGATTATTAGGTGTTTTACAGTGTTTTATGGATTTTACAAAGACAGGAAATATAACATCATCTCAGAAGAAATTTCTTGAATCTACATTTAGAAGAACAACTGCTTCTCAATGTAAACATGAGCCTGAGATATATCTGCAAGACAGAGAGTTACTCATCAAGACCTTGCAGCTTCCTTTCAGCATGAAATCACAGTAAAAGAAAGACACCACTGTCAAACAGACTGGTAATTTGTCATGGCCAAGAACCTCCTTCATCTACAAGCAGAGGGTTAAGGCGCCTCCTTCATCTACAAGCAGAGGGAGATGGCCAATATTGATTTCAAAGATTTCAGAACCTACTATAAGCCCAGGTTTTCTTTTTACTAGACAGTAAAACAATGACTTTAAGTTTCTGAGTGTAAGTAATCATCATAACAGGACTAAGATCTGAAATGTGCAAGACAAAAGAAAACAGAGTGTGTGGTATTGTAAAGAGAATCATTTGAGGTTTTAGTCATCATCAGGGAGCATAAAAAGGGACTCCTCAATCAAAGCTATCATAACAAATATCTCTGTAGGGGTGTTAATATGAATAGCTTCAATCAGTCTTGAGCAGGAAAATACTTCAGTAAAAAGACCCCTGTGTGTTCTTTTATTCCTGTTGAAATGTGAAGTACAGTCCATGGTTTCTGGATGAACATAAAAAGAGACAGGAAAATAGTATACAGTCCCAGACCTAAGACATCTTGGTACCAGTCAAAGCGCCAGTGTAATTCTAGTTGTTGCAATCTACACTCCACCACAAAGACAAGTGTATCCTTCAGATGCAACAAGTTTGGTGATTTCAAAGTTCCATTAGAAGAATATGGCTAATAAGAACCTTGGTGTTTATGAGTAACCCTAGCTACTTTTTACACTTCATATGTTTGTCTCCTCAACACAAGGATATTAAAACAGGTTATGGTCTGAGTTTTAAAACTCTGGAACAGCTTGCAAGGTTATTCAGGCCATGTCATTATTTCCACAAGAAAGCAGATCCATTTATAGACAGCTCCTCTTTCAAACATGCTATAATAGCTGACACAGGCAATCTAGGTTTATGTCATCAAGAGACATCACCATTGGAACTATTGTTCATCATAGGCAAAAGAGGTGTTTTGATAGACTGTCAGTGTTTTAGAAAGTTCGAAGCAAAAATGGGTTTTCATTATTCAATGGACAAAGATATTATATGATATGTTTTGAGCAGAGAAGTGTATTGAAAAAAGGCACCCCTCTTAATAAATAGACCATGACAAAGTTCAAATAAATGCAGAAAGTTGTTGATACCTACAGTTGAGGAAAGAGGTTGAAGAAGAAATTGGAGAGAGAAACTGTCAAAGCAAGTTGAAAAGACAAACCTTACCCTTTCAAATAACAAAGCAGTCTTCAGTATTTTCTTGACATATTTAAAGTGAGTTTACATAACAAGTGTCATCAACAGTGTTAAAACAAAGTGGCAAAGGATGGTCTGTAGGTCATCAGGGTATTATTCAAAGTTGGAGTTGCTGTGTTAAATGGTCACCAGAGAGACAAAACTGACAGGAATCACCTTTCAGACCCATGTGCATAAGTGAACAGAGTTTTGACCTTTCAAAGCTATACTTACTTTTTATAAAGAGGTTGATTCATGTTAGCACGATTTAAAAACATAAAAAACCTCCGCTGCCTACATCGCTTCGAAATCCAAGTTACAAGTGCACCAAAAGGTATGGTTGAAGAAGACCAAAGGCTTAGAAAACCTTTGCAAAGGCCAACCAAAAGTTCATTTTGCATTTCAAAAAATAAAGTAACCGTTGGGGTTTTTGTTATTTCAAAAGGGTAAATTGAATTGACCAACTTCATTTTTGAAATCTCCGAACAAGAGTATCGAGCAAAGACCCTTTTCTACCCTCAAGATCAAACAAAGAAGTTTCGGAGCGGTTTGAAAAAGTTTGTCACAGTTTAACAGCGCTACGCACCTGGAATATTGCGCGACGCGCTCAGGTGGATTTTTACACTGGTGCTCAACTGTCGCACGGCACGCCTATACGTGTGCGCGACGTGCCTGTACACGGCGCCTGGCCGACCCGACAGAGCCACCCGACAGCCTATATGCGCGACGTTTTCTCATTCAAACGCGTCGCGCTTGTGGTTACACCTCCAACCACCTTCAAAACACTTCTAACTCACAAACAAAGATCTGCATCTTCATTTTTGAGGTATTTGGTCTTGCTCCCCCTTAAAGTTCGCATTTTCTAGATATTGTTTGGGGCAGAAAAAGCTTGGTTTAAAAAACAAGATGTGTTAAGTAATGGCATTGAAAGGGGATAAGTGGTTTTGATTTAAAAACTGAGTCTGGAAAAACCCTAATTCACCAGCAGTAAGCTTTTTCATGAAATTGCTCTCCAAATAGCTTGACCTTAGTAACAACAGGAATCAGTTAGAAGTTTTTTGTATCAAACTAGCATAAAGAACAGAGGGAAGTAAAGAAAGAAGTGTTTGATGAAGAGATGCAGTGTCCAATTTGAAGGAGGGTTTGTTTTTAAAGAGAAGTTTTATTGGTCCTGGTTACTACATCAAAAAACACATTAAACCCTGTTAGCCTATCTCAGAACAACAAGCTTTGGACTCTTTTAAAATCATCATTAATGACTGTGTGCATACTTTGAATTAATTAGTAAAGTAGCATAAAAAGGGACCAGTGTCTTGATTAGAAGAAGTATTTGCTCACTACAAAACTGTTTTGTTGTCCTATAAGCAACCAGGGCCATGACACCTTGCACCATCACAGTAATCTGTTAAAACTGTGTATCCTTTGTGGATTTTGTTAGGCTTTTAAATATACTTGTGAAAAAGGCATCGAAGGTTGTGAAAGCCTCATTTTAAAGAACAGAGGTTTTTGTATTGAGAAGGAAATTGTGCACAAACATTCAAAAAAACATTATTTCCTTACCAAGGCAGTGGATTTGGGATGAATAAGATATACTCTGGTTGATTGTTCTCATTTTGATTAAATCTGCTGGTAAAGGGCATACAAGGACAAAACTGTATTTTGAAGCTCAGAAGATTGTATTTTTAGCTTTTTCCACCCACAGGAAGGTGTCTTCACCATGTTTTCTTTGACTTAACTGTGTATGTCATTATGAGTATGTGCTGATTCATATACAAAGGCAAGAAGAAGGTTTTGTTATAAAGAGACAGGGCTTTATATCAAAGGAAGGCATTTCACACTATCTTCAAAACATTGCTACATTATCAAACAATGAGGTGACAGAAGGCTGAAGCAGAGTTTGTTGTAAAGAAGGCATTTCAAAAGCCTTGTGGTAAATTGGTGTTTTGAAAGAACAATCTAGGTCAAAATGCCGCCCAGGCAGGACAACAGAAGTGGTTCGCATAAAAGATATGAGCCAATCTCTACAGAGGAGGTTAATGCTCATCCATCCATCCTCTTCAACTTCCATGAAGTAGGTTGTCTAGATTTCTGCCAGAAGATACAGGAGGTCAAAAGTTTCTTACCATTGACACACCTATGCGCCCTGAGGTTCCAGAACAAGCATTTCCAGGTAGCGGACCTTGATTTCAAGTTTTCTCCAAGATCAGTGTCCAAAGCCACCAAGATTCCATATCATGGCGAGAAATGGTTCAAATAGACCCATCTTGACTTAGAAGATTACAAGCCTTTCATCAAGCCTGAGCATAGAGATACTTGCACTGCTATTTTTCCTTTTTCTTATCTTCTTGACAGCTATGCTCCTCTTATGAAAGTCATAATGAAGTATTTTACTTGTGAAGGGAGGTTTGCTCGAGTTTATGCCTACCATGTCTGACTATTGATGCATTTCACTAGAACCAGGCAGTTAAATCTCCCTTACTATTTATATAAGAGCATCGAGAAGATGGCATCCACAGTCCAGAAGAGGACTCCACCTCTGCAAATACCTTCCCTTTTCCATCATTCTCTGATCAAAATTATCATCCTACACCAGCTAGAGAAAAAGGAGGTTCCATGGGATGTTTTTATCAGCCACCCAGATTTCTTTACTGTTCCTCCTGTCCATATATCTCCCACCCAGCCTGTTCATCGCCCTGTACCTTTGTCCAGCAGGCCTACTCCTAGAAGGCTCAAGTTTCCTACAGAACAATCAGGACAACAGAAAGAAGAAGGGCATGAACAGGTAGAAGAGGAAGAGGATGAGCAAGAAGAAAATGATGAAAGCCAGCAGCATGATTTTGATGGTCATGGACAGCAGCTTGAGCCACATAGTGAGCATGAGGTGGAAACAAACCAGCAGAATGATGTTGGTAAACAGGGGCAGCAGTCTGAACAGCACGAAGAGAAAGGGGAAGAGCAGCAAATTGTAGATGAAGAGCAACAGCAGGAGCAAGAAGAAAAAGGTGCTGAACAGCAGCATCTCAGTGAAAGTGAACAGCAGGGACAAGAGGAAGAGTAGCAGCTTGATATTGAAGGTCATGAGCAGCATTTTGGGTAGGAATTTGAGCAGCAGCTTGAGCCACAAAATGAACAGGAAATCCAAGTACAGGAGCAGCATAAAATTGATGATCAAGGTCAACAAGGGTTTGAGGCAGATCAGCATCATAACATTGAGGGGCAGAAACAACTTGAAGAAGACACACAGCAGCCTCATGAAGAGCAGCAGTTTCAAGAAGATGTCAAGGGCAAAGCAATTGTGCCTCCCTCTCCTAAAAAGACAAACACCAGCACAGCAAGAAAAGGGCCTAAGGCTTCCACTCCAAAAGTGACAAAGGTTGTCCCTAGCAAAAGAAAATCGCCCAAGGAACCCCTCACTAGCATGCCAAGAAGGAAAAGTGCAAGATTGGCCTTCGAAGGGAAAAACAAGGTTGGGGAAAGTAAAAAACATGGAGGTGCATTGGCTGTCATCCCAATCCAAAGCGATGACAGCGATAATGAAGCCCGCATTCTTGAAAACCTCCTAATCCATATAGAGGGGAAAATTGAGGCATTAGAGAAGAATCTTCAACGGGCGAGGAACTTCAACCATTTCTTGGAGACCCAAAATAAACAAATGAATGTTCATTTAGCTGTTCATGAAGCACGGGCAATCAAATACAAGAATGAAGCAGCTAAGGCGCAAATGAGGATAGAGGAGCTCATTGGTGATTTTGATGAGGAAGAAGAGGGAGACCAGCCTAGGCGGAAGAGGCCTAGAACCATAGGGCTTAAAAGAGTCCTGGAAAAGCAAAAAGAGGAAGAACAGGCCCATCTTCAATCTTTTCCCCTCACTGCACTCCTTGAGCAGGAAATTGAAGAAAATAAGGAGGCATGGCTAGAAAGAGCCAATAAACACTTGGAGATGAAACTTGAAAAGGAAAATAGAGACCTGGAGCTGCAAAGGAAGATGACACAGCACTATCAAAAGTTGAATCAGTTTGCCCGGTGCAAGCTAAAGGCCACCCAAGAAAAACTGAAGGAAGCAAAGGGGAAGCGCCCGGCACGGAAAGAGAAGAGAGGTACATCAGCACTTGATATTTTGGCTTCATCTTTGGAGCATGTTGCTAAGGACCCTTGAGGGTCATGCATACCAAATTTGGGCCCATTTTGACAGCTTTTGGTTTTTTGGCATTTTTGGGTTTTTGGTCAAAAACTCATAAATTCGCCATTTCATTTTGAGGATTCTTCAAGGGAGGAGAATGGTACCATCGGATGCCATAATTTCATGAGCATGTCCTCAGCGATTTTCAGAGCATTTGGAGATCATTTTCCCCCTCAAAATGGCGAAAAAGGCTTGCATTTTGCACATTCTGCCCGGTCTATCAGCAGACTGTAATTTTCTGGCTTTTTACACACAGGTACAGATTTGGAGGACTTCTAGGCATCAGATTGAGGTGATTTCAGTTGCGACGGAAAGTAGACACTCATATATTTCCAACGAGCTATCATGAGCCTCGTTTCGACACCGGGAAGTCTGCCAATTGTTTCCAGCAAGTCAGGGGACCTTTTTCTGATATAAATTTGAAGTATTTTTGTAATTTTTGAACCTCAAAAATCCGCTTTTTCCAAATGTGCGTTTAGCTATTTTTACACTTGGAAGATGATCCAAATTCAATATAATTCCCATTTTTAGCATTTTTTTAGATATTTTATGGGATATTTTATGCCTTGGGCTTTGCAAAGCCTCAAGGACAAGTTTAGATATTTTGATTAGGCCAATGAGGATGGAAGTTGAACCATGAGGTTTTCCTCACTTGAGCCTATTTATTCCACAAGCTCTCATTTGTAAACAAGGCTGAACTTGAGAAGAGAAGCAATATATTGGTCATATGAGCTTTGGAGAAAATACTTGTGTTATGCTTTTGGATTGCCTCTTGAATGCTCTTGGATGGATGATGAAGGATTGTTGATGGATTCCATGACATGGTAGAATGGTATAGTGTTTCTTGCTTTGTTGTTGTCTTCTAGTTTTCATTAATGATACATTTTTCTTGCTTGCCATAGATCAGTGGAGAATAAATTTTAGATATGCCCATGGAGGCACCTCAAATTTCCTGAATCTTCATAGCTTTTATGTTTTCTTCTTCCTTAGTTGCACTAAATAATTCTTAACTGCTCTTTAGTAACTTGAGGATATTGTTGCTAGTTTCATTAATAGTTCTATGCATATTGAGTAGGATGTATGGTGTGCCCTGCTTACCTATGACTATCCATAGTTCCATCCATGAAACTATCTCTTTGGCTGATTAGATTATCATTTTGTTTGAACCAAGGAGGCCTAGTCCCGATCTAGCCCTTTGCCTAAAACTATGAAAGCTTGTTTGTCAAAGTGCCCAATAACTTAAAGACTGTGTTTAGGCATTCCGGCATAGTATTTTGAGTCGTTAGTCCGTCTTATGTGTTTTCCCCAAAGTATGATAGCCATTTCCCAAAGTTAGAGGGTCTTATACTTCTATGCATGGCTTGAATGTTTGTTTCTATGTGTTGATTAGTTTATAGTTACATTTTGCATGATTAATGGTTTTCTTTACCATGTTTATGTTATCTATTGAACCAATGATGCTTGAAACTCTTCGTTGTTCACAAACTTGATGTCCATTTACTCCATTTTGCCCAAAGATCCTTTCTACCTTGAAATCAAATCGGCCCTTCAACAGCCTTGTATCATCATCTTATAGATTTCTTGACCTTTTGACCCCATAGCCCAGTTAATCTACATCTTGTTATCTATTTTATATCTTTGATCAGTTTCATCCCTCACAACTTAAAAAACCAAAAATCAAAAACTTACTTCATAACTAGCCTAAAATCAGAATACCAATAAGCAAACACACAGATATCCCTTACACCTATAGAGAGAGCCCTCTCTGTGTCCAGGAAGGCTAGGTCCTTGGGCTCCAAAGCTTGGTTTGATGTTACATCGTCATTTGGCTCACCAATCGGCCAAATAACGGGACACTAACACATGGCAACAAAACTTCATATACCTCAACTCTAATGATGGTTGAAGAATAGCCTACACAATCACTAGATCTGAATGCACCATCGTAAAATTGGTGTCGAATGGCAAGAAATCGACTATTCACATGCTGGAATCTGACACCATCATCCTATGCTTGGAGAATGGAAAAAAATATAAGGCTTAGATTAAAAATCTAACTACACTGTTGGATTTGTGTCACCGAGAGGTGTAGAATCGACTGTCAATTTGCTGAATTCTTACACTATCGAAATCTGGGCCGTAAGGAATCTTTTAGAATCCACTTAGATTCCTCAAAGATGTTGCACCATAGGGAATCCGCAAATCTACAACTCAAAAAAGGAATCTGATCTCACCATTGAGATCCTTGCGAAATTATGAGAAGAATGAGTATAAAGTTGATCTCATTCTGACACTAGTGAATTTTGGCCTCCAAGGAATATGAAAGATTCCCTCAAGATTCCTAAAGATTCTCCTACATAGGGAATCTGGAAAATCACTACTGAAAATGCGAATTTGATGTCACCATTACATTCCCTGCGAAAATCTAAGAAAATGGCTGTAAACTTGAGCATATTATGAGAAAGGAGAGTTTAATATAATGGGTTGGGTGGACCTTACAATGTATGCCGGTTGGCTCATTGGTTAAAATGTTGAGTTTGTTAAGGGGAGGTCAAGGGATCAAATCTTGCCTCCCCAAAAATCCGCAGGATCATTGATTTTCTGGATCGACGAGTCAAAATGGTGGGAGGCCTTTTCGGGTAGGGGGTCTGCTGGCATGGTGGCCCACCCCCACTCTGTTTGTTTAATTTCATATATGGTTAGGTTATGGAGGGGGGGGCGACGCGGGTGACAGCCTACACCCCACCCATATATACCTATTGTATATTGGATGGTTGGGGTGGCGGGTTCGTGGCCGTCGACCCCACCATTTCTTGAACATTAAATTATTATGTGGTGTGATGGAGGTGGAAAGGGTCATGGCCCACCATCCCCTTTTCTTAATATTTTTTTATTTTATTTTATATCAAATAAGGTATTTTTATAATACCCAAAAATAGGTCGAAGGGGAAAAATTAAACGTCCCACAATTTCACCTGGAATCTAACCGTAGCTGGCCTGAATCTAGTCACCATGTTTATGTGAAAATTTGTCCTCTTTAACCTGCCAAGTCATCCAGTCAACCTTATAACTTTTACCAGCTCTAAATTTCACATACAAACTCGGTTTAACGAACCATTCACACTGTTGTGATCAGGACAACGATATATTCAATCTGAATTTGAGTTTACCACATTTTCGTCGCTTTTATTGTCGAGCTTCCATAATCCCTCTTTGTCTTGTGTGTGTCTCTGGAGCCACCTAGATCATTCCTCCCCACTGAGGAGCTTTTGGTCCTCAAAAAGAATAAAAAAGAATCTGCATCTGTTGTGTACTATGTCTGCACCACAGTGTCCTGAAAAATTTCACCCTTCCATCTCCTTCACCTTTGTTCTTCGGAGCCTTAAGAAATGAACTGACACTTGCATCTTCTACAAACCTATAGTAAAATTCCTCGCAAATTATATGCTCAAATTGACCAAATATTACCCAAGCATCCCATACTTGCCACGAGTTTATAACACATACTCGTTGATCAAGCTTACATCAAATGGAATAAATAATACACCAGTTATTAACACAAGGCAGAATACATAATTTTCGCATTGCAGGTGATGGAAAAACACATCATCACCTTTACAAAAGAAATGCAACACATGATTTAAAAAACAAGTCCAAAATACCATGGTTTCTTAACAAGCAATGGAAAACACATCATCATTTTTATAGTTAAAAATGCAAAATATGATTACAAACATAGCCATGACACACTACCACGTATAGAAAAAAAATATCTCACTTATCAAAGTGAATGGGTCATCTCCCTGTGGCGCACTTGTTTATCCAATAGTTGTTTCAACCGGTTCATGCACCGACGCTTATTCCTTAAGGTGTTGCTCTAGATGGAGCCTCGAACACGTGGCTCTTTTATGGCCACTTTGGTTGCAGTGGCTGCAAAATGTCTTCTTTCTCCAAACGTGCTTAGATAGTTTCTTTTTTTGCTGTGGAGAAGGCTTTCCACACCTCATTCTCCTTTGTGCTGCAATTCTTTTCCAACACTCAGAAATGAAATGGTTATGTAAACCACAAAAAGGATTAGCTTTCTTATCCCATGATTTACCATCATGATTAGCAACATGCTTATAATCAAAATGAACTTGTGAATATCAAGACTTTTTATACCTTTCCTGGTGGTATTTGGTGCAATCATGGTGATGAGAGCTTGTCTCAACTCTTTTATTGCAATATGGACTTCCATGGGATGATGGTGAAGTGTTCCCATCAATCCTTTTCCTTCATGAGTTCAAAAATGTATGTTTTCCTTTGATATACCTATGGTGATGAGAGCTTTCCTCATCTTTCTCTCTACAATATGTGTTGTCATAAGATGATGGTGAAGTGTTCCCATCATTCTCTGTACTCGATGGTTTCCACAATGTCATGGAGTTTTCTGACACCTTCAAACATTCTCCTTCAGTGTATCACAAACCTGCATAGCGAGGTCTCTGCACCACCTACAATGGTTGAGTTATGCCTCGGCCATGAATGCCAAGTCCTCCTCCTTTGTAGCCCATCTTGGTAAGGAGTCTCACGCCAGTTCCCGTAATGGGGATATACACATTTCCAATAGAAATAATAGCATGTGAAGATGAAACTATAGAATGATCACAATTATTTACCTCAGATATTGATTTTGGAATAGGTGAAGAGGGCTTCTCTAAGCCTTCATTGCGCTACACTTCCTCCAAGGCCTTTGTCATGGCTTGTAGCTGAAGCTGCAATCGCTGCTTCTTCTCCTTCTCTTCTTGTAGAAGTGTCTTAAATGCATCATGATCTATTTGAAGACTTCCATTATTGCGATTCAAATCTTTTAATGCCTCTGTCATGGCTTGCAATTGAAGCTACAATCGTTGCTTGTCCTCCTTCTCTTCTTGTAGAAGTGTTTTCAACTTAGTGTTATCTACTGCTTGTTTCTCATAGGCTTCATACAACATGTCCTATTTCTCAGACACCCTGAGCATGGTATCATACATGTCTTTAACATCCTCCATTTTTGCACATTCAATGGCTCGTGCTTGCATTTCACATCAGCAAGAAGACCTGCTCTAATACCACTTGATCCGGGTAAATTCTCAATACCCTTTTAACCATGAACTTTTACTTTGTTTGATGTGTTAGAATTACATTTCATCAAAAGAATTAATGAACATATGTAGATGTAATCAAGAGGAACACATGTCAACAATCCTATGACAAAAATGCAAGAGGTTTAATAATGGAGTCCGTCCAGTGTGGACTTCGTCTCTGGGCCTCAGTGTCTCGATGGTGTTGATCGCTTCATTTAGTGTTATAGCTGGTGATAATGTACATGGATGTTGTTGAATTTTCATACAAGGAAAAACCCACAACATGAGTGGAAAAGTATCTCCACAAGATGTTCCATTATAATTAACTCTCAATCATCACAAACCTCCTATCAACATGAAAAATTTACACATGCTGAAAAAGAGTATCCCGAAATCAAGGAAAAAAAAGGGATCTCACAACATAAGTCACCATAATACATACCACATCAAATACACATAAAGGTTCTGCATCTTTCATCAGCAGGAATCAACAACAACAAATAAACATGACGAATCTGTATCATACATCAAGCAGGAATCAACATGACATAAAGCATCCTATAACAATAATCAATGAAGTACGTGGTAACAACACTTCATATACCTAAACTCTAATTTTGGCTGAATAATAGGTTGCTCAATCACTGGATCTGAATGCACCATCGCAAATGTGGCGTCGAATGGCAAGAAATCGACTACCCACATGCTGAAATCTGACACTGTCATCCCATTCTTGGAAAATGGCAAAAAAATATAAGGCTAAGATGAAAAATCTAACTTCACCATTGGATTTTTGTCACCAAGAGGTGTAGAATCGACTATCAATTTTCTTAATTCTGACACTATCAAAATCTGGGCCGTAAGGAATCTTTTAGATTCCCCTTAGATTCCTCAAAGATGCTGCTCCACAGGGAATTTGAAAATATGCAACTCAAAATAGGAATCTGATCTCACCATTGAGATCCTTGTGAAATTCTAAGAAGAATGAGTATAAAGCTGACCTCATTCTGACACCAAAAAATTTCAACCTCCAAGGAATTTGAAAGATTCTCTTAAGATTCCTAAAGATTCTCCTCCACATAGAATCTGCAAAAACACTGCTAAAAAGGAGAATCTTATATCGCCATTACGTTTATTATGAAAATATGAGAAAAATTACTGTAAACTTGAGCATACGATGATAAAAAGAATTTTTATCTCCCCTAGGGAATCTCTCGGCATCAAAGGAATATCTTGTGTCTCGAAACTCGTGCCCCCATTCTTCCTCCTATGCCTCAAATTGCATGCTTGGGTCTAGCCTCTGCCTAGGCACATCTAAGAATTGAGAGTTTAAATATATTGGTTTGTAAGGTCTGGCGGTTGGCACATTGGTTAAAATTTTGAGATTGTTAAGGGGATGTCAAGGGATGAAATCCCACCTCCCCCAAAATCTGCATGACCATTGATTTTTTGGATCGACGTTCATTTTTTAATAGTAAAAAAGGTGGGCGGACTTTTCGGGCCATGGGTCTGCTAGCATGGTGGCCCACCCCAACTCCGTTTGTTTTAATTGCATATATATGTTTGGAGTATGGATGGGGGCAGTGGGGGTGACATCGTGCACCTCCCCCCCCCCCACCCCCCCCATAAATACCTATTGTCTATTGGATGGTTGGGGCAGTGGGGCGATGGCCACCAACCCCACCATTTTTTTAACATTAAATTGTTATGTGGTACGATGGGGGTGGCAGGGGTCATGGTCTGCCATCCTCTTTTTTTAATACTTTTATTTTATTTTATAAAAAATAAGGTATTTTTAAAATACCCAAAAATAGGCCGAAGGAGAGAAATTAAATGTCCCACAATTTCGCTCGGAATTAGACTGGAGCTAGCTGTAATCCGGTTGTCAGGTTTCGCGAAAATATGTCCTCTTTAACCTGCCAAGTCATCTAAAGAACCTTAGCACATTGACCAACTCTAAATTTCACATACGAACTCAGTTTGATGAATCGTTCACACCGTTGCAATCAAAACGACGAGATCATCAATATGAACTTTAGTTTGCCAGATTTTCGTCGCTTTGATTTTTGAGCTTCCATAAGCCCTCTTTGTCCTGTGTGTGTCTTTGGAGCCACTTGGATCATGAAAGCTTGGTTTGTAGTTACCGTTGCTAGTCTCTTCTCAGCCTCGAAGATCTGGTGGAGTGATAACACACTCCATCTTTGAAAAGAATAAGTTTGTGAAATAGTTTGGAATCCCTTTGGAAAATATATTAACTCAAGCAGCAAGAATAGGAAAACTAGATTATTCACATATGCCAAATTAAGCACTGAACTAGATATTAGCAAAGAACTACCTGACAATTATTTTGGATCAAATGTTGGAGTAAGGACACTTCCATCAGGTGTAGTTCCTTTCACAACATGACCACCTTATGGAAAGCCACCATATAAGGTAGCCCAAACAAGATAAAAAAGAATACCCCTTTGTTCCAATACAACTTCATCAATTTTCTCTCTGTTTATCTTGGTGCCTTCCAAAAATTTCTTCACTATTTCCATGGAATTTCCAAACAAATAAGTTTTGAGATATTCAAAGTTGGGTCTTCTGATATTCATGTTAAAATAAATTCCTTTTTAGATATAATCAATATCTATTAGTCTCTTATGCAAAATATTGAATTCTCTTTTCCTTCTCACATTTTGAATGAAGTATCCGAAGAGTTATGGCACTCGTGCTCAACTTCTTCTTGAATTTTCTTTCGAGGTGCTGAACACAATGACTGAACAATATATTTTACTTCACCTCAAATTTAGCACCATGACCATTTAATAATGGATATGTCAAAGGTTCCCCGACCTAAGTTAAAAACCATGATTGTCTTATTTTTATTGGAAGAATACACATATGTGTGAAATCTATAGGCTATAGTCGTAGTGGTGGGTTTTTTTAATAATTTTCATTACACTAATACCAACAACATTTATCTCATATTTGGTATGCCTCCTCTGGGAAATGTTAAAATAGGTAGGCAAAATGAGTCACACATTTTTTACATCACAACCTAGGAAAACTTCAGCTATATTTTTCATTTTCATTAAAATAATGTAATATATCTCCTCAACTACAAACTATTTTGTCTCATGTTTATACTCCACTTGGATGATTGGCTGACCACAGTTTCCTATAGCAACAATGAAGGGGAATTTTATAGTGTCATTATGTACACAAGGATGATTGTATCACCTTTAGATGATTCTCTTGGAAATGAAGACAAAGTTTTGGGGATTAGTTGACAACTAATCTTTGGTGGCAACTCCAACTAATATTTCTAATGGGGTGAAATCAAACATGGAAGGAGTGGTTCTATTTCCCTTATCATCATTAAAAATAATTTCAATTTTGTCATTCTGCCACATTGTTACCCATGAGAAAGATGTTCCCTTAGCAAGGCCAAAGGCCCAACATGCCTTAAGGAATTTTGGAGAGACACGTTCCATCTAGCCTCTAGTGGAGCCACAACCTCCATTTTGGCCTAAATACTTTTCCTTAAATTCCTAGATAGATCATTAATTGAAACAATTTTTGAAACCATAGATTTTGGTCTAGACTGCGTAGCCAAGATAATAACAATTCCAACTCTCTTAGTTTTCATCTGAGGTTGGTGTACTACATTTTTATGATGAATATCTATGATGAGGAGAGATAATATACAATCATCATTTCTTTTGTTCTGCATTAATTATGACATGTCACGAAGAATAGAAGCAACCAATCCATTGTGAAGAGACCAATGCTTCCCCATGTGAAACTATTGAAATATTGGTTATGTTCTCTCCAAATTGAGTCGTGTTGGGCTGCTTCAATGGTCAACTTGGAGTAGCTATTTCAAACCAACTTTTGACTGAATATTAGCCTCTTTAGTCCGAGAGGGATCTCTCAACTTATCAAAGGATTTACTCAATTAGGTCTTAAAATAGTTGGCTAACTCTGTTAGTGTTTTAGTGTATGTGATTATAGGTGAAAAATGAGGAAGATTAAACTACCATTGGTCTTATGGAGTTAGTAAAAGGAAATAAATGAAAAGCATTCCTACTTATGGAAGCTGGGGCTTTTTCTGTTTCAATGATAGAACAACACTAACACATGGGAATAATCAATAAATCCATGCTAAAAGGAATTCAAAGAATATATGATATGAATTTTGAGTAATTTAGCATCAATACTACTAGAAGCAAGATATAAAAGAGACACATAAACCCATTGAAACATATCAAGAATCTCAGGTGAAGTAAGAAAAGTCACTGCTTGTCTATAACTGATATCAAAAATTACAATAGTAGATGTCTCAAAAACATTCTCCAACCCATTCTAACTCTAAAAATATCTCATTTATAGAGTGAGGACTCATACAAATTATTTTCCACCTTGATAGCTTCAAATTCCCACCTCAAAAACCTATTTCAATCATGTTTCCATCACTTGGAGACTTCCTAGGGATATTTATGTTTTACAGAGTTTGAATACAAAAATGACTCTTCTTTCATTAATAGTTCAAAAAATTCATTTAATAACCCTTATCAATATCAACCAAATAATTATATGAGTGTACTGGAGTGCTAATGTGTCATTATGCCACGTGGATGTTGAGCTGGACCCCCTGCAAGTTGAATTTTTACAATTTTTTCACAAATTTGGTTAGTGAAAATTCTGAAAAATAGGCTTCAAAGATGAGTGTTTAATTTCCAAACCCTGATGGATTTGTAGAAACTGAGACAATTTTTTGTAGATGGAACTGTGCTAAAGAAAAACCTCTTTCATATTTCCAAAATCCTTTTTCATTTGGTCAGAAATAAAACTTGAATTTTACTGCTAAAACATTCATTTACAGAAATTTTGTAGTGCTCGCTTCGTAGCAAACTCCAAAATCCACCTTTTGCATAACCTTTGACCTTTCTCATTGTTAGAGGATATTCCTTGGGGCTAATGAGATAAATACATTTTTTTTCTCTCCTTAGTTCTCCATAAAAATGAATTTAAAGGCAAAAGAGCATCTTAAGAAATTCTGTAGCATTTTTCGACCTTCAAGCCTAGAGCGCGCTACGAAACTACCTGATTATGGAGAAAATTCAAAATTCTCCTTTTTCTTCCAAATTTCACCTGTAGGTATGAAAATTTATATCATGAAGTATGATCATGCAAACTTGCCTCTTACCCTCTTCAAAAAACATTATTTTCACCTTTATCAAGTTTATTTATCAATAAAATGACTCTGTTTTTTCTAAAAACATAGGGTTCAGAGATGAGCTATTACATCCATATCCTTGATAGATGTTGCAAAACTGAAGGAGGGTTTTGTAGTTCATTATGTTCTGAAGAAAAACCTCTCTAGGGTTTTAGAAAACCATCTCCAACTGTCCAGAATCTACATTTGAAAAACATGTATGAAACAGGAAAATTTTGCATTATGAAAATAAAGCTGAAAGACATCTCTGAATATCCCAATTTGTAGCACCTTTGAGAAAAGTGAAAGAGGTTAATGTTATTTGATATATGCTTGAAAATAACCCTGTCATTTTCTTAGAATAATTCTCTGTTTTCCCATAAACGTCCCTTGAATTTGACTGCTCAAAAGTCAAAATGCAGAGAAATCCTCAGATTTGCTACAAAATTGTCAAGTAGTTTCCTAGTGAAATCTACCTATTTGCACTAAATTCGATATGAAATTGTGTAAAACTAGAAGGTGGAATATGTTTCTGATTTAAAAGTGTGGGAATGAAAACTAAAGGACATGAGGTAGACTTGACTGATATGACAAGGCTCTAGGTGGTTTTAGACTTAGGGTAGACATCACCATATGCAATGTTTTCAAAAATTTCATGAAAATGACTATGAGACAGCATGAAACTAGGTGAATGGCCCTATCCATAAAACATTAAAAATTTATGTGTGATATCATTGTCTCCACTAGGGATGGTGTGCCCCTGTGGTACAACCATGAATTTATTGTTCCAGTGCCACCTCCATTGGGCTACTCCCATCTTCAAAATGAAAACTTGCAACCTGCTCTCACTTGTAACCTTAGCACTAAAAAACCAATAGATGTTAAAGAACTGAAAGTACACCTGTTAAATTCAAAACTGAAACTAAAAAAATGCTTGATATTCAAGCTTATTTATATACAAATGATCCTACTCTACTTGTTTAGCATAAGAGTTGAATCAAGTGATCTCACTCTTCCAATCAAGTCAATCAAGAAGTTGAGTATTGGATTGGAATGAACATTCCACTTCTCTGATCATAAAGCCATTCTTGAGAGATGACAAGTTTTTCCACGATCTGAATTTGTATACATAACTAAAAATCATATTGAAATTCATTCCTATAGAAGATTCCAACAGAGCTGCGAAAGGATATTTGAGAGTAAGCACTAATAATTCCTGTTGATCAACAAGAAAGTGTGAGTAAATAATATCCTTTGATGGTTTTCCTTGTTCAGATTCTTCATTGTAACCCTTGTGACCTTTCTCAAATAAAAAAAAAAAAAAATGTTGATCATTATTTTCATTTGAGAGGAAGAAATACTTGGAGTGCTCTTGGACACTTTCAAAAGGAACTGCCTCAGCATGTACCAAAAAAATTTCTAAAGGTAACTCTTCATATGATTCAACAAGAATACCCATCTGATTGTCTAAAATTTTCTTTTCAAAATTTTCTTCATTTGATGTAGGTTGATGCAAGGAATGACATGAAGAATACATTTCTTCCTTTACTTGAGGATTATAGAAATTATCTTCCATTATTTCCTCTTTTTTTTTTGAAATGATTATCATATTCCTGATGGTCAAAAGACTAACAAGTCTGCTGCAACTTTTCATTAAAACTCAAAGGATGTAACATGATTTTCATAAATAAACTCCCGCTGGGTTGCATTTTCATCCAAGAGAGAGGCTATCCTTTCTTGTTGGTGATGAAAAAGATTTTCATGAAGGCCCTCTAAAATTTCCTCATCATCTTCATAAAAATTCTCCAAATATTAAATAAAACTCACACAATGTTTACAATAGTCTTTGACCAGTAATAAGGAAGAATTACATTCTTTATGCATCTCATAAAATGTAACATGGAAATTAGCAAGAGAATATAAGGAACCATTTGGAAGGCTTTTGTACCAAGACCATGCTTTTCCTTGTAAAGTGACCATAAACATATTCATGAGAAAAATATCAAGGAACTGAACCCTAATTCTATATACATGCGTATGGAATCTAACCAAATGAAGAGAACCATTGTCTTTCTTTCCATTTTAAAATATGGGAAGATGAATTAACCAATCGACCTTTGGCATAGCATTTGGAAAACCAGGGATGTGAGACTGATTCATAGGGGCATACCTGGAATTTATTCTTGGAATGGAACTCATCTTGGAACTTCATCAAGAAATTGATCCTAAAGTAGTGGATTCACCTTCCAATTGATTATTTGATGTGTGGAGTCGCTAGAGAAGAAATACAAACAATATGTACCTAAGTCTCTGCTGCTCTCAGACCTTAGAACTGAAACTTTGTCATTCTTCCCAGGGAAAATTTACACCTTCGGTCCCTAGAAATGGCACCAAAATGTTATCACCAAATTGAGTCCTATTGGGTTGCTTTAATGGTCATCTTGTAGTAACTATTTCAAACCAAATTTTGACTGAAGATTAGCCTCTTCAGTCTGAGAGGGCTCTCTCAACTTATGAAAGGATTTACTCAATTAGGTCTTAGAACAAATGGATAACTCTGTGAGTGTTTTAGTGTATGTGATTTCAGGTGATAAATGAGGAAGATTCAACCACAATTTGGCTTATGGAATCAGTAAAAGGAAATTAATGACAAGCATTCCTACTTATGGAAGCTGAGGCTTTTTCTGTTTCAATGATAGAACAACACTAACACATGGGAATAATCAGTAATTCAATGCTAAAAGTAAGTCAGATCATATATGATATGAATTTTGAGTAATTGAGCATCAATAATACTGGAAGAAATATAAAAAAGAGACACATAAACCCATTGAAACACATCAAGAATCTCAGGTGAAGCAAAAAAAGTCATTGTTTGTCTATCACTCATATCAGAAATTACAATAGTAGATTTCTCAAAAACATTCTTCAACCCATTCTAACTATAAAACTATTTCATTTATATAGTGAGGACTCATACAAATGATTTTCCACCTTTCTATCTTCGAATTCCCACCTTAGAGACCTATTTCAAACATGATTCCATAACTTGGAAACTTCTTAGGGATATTTCTATTTTACAGAGTTTGAATAAAAAAAGAATCTTCTTTCATTAATATTTCAAAAAATACTTCTAATAACCATTAAGACCTTCAACCAAATAATTTTATGAGTGTACTGGAGTTCTGATGTGTTATTATGCCACTTGGATGTTGATTTGGAACCCCTCCAAGTCGAATTTTTACAATTTTTTCACAAATCTGGTTAGTGAAAATTCTAAGAAATAGGCTTCAAATATGAGTGTATAATTTCCAAACCCTGATGTCTTTGTAGAAACTAAAAGAGTTTTTTGTAGATGGACCTGTGCTAAAGGAAAAAATCTTTCCGATTTCAAATATCTTTTTTCAGTTGGTCATAATCAAACTTGAATTTTACTTCTAAAACAATCATGTACATAAATTTCATAGCGCTCATTTCGTACAAACTCCAAAATCCACCTTTTGCATAACATTTGACCTTTCTGACTGTTGGAGGATCTTCCTTGGGGCTAATGAGCTAAATGAAAATTTTTTCCTCCTTAGTTCTCCATAAAACTAAATTTATAGGAAAAATAGCATCTTGAGAAATTTCGTAGCGTTTTTCGGCCTTCAAGCCCAGAGCACACTACGAAACTACCTGATTATGGAGAAAATTGAAAATTATCCCTTTTTCTTCCAAATTTCACCTGTAGGTCTAAAAGTTGATATGATGAAGTATGATCATGCAAAATTTCCTCTTACCCTCTTCAAAAAACATCATTTTCACCTTTAGCAAGTTTATTTATCAATAAAATGACTTTGTTTTTTTTTCAAAAAATAGGGTTCAGAGATGAGATCTTATCTCCATAGCCTTGATATCTGTTGCATAAATGAATGAGGTTTCTTTATTTCAGTATGTTCCAAAGAAAATCCTCTCTTGGTTTTTTGAAATCCATCTCCAGTTGTCCATAATCTTCATTCGAAAAGATGTATAAAGCAGGAAAATTCTGCATTCTAAATATAGAGCCGAAAGACATCTTTGAATCTCCCAACCTGTAGGACCTTTGAGAAAAGTGAAAGAGGTTAATGTTATTTTATATGTTCTTGAAAATAAAATCTCTCATTTTCTTATAATAATTCTCTATTTTTCCAGAAACTGCCCTTGAAGTTGACTGATAAAAAGTTAAAAAGCAGAGAAATCCTCAGATTCGCAAAGAAATTGTCAGGTAGTTTCGTTGCAAAATTTGCCTATTTTTCGCTGAATTAGCTACAAAACTGTGTAAAACTAGAAAGTGGAATATGTTTCTTATTTAAAAGAGTGGGAATGAAAACTAAAGGACATGAGGTAGACTTGACTGAGATAACAAGGCTCTAGGTGGTTTTAGACTTAGGGTAGACATCGCCATATGCAATGTTTTCAAAAATTTCATGAAAATTACTATGGGACAACATGAACCTAGGTGAATGACCCTATCCATCAAAAAATAAAAATTTATGTGTGGTAACATGTTCTAGGATGTTTTTCCCTGTAATGGTTTCTTTGGGAATTCACACCATATTTTAGATAAATATTTGAGCCCTTTTATTACAAACAACTCATAAGTGTGACTGTAAAAGAAATTAAACAAGTTCACAAAGCCATTGTGCTATAAATTAGTTTTTGGGCCTCCATGACAACCATAAATAGAAATTTGTGATAGACCATTGAATTTATACTCACTTGAATTGAATTCAGGATTGTAGATTTCTCCATTGACTGAGTTGTCTATGATAAATTCACATTCTAATTCTTATCGAAAGGAATCATTGTCCAAGGTCATCAAATCGAAAAATATGCAAAGAGATGTTATTGTAAAATCTAAAGAAAATAAATAATTTTATTGCAAGAATCTACGGGCGCATACATACTCTGGTGGGGATATCACTTTTTGTTTAAATTTCCCTAGTTTGAGTTTCGATTTGCTTAAGCTTCATGGTATATCCAATCATAAATGTACTGAGGTGGAATGGACCCGTTAGTCATATCATAGGTTAGATATTTTCCATTATACACTAGAGGGTCTATGATAATTTGTGTACAAGCTACATATGAAATGATATGGCGGAACCCTAACTTCCCATGCCTTTACTTTTTCAACATACAACTATGTTGATCTACCATCACGTCTATATATATAAAAAAAAATCAGAATCAAAGGCAGAGTCCCAATCATATAGAACCATATAGAACCATACAAGTCAAAGAAAACAATTTTGCAATACATAATGTTACTATTTAGTAGGGAACTAGAGTGAAGTGGTTGTTGAATCAGAGACATGCATGGCTTTATATCCACCTGACAGATGATTATCACTATTATTCCATCAAAAACCATAACATTTATAGTTAAATTAAAATATACAATGAAATTCACATATGACTAGTAGACTGTAAAGGTTTTAGTGTTTTTTTGGATCACTAGTCCTATGTCTCCTTCACATTGTTGACTTTGGCTCGAATTGCGGAGAATATATAGAGAACAAGAATATTGCACATGTAGGAGCATATTTAGGAAACAAACTCAGTAAGACGGGAGACCCATACACACCCGCAACTCAATAATGAGGAGGATTGTAGCGTGTAGATACAAATTTATACAAGTGAATTAAACAGAAAACCCCTAAAATCTAGGGTGAATTCAGTTACCTGCATTCCATCATTCAATAAGATCATTCGGTGCTTTCTTAAGAGCCCAAAAATTGGGTCAATCGAGGGATATATTGAGAACCATCAGACACCATTCTCCCAACGCGATCAACATATGGAAGAAGTGAAACAACATCAAACTATTTTTCCCTTCAAATACCTAACTAAAGAGTCAGTAACCCTTTTTTATGAAGGTCAAGTACCCTGAATATAACCCTACCCTCGATTTCCAAGAAATGTAGGGGGCGAAATATCCCCTAACAAGATCCATTATTGGAAACGAGGGTGACTAGAAGCAAATCCAACATGAAATTAGGGTGATGGAAGAAAATATGACCTGCAAACCAGATGAATCGGGTCTTGAATGCTTATTTGTTATTATTTTTCATTGGATAATATAATAATTATCTATTTTTTAAATAATTTTTGGTCTCACTATAGAAGAGGGGTGTAATATAAAAAAAATTCCCCTCCAAAATATAAAATCCCTTAAATTTCAACCATGGGTTAAGATTTGCCCCTAAAATTGTCTATGCATGTTCTTCTGTAGAGTTGATTCTTCCTATTTTAGTTCAAACTCTATCTTCTCTACTTCCTTTTACTTTGGTAGTAATCCATACTTAATAAAATATTTTTCCTCTCTAAAAAATACATCTCAGGTGTACACAACCTTCCTTGTTTCTAGGTTCCAAAGCTTATAACCTTTTAAACCATCCTTATACCTAATAAAGATGCACATTACATCTAGATTTACTATTCAACTTGGTTATTTTATCCCTTGGAACATGTACATGTGCATCACATCCAAATACCTTGATATGTGGGAGAGAAGGCTTCTCACTAGTTCATACCTCATGTGGATTATTAGAGGATAATGTTGATGAAGATGATATGTTAAACACGTAACATGAAATATCCACTTCCTCTGCTCAAGATTCTTGTCCTAAACTAGCACCATTAAGCATTGTTCATTCCTTTTCCATCAACGTATTGTTCATTCTTTCTCCAAATCCATTTCACTAAGGCATGTATGGAGTAGTATTATACCATGCTATACCACACTTCATAAATGGCTTTTCAAATTCCTTCTTGCAAAAATCTCTACCATTATCTGTCCTCAACACCTTGATCTTCTTCACTATTTCATTTTCCTCCGGAGACTTGAATTCTTTAAACCTATCAAAGACTTCATATTTCTTCCTAAGGAAATATATCCATGTATACCTCGAGAATTCATCTATAAACTATACATAGTATAAAAAAATTCCCATTGATGGAACTGACATAAGTATGAAAACATCATTGTGCACAATCTCTAATATCCCTTTTGCCCTCATATCACTAGAAGGGAAACTCACCTAATTATGTTGTCCATATACACAATGTTCATAGAAATCAAAATCCAGAGTGAAATTAGACATACCTTCTACCATACCATTACCATGAAATATTCGAAGGCCCTTCTCTCCAACATGTCCAAGTATTTGTTGCCACAACATATTACTTTCACCAGCGACCACAATATTTTCTACTCCAGTTTCAGGAACCATAGAACTATTGCACCCATGAATACCAATTCTACCCAGAATCTTGTACAAATTTCTGATCCAAACTCCTCGCATCAATACCAATTCTCCCCAAACCATCTTACAATTATTTTTCTCAAACATTGTTTTTACACTTGCACCATCCATTTTTCTTATAGAAATTAGATTTCTAGCTAATGTAGGAATGTACTGAAAACTAGGAGGTGTTCTAATCCTTCCACCTTACAAATTTAGGTCTAATTTTCTACATCCTATGATTCTAGTATTCCTATCATCACCTAAGAATAAATCACCACCAACATATTTATCATACTAACAGAACCACTCACTATGGGGATTCATATGAAAGGATGCACCTGAGTGAGTCAACCATGCCCCATGATCTACATGTGTACTTGAAGAAGGAGCCAAGTACACACCCCCACCTTCATGTGAACTGGTTTTCACCTCTGCAGAAGGATCATCATTAGATCCATTTCCTCTCTCAGGAGTTTTAGATCTACAATATTTTTTCTAGTGCGCTTCTTTTTTGCATTTCCAATCTACCTTTATATATTTTCCTGTAGATTTAGATATCCCACTTGACGAATTATTTCTATTTATGTTCTGAGACCATCCTCTTATAGAAAAGGCATATCCATTTGGGCTCTCCATAATTTTCCATCTTATCACCACCGATAACAAGGACGAGACTATTTCATCAAAATTCAAGGCAATTGTATTGCTACCTATAGAAAAAATTATACTATCTGTAATGTTCTAAAATTTTAGCCTCAAAGCTAAATGGAACATTAGAGTTAGCAGCAGCTCTAGCCAGTGAATAAATGGGTAGAAAAGCCCATAAGTCTCCTAAAGAGGATAAAAACACTCCAAGTGTGAAAGGGGACACTATTTCTAGCTTAATAAAACACTCCATGTGTGAATAGAGATAAAATCAAGTTGATTCAGTCCACTTTGACTAAGTCAACAGCGCAGTTGTGGAGGAGGAGGAATCCAAGAAGGAATAACATAGTTTTTGAGGGAGATGTATCTTTGGATAGAGATGACCTAATTGAGTGGGGCCAAGGGCAAGAAAAGTCATGTTTTATTTAAGGAAGAGGATGGAATCATTGTTCTTCATGTTTTAGATCATTATTCTGGTCTTCTTAGACTTTTTCTTCCTCTTGTTGTTTAGCAGGGTAACAGTGATGTTTCGCACTGGGTGTTCCTGAGCAGTAATCTCGCCTCTCTCCTTGAGTAGCCTCATTGGGAGAGTTTGCATTCATAATTACACATCAGGTTTTTAGGCCAAGCTTCAGCCAACTTCATCAGCGCATTTTTTCCCGAGATTGTGCAGTGTTGTTGGGTGCAACAGTGGAAGGGATTGGAATCCCGGTTTCTGAGCTAGTTTCTCATTGGAGGAAGGTTTCCTTCACTTGAGGGACCTTTTTGGAGAGCTCCAGAGCCTATTTTAGATATTTGGTATCAGAACATACATTTCCCATACATTCCCAGCATTTTTTCAGCTAGGGAATGCATTATTTTGGAGGCAGCATTCAGGGCATGGTCTAGTGGCTTCGTTGCAGTGCTTTCTTGTGATTGAGAGGTCCATCCTTTCATGGGAGGAAGCCCTTGAGGGATATACATTAGATAAAAAATATTTCATCCTTCTACACTCTTATGCTTCAGTGTTGCAGTGGTGATTCAGTAAATTTCTGAATATCACATTTTTTATGGAGAGTGTTTGACAAGAAACCCTTGTCGGGTTCTCTTGTATTTTGTATGAGAAGACTAGATCTATGTTCTTAAAAATTTATGATAAATATATGAGTATATCTACTTGTTCTCCCATTTTATGAATTAAAAACCTCTTTAGACTGCACAGTCACTTTTATGCAGAAATCCTTCTCTTGCAATATTTGGGGTTTTTGGTTATTTTTAGCTACACTAGTGTGGGAGGTCTGTTTAACCCACCTAGTTTGATTTGTTTCAGCTCTATTCTTGTATTTAGGTTTTATATTGACTAATATATAGGATCCAAGATTCAATTTCACTGTTTTGTTACATATGTTGCTGGAAATGCGTTTTTAGTGCATGATTCATGAGTTGTCCCGATTTTGGGATATTACAGTGGTATCAAAGCATAGTCTTGGCACAACCTGTGGATCTCAGGCCATTATATTTCAGAGGAAGGAGAGATGGATAGAAATTACAAAGCTTTAGAATTTGAAGGAAAGAAGGAAGACAAGCTTGCAAAGCTTCTTCCAAAATCTATGCAGAGATTTCAAGGAGAGCTAAAGAAAATGAGATTGGAGATGGGATCTCCAAAGGGAGTTGGATTTAGAGTAGAATCTAGATTTTCAAATGGTGATTGTGAGAATTCAGCTACACACCATGATGCACAGTGCAGTCAAGTGCCCAGATCTATCTTGAGATGGATGGGAGGAGGAAGAATGCATAAGCGGAGAACTCTTACTGATCTGTTGCAGGGGTATGAATCTCAAAATGAGAGGTTTAGAGATCCTAATGATTTCCAAGAGTTTTGAAAGATCCATGCAGAGAAGAGAAAGCAGCATGATGTAGGTAGATTTCTTCTATCTACTTTTTTCGGATCACCTACATGTTCAGCTGGAGCTTGGGTGAAGGAGCTAGACTCCTATTTGCAGTTGCACCATATTTCTGAAGATGAAGCCATCAGAGTTGCAGCGCTGCGTTTCAGAGGTAAGGTTCATGCATGGTGGATTTCTGAATCTTTTTCTTTAAAGAATTCAAACACTTCCTCTCATGCAAGATTCATGGAGACATTGGTGGGGAGGTTTGGTGAAAAAAATTCCTAAGACACATGAGCATAGAAAACTTGAGAGGACAAAACCCTTGCATGTTATAGAGGAAGCCCCACTTCAGAAAATAATGGGAGAAGCTAACATATTGCATTACACATTGCTGGAAACAAGACCTCTAGTTCATATTATTGAATAAGAGGGCATGGGGATCTCCTTCTCACAGGAGGATCCAATTATTGAAATGTTTACCATACACATTGATGAAGATGACGGAAACAATGTTGTCACATCTAGAGCATATCTAGTGCCTCATCCAGAGGGAGGATGAGAAAATTCTCCAACAGGAGGGATTCTTGTATCCTTACAAGAAGTTCCCCAGGATCTCATACATGGAGGTCCAAGCACAATCAGTGAGCAGCATTATTGTGCAGCATTGCAGCTGGAAGGAGAAGGTAGAGAGGAAGAGTAGTATCATATGGTGAGAGGCACACACCCTTCTCTATTTCAGAGAGCCAATGCAAGGAAGAGGCAGACTTATTTTCACTGTAAGGGCAGGGGCAAGGTTGCCCAACCACATGAGCAGTCTACTCTTGACATTGATGTCTCACTACATGGAGGCATTCCACCTGGGAGGCCACCCGATCTAGAGTTGATGGAAGAAATCTTGTCTTTGGATTCACCACTCTTGGATTTTGGAGAGGTGAAGAGTTTGAAGGAATAATTTTGCATGGGGGATATCAAAGTAGCAGGCAGCAGCATGAGGAGAGCTTCACATGCTAGATCACCAACGTTGTCTCTTAGGAGGATTGATCCTTATTGGAGATCTCAACTCTTGGTAGAGTATTCCCAGGATCTTGGTGCATGCATGATTCTTGATGACTCGGATGGAGATGATAGATACATGGTGGATGATGTAGTCATCTATTGCTATGGTAGGATCTTCTTGACTAGATCTTCTAGTCTCAAGGAGAAGCTGCTACATGTAGCACATGAGGACTTCTCTTATATGCACTTTGAGGCATATTTCCATTTGATGGAGGAGTTCACTTGGGAGGACATCCAGCATGACATATATCAGCATATGGAGAGATGCATAGCCTAGATGGTAATGAAGAGGAGGTCACAGCCACTTTCCTACTCCTTCGAGGTGAGGGAGAATTTCCAGTTGAGCCATCTCAGCTCAAGATCTCAAGTACATGATGGGGGAGGTATCATTTCATATTTTGTATTGTACTTATTTTCCTTATTTGAGTAGCATGATGTAACAAGAATAATTATCTCTTCTTGCATATTGTATGTTGATGTACTTGCAACTACTTCTAGCATTGATTTTGGCTATCTTTTTTATGGTTTGTGGGAGAAGCCACATGAATTCTGGTGTGCACCATTGACACCACTTTGTACTTTCATGATGCTATCTTGTAAAATCATTGTGGCAGCAGGAAAGTGGCTAGAAAAGAACTTGTTATTGTTTAGTTTGATTTAGGTAGAGGATGCACTACGTTGGTTCCATGAGAGGAACTATGATCCACTCTCTGGTTGTCACTTGGAAACTTGTTCTCATTGTACTTTGCTTCCATATATTGTTGATATGTTTATGTTCATGGGGAGCTTTGTTTGGAGAGTGGGCTTGAGATGGAAGATGCCCATTGGGAGCATGATTCTCCCCACTCTATATGTCGTACATTTCAGGAGGAACCATGGGCACACCATGATTTCCACATCACACTTTTTCTCTTCTTGTGGGAGGAACCACTTGGAGAACTTGAGGAGGAACTTCATGGCTGGATTGTTTGAGGGGGGCATCATAAAAGTAGACCATCATGATCTTATTCCATGGCTTGTATGAGGGAGAGATGATGAAGCAACAAGAGGTGTCGTTGCTGTGGTTGCACTTGGGAGAGTATGGGAATAATTTTTCCCATACTTTTCATGAAATATCTAGAGAGAGGGAAGGCACATTCATGGTGCAAGGAGGCTACCCTTCAACATTGAAGGATCATGAGAGACTTCCATGTAGGAATAAGATCTTCTCACATAGCAGCATGATGGTGGATGGATTTGGCATATGGGATGTCAAAGAGAGGAGTCATGGAGCCTTATTTCTAAGGCCTACAGTGCTAGCACATGGGAGTGTGTTCTTATTGATGGAGTGTTCCAAGGATTATATGTATCCCTTCTTCTTGCAGAATTTTATGAGGGGATCCTCATGGGGGAACTTATAAATGGACCTCACTTTCAGCCTACTCACCATGCATGGTAAGAAATACATTTATGTACTTATTGATTACTCCATTGAGAATTTGTATCTTCTCACCATATGTGAGCAGTGCATTGTTCCACAAGAGAGCAAGAGTATTTATGGGTTTCATGATCACTTTAGGGCCAATGTTTGTAATGATAGTAGCCCATATATACATGAATTTGGGCAAGTGTATTTTCATCTTCCCTATGTACAGCTGATAGACATTGATGCTTACTTCCCCCTGTTGGAAAAGCAAACATACACAGCTTATAACCTGTTGCAAAACCACTTGCCACATGACATTCTCAAACAACAGTTGGGGAGACTGCATAATATCCACTTGGAGAAACTTTGGTACCATCCAAAATTGCACATAACTTTCAACATTTTTTTGATTTCGATGCCAAATGGTGATGATGTGCCATTCCTCTTGAATGGAATGGTTTGGGTTGGCATGTCTCATGATTTTGGAGGAAGAGTGTTTGGAGACTCAATATTCTTCTTGCCATTGGAGGGAAATAATGTTGCAGCCAAAGATCAGCATGCCCTCTACACTTATCATAAGTGGAGAGGAGGACAGCATGGGATAGGCACTCTTGCCTATCATGTCCATTTATTTAGCCCACCTACATTTCAGGAGCCAAAGGTGGAGGATATTCTTCATGAGTTGCCATGTTGGAGGGTGACTCACTTCATTTGGATGATAGCATGGGTGAGGGAGGTACTCATTCACCATGTTGGTCATCACTCCTACTTTATGGAGGCCATGAGACAGCAAGCAGGTTTCCATTCACACTTTCCACCTTTGATTGATGTGAGCCATTTGGTTTTGCACACTTGGGAGGAAACATTGGATGACATATTTATTGCAGGTTATCTTGATGCAGTGATGTCGGCCATTGATTGGAGGCCACATGAGGAGGAGGGGAGAAATTTTTCTCTCCCTATAAATTTCCTTGAGGAAAATTAAATATTTTGGAGGGGAGGACTGTAATGTTCCAAAATTTTAGCCTCAAATCTAAATGGAACATTAGAGTTAGCGGCAGCTCTAGCTGGTGAATAAATGGGTAGAAAAGCCCATAAGTCTCCTAAGGAGGGTAAAAAAAATCCAAGTGTGAAAGGGGACACTCTTTCTAGCTTAATAAAACACCTCCATGCGTGAACAGGGATAAAATAAAGTTGATTCAGTCCACTTTGACTAAGTCGATAACGCAGTTGTGGAGGAGGAGGAATCCAAGAAGGAATAACTCAGTTTTGGAGGGAGATGTATATTTGGATAGAGATGATTTAATTGAGTGGGGCCAAGGGAAATAAAACTCATGTTTTATTTAAGGAAGAGGATGGCAGCATTATTATTCATGTTTTAGATCATTATTCTTGTCTGCTCAGACTTTTTCTTCCTCTTGCTATTTAGCAGGGTAGCAGTGTTGTTTAGCACCGAGTGTTCCCAAGCGGGAATCCCACATCTCTCCTTCAGGAGCCTCATTGGGAGAGTTTTCATTCATCATTCCACATAAGGTTTTTAGGACAAGCTTCAGCCAACTTCATCAATGCATTTTTGCTGAAGATTGTGCAGTGTTGCTAGGTGCAACAGTGGAAGGGATTGGAATCTCGGTTTCTGAGATAGTTTCTCATTGGAGGAAGGTTTCATTCACTTGAGGGACCTGTTTGGAGAGATCCATAGCCTATTTTATATATTTTTTATCATACCACACATTTCCCATACATTCCCAGTGTTGTTTTAGCTAGGGAATGCATTATTTTGGAGGCAGCATTCATGGCATGGTCTAGTGGCTCCGTTGTAGTGTTTTCTTCTGATTGAGAGGTTCATCCTTTCATGGGAGGAATCCCTTGAGGGATCTACATCAGATAGGAAATATTTCAGCATTATACACTCTTATGCTTCAGTTTTGCAGTGGTGATTCAGTAAATTTCTGAATATCACATTTTGTATGCAGAGTGTTTGACAAGAAACCCTTGCCGGGTTCTCTTATATTTTGTATGAGGAGACTAGATCTTTGATCTTAATAATTTATAATAAATATATGAGTAGATCTAATTTTTCTCTCATTTTATAAATTAAAACCCTCTTTAGACTGCGCAGTCACTTTTATGTAGAAATCCTTATGTTGCAGTATTTGGGGTTTTTGGTTATTTTCAGCTACACTAGTGTGGGAGGTCTGTTTAACCCACCTAGTTTGATTTGTTTCAGCTATATTCTTGGATTTAGGTTTTATATTGACTAATCTATAGGATCCAAGAGTCCATTTCACTTTTTTATTACATATGTTGCTGGAAATGTGTTTTTAGTGCATGATTCATGAGCTGTCTCGATTTTGGGATATTACACTATCCCATGAGTGTGGTAGAGAACACAATAGACTTATGGACGTATATTCATATAAAATTTTAATATCAATATATAAAAATTTACTTACCACAATATTGAGGGCATTTATATTCTCTGTCATTAAGTCTCCATCCTTCATCCTCAGGTTATACATTTTTTTTCCGTAGGAGTAGTTTATTTACTAGAGACATAGATTGCTAAAAATTCCATATATTTTTGCAAAAATACTTTTTTGTAGATGCCCTTTATACATTCGAAACTACTGAATCTGAGAGACACAATAATATTTTCCTCTTCTCCTTCTGATATAACTTTTCCAAATCTTCTACCGACATCCCTGTTGGTTCCATACCTAGATCTGCAAGAATCAACTTAACTCTATCCACCAAAAAATCCTCCATTTTTTAGCTTCCATAGATCTATTTTTCCATTGAATTTATCGATCTCTATCTTTCCACAGTTCACCATCTTCTTTCATCTCAATAATTGATCCCACATATCTCCCACTCTAATAGTGTCTACCATAGGCCCGAGAAAAATCCCCTAGCCACAAAGGCTTCCCCTTGAATTTGAAAGATCTATCATACCAGATTTAGGTTTTATCCCTGTAAAAAAATTACCTATAAACATATTATTCAAATAGAAAAATATACAATGGCGAGAAAATAAAATATACACATATATTTTCTTCTAGAACCCAAACTGAGAAAATATTATGTAACCATATCACAAAAAATAAGAAATATAGATCATAAACTTCAAAATAAGCCTCTTGGAGGGGGAAACCTCCTTTTAAATCACATAAATGAATGTTTATGGTATGATAAAAATGACAAGACCTCCTTGGTATAAATAAGAGTCTAAAGGGTCATAATAAAATTAGGGCCTACATAACAATGTAAGGGCACAACAATAAAAAGAGTTCACTTCTATTGGGGAAAAAAATAAGAATATTTGGACTAAACTAGTATTATAGGGAGCTAACACTCCCCTATCCTTCAAAAAATTGTTGTCCTCAATGCTTGAGTAGTTATGGATGCTTTTGTTTAAACTACTCATCCTTCGATGTGGAATCTTCAGTAGGTAAGTTCTTCCACATAATGAGATACTTTGAAATTGATCAATTCTCTAGTTGTCGGGTTCTTGTTTCCATAACTACTTTAGGATCTAATATGATTTTTCCTTCCTCAAATATTTCTGGCCATATTTTTTGAACCGGAAGCTTGTCACCTATAACCTTATTTAAGCATGAAAAATGGAAAACTAGGTGTACTTGGGAAGATGCGGGAAGCTCCAATTTGAATGTGAGATTTTGAGGCCATCCCAAAAAAATTCCTTCTTGACCACATGGTAAGTTTCTAAAAATTCCTAGTTCCCTTCTAAAGGATAGGTTTTCAATTCAAAAAGAACATTTTGTTTGAGTGGAAAGTTATTACAAATATATAAGATATATGTGTACCATAATGAATCCTTTTTCTATATAAATTTATCAGATGTACTAGGATCTTGATGCAAATTTTGAATGAGTGTCCACACCTCTTTTTTATTCTTATATTCATTTATTTCTTCAATTATCCAATGAGGTTGGATAATATAAATGACATAAAGAAATGATTCCACATCTACTATAGAAACCCTAGGTTAAAAGTTCATGTAATAAATTTAATAGAGGGAAAATAAGACCAAGGTCATGGGACATGTATTCCAAGCTAAATGTTGGGAAAAGTATCTTAGTATGCATCACTTGTTGTTTATTATGGATAAGGGGAAATTGGAAAAGGCTTTGAATAGGAAAAACACATTATTGACATTTATTTGCGAAAATAAAGGAAATTAGGAAAACAGGGAGGTGAAAGGTCAAACATTGCAAGTGAGAAGGAAATTAAAGGAAACTAGAGGAAAAATGAATAAATTCGAGGGATAAATAATTAAAAGACATTAGAGCATCAATTTTGGGCCTGTTTTCATTTTTTGTTTGGAATTAGTCTTAAAGAGGAGAAGAGCACAAAGAGGAGAAATAAAGCAAGGATAAGGCAAAGAAAGGTTGTATCAAGTATTTTTTTCGATAATGCTTTTATGTAACAGGTTGCATGTATGATTTACTAGCTGGTTTTGGAATGCATAGTATATGCATGTGTGTATTTTTTTCATTTTCTATCATTGGCATGGGTTTCCCAGGTTTGATAGTGGTTTTAACCTTGCCTTTCCATTTGCAGATAGACAAGGTCTGATAGGATTCATTCTTGGTTGAGATTTGGATTTCCAGAAGGTTTTGGATCTAGGTGAGGTGGTATCAGGAAAATCCTAAGGGTTGGGGGTGGAGATGGTTTTCTTTGGGAAGCCCTCAACATGTGGGTGGAGACATGAAAATTCCTCAAGGGATGGTGAAGGACTTTTGAGGAATCCAAGCTTGGTTTGGTTTTGTGATCTCAAGACCAGTTTATGTGAGATCAAGCTAGTATGAGGGTGGAGGTGGTTTAACCTCTCGATTACCTTGGTTATTTATGCATTGGTTTATCCCAAGAGATCCCACATTCATGCTTGGAATATGGAAAGATGGTGATTGGCTAGAAGAATATTTGGTTCAACCTAATTTATGGTCGAGTGGTGCCTAGAAGTCCCTGACTTGGTTGGTTTTGCATATGGCTAATAAGAGCTAAGTTTCTCTTGTAATTCATGAGTAATTATACTTGTTATTACGTGGCTTTAAATTTTTTTATATACTTGTTATTTATCTTGTTATATGTTGATTATAAGCATGGTTTTAAGGCAAATTTAAGTTATGGATCTTAACATGTTTTCAATTATAAATGAATGGTCATTGAATGCATGACCTAACAGATGTTATTTCAACTGTGGTGAGAGGGAATTAGTTATTCTTAGTAAATCTAAAATAATTTTCAACTCTCTATGTTCTTATATGCCTTCATGACCTGTAGATTTCTTATTCAACATGTGTTTGATGAAAATAATTTCATCATTAGATCAAGTTAGGTCAATTCTTTTTCTAAGTTTTTTGGTAAAGGAATTTTCTGTCTTTCATTAATCATTATGGAAAGTTTCATTAAGTTATGGGAAGAGGTATGGCTCCTATCCCTGAAAAAGTGACTTCGATCTCACGGTCACTAACACAAAATGGGTGAAAAAGTCTGCAATCGCTCCTTTGCAGGCTCATGCATGCAATTGGAGGGCTAAATTTGAATTTAGGTAGTATTATGCTAGTGTATGGATGCTCAGATTTGTAAAATGGGGAACTTAACTCATGGTTTGGGCACTTGGAAGGGCGCTTTAGCTCTTGGGGTCTTGTAGTACTCGAACGAAGCTAGTAATGTCTTGGTTTTTTTACTACATTTCCTTAAGGTGATTTAGGAGATTGAGTCATGTCATAGTATCCCTCCACTCATGTTTACCCTAGTAGGATGGTGCAATTGGGTAAATGTGGGAGGTGGAATTACAGAGTGGCATTAAAGTAGTTTGCACTCACTCTGGGTGGTATGGTTATGGTTATCTCATCTGGCCCATAAGTTATGCATATGTTGTTAAGCATGTATTGTCATGGTTATGGTTTTCATGCATAAGGTCATGGTATGCAGTTGGCATCATCATGCATGATGTCAGTATATTGATATGGTTATGATTATAAATGTATGGTGCTAATGTGGACTGATTTTCCAGATAATATAAGCCTCCCCTGAATGTCATTGAGGTATGATTTTGGCTATGGTATCTATTTTTTTTATCTAACATGGAATACTTGTAAGAAGAAGAGAATTGGAGATGATTATAAAAATGGTAGACTACAGTTCACATGAATGTCCCTACATATATGTTTAGCTTTAAGGAGATGATTACTCTCCTGATATAAAAGATACATTGGGGAGTTTGTGTGAAAACATCAGAAGTTTCAATGTAGATAATTATAGGTTTATTAAGGCTCATTAAATACTTACGAAGGCTCAAGAAAGGCAGGAAAAGGTCAATGAAGTGATCCTTCCGAGTTTTTCATATTTACAGAGACAGGAATAACTAAGGATTAGTCAATTGTAGGAGGAGAAGAATAATGGAGCCTATGGTAGCAGGTCTCGGTTAGGATAAAATTCAAATAGAGGGGACACAATGAGAGGTGGAAGATCATTGGACACACCTGAAAGGAGTATTGGTGTGTATGGGTATGATTCTAGTTCCTCGTCTAGGAGACATCGTCACCATCATAACTGCCATCATCCTTATAGGATGAGAGAGTACTTGCCTGAGGAGTTCAAGAGGCTCAAGCATCCTACATTCGATGGAGGGATGAAGAAGTCAAAAGATACAGATGAATGATTGCTCAGGATGAAGAAATTATTCTGATGGCATAACTACTCAACGAACATGAAAGCCAAAATAGCTACCTTCAGTCTTAAACGGAAATCATACATTTGGAGGGAAGTTGTGAATAATGTCAAGGTAATTCGGGAAGAAGAGTTGATTTGGGATGAGTTTGAGAGACTCTTTAAGAAGAATTATCTATCTAAGAGATATTGCGATGACAATGTTAAGGATTTTTGTGAGCTATAGATGGATTTTATGATATATGATGATTACAGTAGTAGGTTCCTAGAGTTTTTGAGGTGTGTGCCTTACCTAAGGGGTGATAAATAAAATATTCAATGGTTCATGAGTGGGTTTCCAGAAGCATATATAGACTGGATTGAGTTTGAGGATCCTAGGTCATTATAGGAAGCCATAAGGAAATTGAAGCATTATTATGATCAATCAAAGCATAATACTAAGCGTGATTTAAAGAGAAATGAGGAAATTAAAGGTAAGTGGAAACCAAATCGGGGAATACCTTAGGATGAAAGTGAGACATAAAATGTTTCTCCTGACAAGAAGTTCAATGTAGGTGATAAAGGACATGGATAAAAACCTGGAGAGAAACGAAATAGAGGTGATGGTAGGTGACTGTTGCAATGTTTGTTATGTGGTAAAGATCATCACAAGAAGGATTGTCCATTGTACCATGGTGGAAGGAATCAAATATACAGTGCCTCAGAGGCACAGATGGTTGAGGATATGGGGCATAAAATTCCTCAGATTTATGCAACCGTGGACAATAAGCAGCAAGATCACTAGGTGTCCATTATTGAGATGGAAGGTAAGCACTATGGTAGATTTGTTTCTATTTTGGTTGACCCTAGATATAATTATAGTTATGTTAATCTTGACAGTGTGGATAAGTGTGGTTTGAGAAAAGAAGTGCATGTAGAGTCTTGTTTGGTGTGGTTGGCTATAGGTACTAGGAAGACAGTTCATTGTTGGGTAATAGCTTGTGCATTTGAGCTTAATAGTATTCCTATTTAGGTGCATTTGAATGCAATTCCATTGGGATCATATAATATGATTTTGGGAATGGATTTGATGTACCTCCACAAAACGAAAGTAATTTTTTCTGACAAGGCTATTGAGTTCCTAGATGATAATAGGGAAGAGAGAATCTTGTAGGGAAAGGAGAATCCTACATCAGTGAGGATATGCATAGTTATGCACAATAAACACAATTGCAGGAAAGGGTGTGTAATTTTTGCAGTTCATATTTCAAGTGACAATGGTAAGGATGTTGAGGATGTTGAAGTCCTTAAGAGGCATCTTGTCTTGCAACGATTTCAGGATGTGTTCCCAGCAAAGATTCCAGAGTTTTCGCCTCACAGGGAAGTGGAATTTTCTATTGAGTTGGTACTAGGGGCAACACCAACATCAAATGCACTTTACAGGATGAGCACTCCAGAGTTGGTGGAGTTGAAGTTGTAGTTGAAGGAAATGATTGAAAATGGATAAATTAGGCCAAGTGTGACACCTTCGGGTACACTAACAGTGTTTGTGAAGAACAAGGATGGTACTCTAACATTATGCATTGACTACATGAAGCTAAACAAGGTGATGATTAAGAAAAAGTATATGTTCCTGAGGATTGATGACTTGTTTGACCAGTTGAAGGGAGAAACAATGTTATCAAAGATTGATTTAAGATCGGGAATATCATCAGGTGCACATCAAAGAAGAGGACATCCACAAATTTCTTTTCGGACTAGGTATGGTCACTATGAGTGTTCCTTTTGGTTTGACTAATGCTCCAACTACTTTCCTGTGCTTGATGAACAGTGCATTCTGTCCTTATCTAGATAAGTTTGTGATTGTGTTTGTTGATGATCTAATGATATATTATAAAAACGAGGAAAAGCATGCCAATCTTAGTAAATGCAACTTCTTTTAGACAAAGGTACACTACTCTGGACATGTTGTATCCAAGGAAGACATAACAATGGATCCAAAAAATATAAGAGCCATCATACAATGGGAGCTCCTAAAAATGTAGATGAATTTAGATATTTCATGGGGTTAACATGTTACTACAGGGGGTTCATTAGGAACTTCTCACAAATTTCCTATCCTATTACATCATTGCAGAGAAAAAGAAATACATTTGAATGACATCATTGCAGAGAAAAAGAAATACATTTGAATGGACTAAAGAATAATTTTGTTTTTAATGTGATTACTTTACCTTCAACATTTTGATATTCAATTTGACCTTCAAGAACTAAACTCAATAAATTTATCAATACCTTGATAAAGTTATTTGATTTCAAAATTTAGATTCTTTATTTTCTATTTCAAAGAGTTATGGCCTAGTGTTTTTGTGTTAAAAATTATGAATAAGTTAATTTACTTTAATAAGTTATGAATCATTATGTCATGCTATATTCTCTAAGTTTTCATATTTAGATTTAATAATCTATAATTAATAAGAAAAAATATATTTAAAAGACATATTTAATAATTAATTTAATTTTAACATATAATTATTATAGTTTGAAAATTTATTATAAAATTTGTCTTTTAAGTATTTTTTAAAATATATTTTTGAATCGATTTAGTTAAAAATTAGATAAAATGAGTTATCAAAATTATTGATAACAAAGAAATTGTATATTTTAATTGAAAAAAAAACACAAAATATAAAATTTACTATATTAAAAATAATTCTAAAAATTATCACCTAAAACTAACAACAAAATGCAACACCAATTCTTAACATAACTATGTAACACCCATTTTTTAACATAACCATTTTTTTTATACCCACCAAATTATGAGTAAATAACCTTCGGACAAAATACTTTCACAAAACACCCCCATAACCAACACTCCTTAAATTTATGGAAATATTGTCAATAATAATAAATGTACTTTCTTTTAAATACATGAGACGCAGAAATTCTAGTTAAAGTCTAAATTTATATAATAATAAATTTATTTATTTTTTTAAATACATGAGACGCAGAAAGTTTGTGAAAGTCTGAGTTTCTCATTAGACACTTACAGTTAATATGAATGGATTTTAGTATTTTAATTAAATTATTTTTATAGCTTTTCTATTTTAGGCATATAAGCTTCTGTTTGCTTTTTGCGTTTTGCTTTTGTCCTTTCTATATTATTTAGAGAATTCTCAATGCTTTTCTATTTATATAGCAGTGCTTTCACTAGACTTTCATTGTAATAAGTTCTAAAGCGCGTAGCATTCCTTTCGGAGAAAAAACCCAACGAACTTAGTAATAATATGCATTTTACTGGCATGCCCATCATTTTATCCCACAAGTATAGATATATTCCTTAGAATTTCATTACAATATAATAAAATAGCTTGCATTCTTTCTCCCATGTCAATCCTAACAAATATTTCATGCAAATCTTAAAATAAATTTAAATATTTCACTCAATTGCAAAATACATTTAATTCAATTTATTGAGAATTAGTATTGTGGTGAGACTTTCTAGTTTAATTTAGTAGAGTATACTTGTTGTAATGCAATGTTCCCTAAACATTTAATTTTAGTATTGAGGGTTATATTAGATATCATTTTTTTTGGATTTAATTGCTTTAAGTAAGTCATTTATCTATGACCATTTATATTAGCATAGATTCATCTTAAATATGAGAGGGAAAAATACAATGTATTATTTCTCATTGCTTAAATTGTATTTGTGAATATATATAAATACTTTTTAACCATACAAATTTAAATTTTTCATGATATATACATAATTAAAATATTTTATCACCCAAATTAAAATAATTTAATATTTATTTTAACATTTTTTCTATATATAAATATATATAAAGTTATAGCGATATATTATTTTTTATTTTTATTTTAAAAGAAAAAAGACTAAAAAAATTACACATCCCCTAATACTAGCTTATAAAATGAACTTCTCAAATCAAAAATCAAAACAAAAAATCATATAATTATATTATTTTTTGTATTTTAATTATATTTTATCCTGTAATTAAAATAAATTTTATATGGTCAAATTAGAGAACTATACAGAGTTTAATGATAATCTTTCTTTCTAGTTTCAAATCTATTGACATGATTGTGTAGGTTATAGTTATGAAGATATATATAAATTATCATGAAATATGTCGTACCATATAAGTCTTAGGAAAAGGTAATCTACTTTTAGAAAAGGGACATAAACCCAAACCCTAATTGATTCTTGAAGAACCACGTAGAACAACAACAGTTTAGAGGGGAGTATCTAATGAAAATGTTAGATCAGAGCCAGAGGCGACGGACTGAAAAGGCCGAGGAGTTCAGACAAAATTTGCAGAACAGCGGAGAAGTGGCAGCAATGACAAACGCGTGACGAAAGACGCGCGTTAAAATAATTGCTTGATAAAGAAATTAAATTTATATTCAAGTAATTTTACATATTAAATAAAATAATAATTTACATCTTTCAACCTTTTCATATTCAAAAACTTAAATTTTATAATTTAATTATAAATTAATTAAAGTTAACAACCTCACAAACTTGTGCATGGGTGTAGAATACATAAAGACAAGAGGTGTTCTCTTAAGTTGTGTGCAGGGTGTCGAATACATAGAGACAAGAAGAGACGGTGTTCTTTTAAGGTATTATTTGGTGATAAGGAATCTATCCATGCTAAGAGTTGGTGTGGATTAGGCCAACTATTATCTGAATTATTTTGATGATTTAAATGTCTCCTAGTTTCTAAGTTTCTATTATTCAAGACACAAGTTAGACATACTAATCACCTCAAGATTAACATTACCTAAAACAAAACAAAAAAAAAACAATATCATAAACTTATTTATTTTCAAATCTAAAATAAATATATTTCATATTCATATTTCAAAATATATTTTGTCTAAATTTATATAATTTATTTGTTTTATATAATTTATAATTTTTTATTAAATAAATCTTGATGTGACATAATTACCTTAGTGAAAGACTTTTTATTTTAGATATTTCTTAATACTTGACACATGTCAAATTTTAAATAAGAAAACTGCTCTTACACTCACAATAATAAAATGATTGATAATATATTTCTCTTATTTTATTTTATTTCAATTTTTTTTGTTTATAGCTCTCAACTTTAAATAAATTGAAAATTAAAATAAATGTATATTATAATTAATAAATTAATTAAATTTATATTAGAGTAGTTTTATATATTAAAAAATTATAAAAAATTATTTCTCACTTTCTTTATATCAATTTTTTATAAAAAAATATCTAAACTTCGATCCATTATAAATTAATTAAAATTAACAAGATAATAAATTTATTTGATTTCCGAATTTTAATTATTTATTTTATATATTTAAATATATTTCACTGTTCATATTTCGAAACAAAATTGGGATTGCTGTTTTTAATGTAATAACTTCACCCCAACCTTTTGATATTAACTTTGAATCTCAACAACTAAATTCAATAACTTATAAATGAATTATCACAGCGTGACTTGATTTCCAAATATGGATTATTTATTGTTTAGACAAAAATGTATTTAGGAGTTAATATTTCAAAGGTAAATTACGAATAAATTGATTTACTTTTATAATTTATAATTTATAAGTTTATATATATATATATATATATATATATATATATATATATATATATATATATATATATATATATATATAATATGTGAGTAATTTAACTTATAACTTGAGTAGTGAGTAATTTAACTTATAACTTGAGTAGTAGTGATTCATAGGCATTTAAGTTATCAACGTTATTAAGTGGTTAAAACTATTTTGGGATTTCACTGGGCATGGCCCTACTAACCATTAGCATGATTAGATGTTTGCCAATGGAATTTAGAACATGACTTTTATATTTTTGAGTGCCTTAATAAGACATTCTATCACTTTTTGTTCTATGTAATATGGGCACACATTTAATAATTTATAATTTGATGAGAAAATGTATATTTAAAAGATATATTAATTAATTAATTTAATGATATATAAGTATATAAATAATTTTAAATGCAATTATAATAATTTGAATTTTTTTATACAATTTAATCTTTAGATTTTTTAAAATATATTTTTAAGGAAATTTTATTTGAAATTAGATAAAAATTACTAATAAAATTATTGGTATCAAAAAATTGTATAATTTAATTGAAAAAATAAAAAATTAAGCATATTAAAATAATTAAAAATATTAATTTTTTTGGAGAAATCCTTCACCTAAAACTAACACTTAAATGAGACATGCTGTAGCTACTACAACACCCTCCAAAATTTTGTCTTCATTTAAATTTTTGAGCCCCCTAGTGAACATGTCCTTTTTGTTTCAAGTCATCAAAGTCATTTCATGCTACTTCAAGTCGTCCTAAATGTTCAAATTTCTCATTGAAAAACCCTAAGTGTCAATGCACTTTCCTTTCACAGGCCTAGCGAAAGGTTTCTTCATAGTGCACTTCCAAAATACTGGCCTAGCACACTTCCAAAAAAAAAGCCTAGTGGACCTTCCAAACACAGTATAACACACTTCCTTGAAGCGGTGCCAACACACATTCTAGAAGAAAAGCCAACACATATTTAAAAAACCTATTTAACCCTCCTTGTCACAATAATATGCGGCAGGCACACTTACTTGATGTAGCGCTATTAAACTCTCTAGTGGAAATTATCTTATTTATCGCAAGAACATGCAATAGGCACAATTTCAACCTATGACCTCCCCACATGTGCAACTCTTCCTATATAAAGAGCTTAGCCCAAGATCTCATTCCACACTTATTTCTCTCATTGGAGCTCCACACACTTTTGGATCACAAGGAAAGCCTTACACCCTTGGTTTCAAGTGCACTATATTTTGAGTAAGTTCCTCCTCCGTTGCACTTTCAAATTGCGCTCCTGAATGTGTCACTTCATTTCTTGCATGTTTGTTTTTAGTGTCTCTTCACATTCTTAAATTGTTGGTATTCTTGTCATATGTTGGTTGTATATATGTGTGTTCCTGCCATGTATTTTCAATTTATGTTTCCCCTATTGGTTTCTTTCATCTAACACTTAGTCGATTTCTTATCAAACCCTTGTCTTCATGCCTTGCGTTAGATCACACCCTTTAATCTAAGAATTATTGCACCATGCTATCATAACCAACATTCCATTATATCCTTTCTCCTTGGACCTTCAACATGTGTGCATCACAAGGTTGTTATTTCCTCAAGAGCACATATTGAACTTCCAAAAAACAGTCATGAATCCCTTGTTGCTTCAAAATGCGCCATGTGCCCACCATTAGCATCCTTTCCTTGAGTAGTGTATAATACACTTCCAGTTGAAAAGCATGCTAGCCATATTTCCCTTGCAGGTGCGTCATGTGCCTAACCAAGGGACCCTCTATGAGTGATAACACATTGTGCACTCACAGTACCTAAGGTCCCTAACCTTTACCTCCAAATCTTGTGCCATGCGTTAAGGCTAGTCTCTCTCCCAGCACTAGTCTATTGTGCACTTTCAATGAATAGTGTGATTACCATCTCTTCTATGTTGTGATCTTGAACCCAAAACTCACGCACTATCCCCCACAACTAAAATTTTTCCTAGTAAACACGCTAGAGTAAGTGTTTTTGTGGTACTGATTTTGTGCTTTTCCATGAGTGAATTTTAGTTTCTAGGTATTCCAGATCCCAAGCTTATCATTTTATCATCTTCGACCGACACTATGGCTCTATTTACTTACAAAGGACCAATAAAAGAGGCCACTAAAATAAATATTGAAGGTGTTATGGACAACTTGAAAGCCAAAGTACCAATCTTTTCAGACACAAGATGCTTTATAGAAAATTCCACCACCTTGACATAACAAATTATATTCAAAGATTTCATCAAGAATGATTTCCTAGAAGATCTAGAGGATAGGTAAGTGTACATTAAGGTTAAAAGTTATATATTCGATAGGATTTCTAGACGACATCAAATTTTACCATGTGTAGAGGTAATCGGGTAGATATTGCAATATATTGACCCCAAAATCATGATTCTTAGAAGTGAAAGTGGACAAGATCTCGCCACATACCAGCCGCATGATCTTAATTCATATTACAAGCTTCCAAATCTATAGGAATACCTAAATTCAAAATTATATGATGCTTTCTCTCTTCGGTATTCCATAAAGGACATTCTCAAGACATGGTGTCAAGAGCCAGGTAAGTCTCGCTAGAATCCTAAAGGGATTTACACGACTAAGTCATTGAGGAAATTATATCAATATTTGATGGCTATGTGTCACAGGTTGAATGGGCATGAATGTTGGGTGTGGAGCCTAATTATATTTTTTATTTTGTATCACAGATTTGGACCCCTGTACCTTAATGGGGTGACTGTGACTTTATGGATCCCCCCCTGGCGGGGGGTTTTGGGGGCAACGCCCCCAAAGCTAAGAACAGATGTAAAATTTCCTTGTAAAAATATAGTAGTTTCTAGTCAATCTGTGCCATACATTAGGCGGATGATCTGACGGTAGAATTTATGTTTAGTTTAGGGTTTTTTTTTCCCTAGAAGGCAACCCCTTTCTTTTATGATGGTATTGTATTGCGGCTGTGTATTGTATGTGTATTCTCGGAGCGAGAAACAGATAGGGAGACTGTGAGAGAGAACATAGGATATTACAGTGGATCTGTTGTAGGTTGTGTCTCTTCATTTTTCTGGATAATAGAAAGGAAGGATTGGCTATTCTGGGTGGATGTAGCCCAAACTAGGTGAACCATGTATATCTGTGTCTCTCTGGTTTTATGTGTTTTGTGTGTTTGTGTTTTCCACATATTTTATGTGTTTCATTGCTCTGTAATATTTAATTTTCTAACAACTGGTATCAGAGTCAAAGGTATATTTGGTTGATAAACTTGCAGGAAAGAAGGGTTCCTGGTTCTAGTGGGAGCAATGGCGGAAGATGGTAAATTTAGGGTCGAGAAATTTAACGGCCAAAACTTCCCACTGTGGAAGATGAAGATGGAAGATTATCTATATCAGAAAGATCTGTACCTACCATTGAGTGGAAAAACAAAGAAGCCGATGAATATGACAGATGCAGAATGGGATATTCTTGATAGAAAGGCACTCGAAATAGTACGGTTGTACCTCGCGGCATCAGTATCCTTCAATATTTCGAAGGAAACAACAACAGAGGGTTTGATTAAGGAATTGTCAAAACTATATGGAAAATCCTCAGCCTCAAACAAGGTATTTCTTATGAAACATTTATTTAATATGAAGATGTGAGAAGGTGGATCTGTTGCAAACCATTTAAATGATTTTAATACAGTTACCAGTCAATTAATTTCTGTAGGGGTAAAATTTGATGATGAAGTTAGGGCTCTTTTATTTCTGTGCTCATTGCCAGAAAGCTGGAATGGTTTAGTTATGGCCATTAGTAACTTTGTCTCTGGATCTAGTACTTTAAATTTTGATGATGTTGTCAGTGCTATCCTTAGTGAGGAAATGTGACAGAAAATATCTCGTGAGACATCGGGTAATGCTTTGAGTGCATAGTCTAGGGGAAGAAAAATAGAAAGAGGAAAGAGCTCGGGATATTTCAATAAATTAAGGAAAGGAAGATCCAAGTCTAGTTCAGGGATAGTGTGCTGGAAATGCAGAAATAAAGGACACCTGAAGAAATATTGTAGATCTCAGAAGGGAAAAGAAGGAGACACACAGTAAGAAAAAAATCATGAAGAAAATATGACAGGTGATGTGTTACAAGATTATTTGATTCTTTCTTTCGAAAATGTTACTGATTCTTGGGTTGTAGATTCAGGGGCCTCATTTCATGCTACATCTGATAAGAAATATTTTCATGACTATGTTCAAGGAAATTTTGGACAAGTCCATTTGGGTGATGATAAACCCTGTAAAATTGTTGGAATGGGTAAAGTTCTTGTAAAACAATAGAATGGAAACCAATTTCTATTAAAGGAGGTAAGGCATGTTTCAGATCTGAAGAAAAATCTAATTTCAACAAGGCGGTTAGGCCATGAAGGTTGTGTGACAACTTTCACAGATAAAACTTGGAAGGTCACCAAAGGAGCACTGGTAATAGAAAAAGGTGAAAAGGTTGGTACATTTTATTTATGAAATGGTATTTCTAACTCTTTTAATGTTTTAACTTCCAAAGGAGAAGATGCAACATTATGGCATCATAGGCTTAGAAACATGAGTGAGAAGGGGATGAAGATTCTTCACTCAAGAAATTTGTTGTTAAGTTTGAAGAATGTTGATTTGGATTTATGTGAGAATTGCATTTATGGAAAACAGAAGAGAGTCAGATTTCTTTGGGAAAGAAAAGAAGAGTGAAAAATTAGAGCTTGTGCATACAAATGTATGGGGACTTGCTCAGGTATCATCTCTTGGTGGCTCTTGTTATTATGTTACTTTTATTGATGATGCAACTAGAAAAACTTGGATTTATTATATTCAGAATAAATATGATGTATTTGATACCTTCAATAAATGGAAAGCTTTGGTTGAGATTGAGATAGGAGAGAAGTTGAAGTGTCTCAGATCAGACAATGGAGGTGAATATTGCAGCAAAGAGTTTGATAGGTACTATTCAGAGCATGGAATTCGCAGAGAGAAGACAGTTCCAAGAACACCACAAGAAAATGGTGTGTCAGAAAGGATGAACAGAAAAATCATGGAGTGTGCAAGGTGCATGAGATTGCATGCAGGATTGCCTTTACAGTTTTGGGCAGATGCTATAGATACTGTTTTTTATCTAATAAACAGAGGGCCTTCAAGTTCCTTGGATGGTGGTATTCCAGAGGAAGCATGGACAGGTAAAAATGTAAACTACTCTTTTTTAAAGCCTTTTGGTTGCGAGGCCTTTGTGCATATTAATAAAGAAAATAGAACAAAGCTTGAGGCAAAATCAAAGAAATGTACCTTTATTGGATATGGTGTTAAAAATTTTGGTTATCGCTTATATGATTATGAAAATAACAAAATCATTAGGAGCATAGATGTAATATTCAATGAAAAGGCATTATATAAGAATCAGTTGCAGGAAAAGAAACATGAAAAGGAAAACAAATAATACACAATTCTTGATGAGATCACAGAAAAGGTAAAGGTGCATGAAAATAATAATAATCACGAGCCACAACAACATCAACCACCAAAACATCAACATACACCTCAGACACCTGAAAGTGGTGTTAGAAGATCTACCAGGATAAGTAGACCCCCTGAACGATACTCTCTTTCATTATATTATTTATTGTTGACTCATTCTGGTGAACCTGAATGTTATGAAGAAGCAATGCAAGTTGAAAGCAAGAAGAAGAGGGAGCTATCCATGGAAGAAGGGATGGACTCCTTAATGCATAACCAGACTTGGGACTTAGTTAGGTTGCATGCAGGTAAAACTACATTGCAGAATAAATGGGTTTACAAGCTAAAGGAAGAAGATGGAGGAAAACAGAGGTACAAAGATACACTTGGGGTGAAGGGGTTTGCACAGAAGAAAGGTACTGATTTTGATGAAATATTTTCTCCTGTTGTTAAGATGACTTCAATCAGAACTATTTTAAGTCTTGTAGTAGCGGAAGATTTACATCTTGAATAGTTAGATGTAAAGACAACAATTCTCCATGTAGATTTGGAGGAAGAGATCTATATGCAGCAACCAGAAGGATATGAGGTCAAAGGGGAATAAAAATTAGTGTGCGGGTTAAAGAAGAGCTTTTATGGCTTAAAACAGGCTCAAATGCAGTGGTATCTAAAATTTGACAAGTTTATGTCTGAACAAGGTTATACTAGATGTCACTCTGATCATTGTGTTTATCTAAAAAAGGCAAAATGATGGCGGCTATATTATATTGTTATTGTATGTAGATGACATGCTCATTGCAGGGTCTAACATGCAGGAAATAAATGTGCTCAAAAGAAAATTGGCAAATTCATTTACAATGAAGGATTTGGGAGTTGCAAAGAAAATCCTTGGTATGAGAATAAGTAGAAAGGAAAAATCACAAATTAACACTATCTCATAATGAGTAAATACAAAAGGTGTTGAAAAGATTTAATATGCAGAATGAAAAACCAGTTAGTACGCCTTTTGCTAGCCATTTCAAACTTAGTAAGGAGACGTGCCCCAAGACCCAAGAAGAAATGGACTATATGTCTAAAGTTCCATATGCATCAGCAATTGGAAGCTTAATGTATTCAATGGTCTTCACAAGGCCTGATATTTCACATGCAGTGGGATTTGTGAGAAGGTACATGAAAAATCCAGTTAAAGAATAATGGATGGAAATAAAATGGATTCTCAGATATTTGAGAGGTACCACAAATCAAGAATTATTCAGATATGGCAGGTATGGATATGTTGATGCAGATATGGCAGGTGCAGAGATAACAGAAGGAGCACTACAGGATATGTATTTACTGTAGGTGGAATAGCTATCAGTTGGGTTTCAAAAATCCAAAGTGTTGTTGCACTTTCAACAACAAAGGCTAGTAAGGAAATTATTTGGTTACAAAGGTTTATGGATGAATTGGGTAGGAAGCATGATATGGGCACGTTATACAGTGATAGCCAAAGTGCCATTCATCTTGCAAAGAAATCAACATTTCATTCCAGGACTAAACACATACATCTTAAGTACCATTTCATACGGTCAGTATTGGAAGATGAACAGTTGAAGCTGGAAAAGATACACACTAGCCAGAATCCTACAGATATGCTAACAAAAGTTGTAACCAGGGAGAAACTGAGAACATGCTCAGTTTCAATTGGTCTTCAAGGATAACAATGAATATGAGAAATATCCAGGTCCAAAGAGGATTCATTGTCCAACAAATGAAGTAGCAATGGAGTTGCTACAATCAGTCTCCAAGTGGGAGATTGTTGGGTGTGGAGCCTGATTATCTTGTTTATTTTGTATCATAGCGTTGGACCTCTGTACCTTAATGGGGCGGAAACGCTGCCTGGGGGGTTGAGGGGGGGTGGCTATGACTTTATGGTGCCCCCTCCCGGTGGGGGGTTTCGGGGGTAGTGCCCCTGAAGATAAGAACAGATGTAAAATTGCCTTGTAAAAGTATAATAATTTCCAGTCAATATAGGCCATTCATTAGGCGGATGATCTCACGGTAGAAGTTATGTTTATTTTAGGGTTTTTTTTGCCTTAGAAGGCAACCCCTCACTTTTATGAGGGTATTGTATTGCGGCTGTGTATTGTATGTGTATTCTCGGAGTGAGAAATAGATAAGGAGAGTGTGAGAGAGAATAGAGGATATTACAGTGGATCTGCTGTAGGTTGTGTCTCTTCATTTTGCTGGATAATAGAAAGAAAAGACTGGTTGTTCAGGGTGGACGTAGCCCAAACTGGGTGAACCACATATATCTGTGTCTCTCTAGTTTTATGTGTTTTGTGTGCTTGTGTTTTCCGCATATTTTATGTGTTTCATTGCTCTGTAATATTTAATTTTCTAACAATGAAAACATAGAATTATTTGAAGAGATATGGGTTTACATGGTCTACATTCTGCCACTGAAGGAAATATTTTAAATTGGTATTACTAGATATCCCAACAATTGTAGAATAGTGTTACAAAGGCAAAAAATGTCTTGCAAGGTGAGAAACCTGAGTTTTACATGTCAGCCTAGTTGTTAGATGGGATCTGTACCAAGAATGAAGTACCAGTCTGGAGTGGAAGTGGACGAAGAAACAACCTCCTATCCACACCTAATGTAAGTTATTGTTAGGGGTTAGTTATAGGGGGACGTATGAGAAAATATTTGAGTGCTTCATCATAGTATTAAACCAGATGATATTCAAGTTGAGAAATCTTGCATGATTGACAAGGCCAAGGAAGCTATTTATAAAGTTGCATATTGGTTCACGTCTTTTAAATATACGTTCATCAAGTTTTTTGGAGCTTATAAGATTCCACATCTTATGCCGAAGTTTTCAATAGAGAAAGTGGCCATGCAATATTTTGGTTTCCATATTTGTACATGACTCTCACAACAATTGCAGAAGTTGAAGAAGTCATCGTGGCCTATCTTCCCTCTACAAATAGGGTTTTATGAAATGACATGCATGAAATATTGTGCAAAGATAAGATATACCTGGCCATATGCTTATGTCTCCTAGGAGGACGAAGAAAATAATAAGAACCATTATAATGCCTCTAGAGTAGTTGGAAAAGGTCAAGAAGTAGGTCCTTCTTGTTGAGAATTTGTAGGGCTGAGATTAATAAAAAAATTATCTTCTTGATAATTAATTGTGAGATTACTTATGTATTATCTTCTTAGCTAATATTTTATCAAGTCAATTATCAAAGTACTCAGTCAAATGTAGAGATAGAATTATTTTTACTCATAACCGAATTTCTTGAAATGTAGTTAGGAAGGTAAATCTCTAATTTACCTTCCTTTCTTTCACCTTTAGATCAGCCTTTCTTCTTATGATCATTTTCATTGACTTTGACAAATTCTTTCCTTAGATACTTTAAACTCAGATATGTCTGTACGGTACCCTTCCTGCACCTATCTCTAATATTTTTGCACCACTCCGCAATCCTGTACCTTGTTGTACCTATCCGCAAACTGTACTTTCCTGTACCTTCCTCAATCTTCTCCCTCCTGTATATTCCGTGATCTGTACTCTTCAATTCTCATTTTATTATCCTCCAAATGAGCCGCAGGATAGTCATATATATAGATGACTTATCCAGTTATTAGGCTGACCATTCTATTGATATTTAGGCCAACTTGTAGTTTATTTTCTCCAACATTTTATGAGGTATTACTTCATATATATTCCAATATTTTTGTAGGTTCTTTTTGCTATATTTGGAGCTTGTCTTCCAACACTTCTGGAGGGCTGTTGAGAGCTTCTTTACAAGGTCTTGGATCATATCCATCTGAGCTAGATGCTTTATGATTTTGAAACTTAATCCTATTTATACCTAGAAGACAAAAACCTAATAGACATCAAGAAGAATTCTATCTACATAATAAAATCTTGGTCATGAAACCATGAAGCAAGTACAAAAAGATAAATTTTATTATCTTTGTCTCCTTTTCATAATTACATAGTCAACATGAAGATCGACCTAGTTACATTTTACAACACTTCTCAAATAGTACATCTGCGGGATACTCATCAAGAATGGACCAAGCAAGGAATGGAAACTTAGGATAATATCAAGTTGAATAGGAAGCATCAACAATATGCTGAAGAGGAGAGGAGTAAGAATTTCAAAGCTCATCCACACATTAAGTGGAAATCGATGTAGAAAAGAGAAGGAAAGAGCTTGAAGAGGTTAGTAAAAGGAGAGAAGACGAAGTGCGGGGAAAAAAAATAGCAGGACAAGAAGAGACAATAATATATGTAGAAGAGAAAATAGGAACAAAATGAAAGGAGAGAGTAGGAATGCCTGAAGAGGAAACAAGACAAATCTCTTAGAAAATAAAGGGAAGAAGAAAAATATCATCAAAGGCTATAATTCAAAGGAGAAAATAGGAAGAAGAAGGAAAATGAATTCACAAATTAGTTAAAGGGAGAGTTGGAGGCCCAAGGTATAGATGACGAATAGGAAGAGGAAAACTAGGCAATGTAAATTGAACCAACCATAGTACCTTTGGATATTCGATCTCCAACTCATATGAAATATGGGAACTTTCCTTTTAGTGACGTGGGGATTCCACTTCCATGTGATGATATAATTATGGACATATCCAATTTCATCTTTGATGAACTGAAAAACAAGATCATTCAAGAAAGATGGAAGTAATTCCCAAATAAACTAGCTTTTCCTAATTCCATTCATACATAAAGGGTTATTGTGTCAAACACCAAGACAAATCCCATAGTAGTCAGTTCAAAAAATACAACCTTTGCAGTAGCGGTGAAAAACATCACTAATTTTTTTATGAAAATAATGAATAGTTTGAGAAAGAATTAGATAGCAGAAAGCAACAAATTGATCATATACTTGCCAAAAATCAAAGGATTTCTTTTGCTAGCTCTAGCAAAGAAGGATTACAGTCAACTATACTCGAAGGACTCAAGCAATTAGAATACAAAATGAAGAAAATTTAAGATGATCATTTTTCATGTGAAAATAGGACCCCTATATGAAGTACAGAAGGGTTCACAAGAAAAATTGAGGATCTTAAAGTTATCTCATACATCTATAGACACAATCGAGGAATATGGCACCAAGTACTTAAATTCACCTACATCATTTTCTAGAAAAGGAAGGAATGAGGCTAAATTGATAAAGAGGAGATAAGAATGCATATGCAGATATATGATCAACTCAACAATCATATATCCAACAATATGTAATATTATGTGTGGTTACACAATGGATTGGAAGCCTTGGTGTGAGCACACAAAGTGATTTCTATAGGTGCACTTGGGGAGGTGAGACATAGGGATACTATTAGGCAAGATTTAAAGAAATTTTTGGACCATATCAGAAGGCGACTACTTAGAGTGACTTAGAGGTGACTAAATAAATTGTTATACAATATGTAGTTGAGCCATATGAAGCTAGTCATGTTGTGGAAAGTTGTACAATCAGGCTCTAAAACCATATATACAATTGTTTTGGAGGGAAATATGAGATATAATATAGACTTACCACAGAGAGTCGAAGGCATAACGACAAACTAAAGAGCTTGGTATCAATATATTACAACATAGATTCATGTCACAATTGTTATATTACAATTTCCCAAAATGTGAACTAAAATATGTCTATTTTTGTAGTTTTTAACTCTCTACAAAAAGTATCTGCAAACTAAATTTTAAAACACAAAAATATACAGTGGCAAGAACATAAAATATATGCACATATTTTCTCATGGAACCCAAATCAGAGAGAACAGTTTGGTTTTTCATTATATTCCTTTCAATGTTACAATACATTATATATATGTCAAAACATTCATAAACCAAAATCAATTAACCTTAGATTAGAACAAAACAACATTTCCCTTCACCTGATTTACAAAATACCGTGGGAAAAAAAACCATCATGCCCCAAAAAATGTGAAAAAACCATGCACAAAACCATGGGTAGGTCTTCCCATCATCCTTAGGTATGCCCCTCATCCTTGGGTCCACTCAACCATTATTAGGTATGCATAAAAAAAATAAAAAAATCCTAGGGAACTTCCCTAGGCATCATGTAAGGGGATGGTAGGTAGGGGAAGTTTCCACTCCCCCTACCACCCCCTTGCTACAACCACACGATGTAACATCACCTCGGTCCAGTCATTGAAATAATAAAGAACATACCCAACATTCTCCCACTTGTGGCTTTCTTTCCACACAAGGGGCTGATGGAGTGCTCAATCATTAGTCTCATGTTGCGATGGCCATTGTTTCTATGCACCAAGAAGAATTCTCAATGCTCACAAAATTTGTCAATGCATCTGCGACATTATTCAAAGTGTCCACCTTTACCAGCAAAACCTTTTTTTCTTCAACCATATCCCTCACAAAGTGATACTGTACATAAATTTTATTTTTTTTGTAATGATAAGGGTGGTTCTTTGCTAACAAAAATGAAATTTGTCTATCATAATCTATGCTTATAGCTCATTGTAACAAACCCATACTTGAACAAAATATATAAAACCAAATTTCTTTCTTGCTTACATTAGTGGCTTCCATATATTCAATCTCTATAGTTAAAAGTGCCACTACATACTGTCTCTTTCTAATCAGCTGACTGCTCCTCCCAATAGGTTAAACACATACCCACTTGTAGATATTCTCGGATCCAGGTCTCCAACCCAGTCAACCTAAAAAAAGACATGCATGTCCAACACTGTACAATCCTAGTCTTCCTTGGTAGCACAAACCATAATCAATAGTGCCACAAAAATACTTGAAAAAATATTTCACTACTATCTAATTCTCCTTCCCTGGTTTTGACATAAACCTGCTAAATACTCTCAATGCATGTGCAATGTATAGTTTGGTACAAACCATTGCATACACTAGGCTACCAACTGCACTTGTGTATGGAACATGGGACATGTCCTCTTCTGCTTCCCGTGTCTTAAGACACTACTCAACAAATAATTTTGCACCTATAGGGATGGGAACCTTTGGCGATTTATTGTTCTACATATTAAAAATCTACAATATTATCTCAATATACTTCCTCTAGTTTAACCAAAGCTTCCTCTTTGCCTTATCTCATTTATTTTCCATGGCCAAAATACATTTTTCAATGCAAGATCCTTCATGTAAAATTTAGAGGACAATTGGGCATTAAAATCCTAGATAATTTCTTTGTCATTTCTAATCAACAACATATCATCCAGATATAAGACCAAATAAATAACATAGTTACCAATTAATTTAAAATACACACAATGATCCACGTTCCTCCTTATGAAGCTAAGTCCCTATATATGTATGTATCAAATTTTTGTAACCACATCATTGGTGACTACTTTAACCCATACAAAGACATTTTTTGCTTGCATACCAATTATTTCTTACCCTTCTAGTCAAAAAATCCGCCAGATCCCAAGACTCATTTTTGTTCAAGGTTTCCATTTCTTCAACTATGGCCTTTTCCTAGAGTTTTCTTCCGATAACTAAATCATTGAAAAGTTGAATCTGTTGCCTTGCTCATAGTTATGCGATCATCATCAGTAATAGATAAATCAAAATTTGAATAGAAATAGTATGGACTATATATCTTTGGCTACCTTCTCTCTCGAACTGATATCCTAAAAAATAGAGTGTGCGAATTTTCCTCTTTAATTCCCTTTCTCATGGAAAATTTTAAGAACCCCCCTAAATTTATATGTATAATAAATGGGTGAACCCCCATGATACATAGGAAAAATTAAAGGTGATTTTATCTATAATGTATGTATATATATTTTTTTTGGTGAATCTATCACCATATTATATTATCTTATAAAATCATGGCGAATCTCTCAGTACCAGATTACGTTATCTTGTAAAATTATGGCGAATCTCTCATTACCAGATTATGTTATCTTGTAAAATCATGGCGAACCTTTCACTGATTTATAAAATATTGTAAGATATTGGAAAATATTTCACTAAATAATAAAAACTTTGAAAAGGTATAAAAAATTTCATAATGAGTATTTCTTATAATGGCTTCAAGACTTTTTAATAAATCCATCAAGAACCAAAATAATGATATTCCTTATATATAATATAAATATATTTCTCATGGAAAGTCAATTAGGTTTAACGTAGGTGGTAGGGAGAAATCCTACATGTGACAATGTGTTGAACTCATAATGAGTATTTCTTGTACTGGCTATGAGCCTTATTGTCAAATAAATCCCTCGAGGAATGAAATATGTATATTCCTCATACGGAATATAAAGATATCTCTCATATATTTAAAAAAAGATGGAGGATATGAGATGAATCATATAATTATTGATATGAAATTGATTGTTAGTTAATGTTATACTAATATCAGTTTTAGAATTAACATGAGAGTGCTTTGGTTTTCTTCTTATACAAGGGTTTATACAATTTTTTATGATTGACAATTCAATAAAATTGCTGAGATTAAGTGTATTTCATGAACTTAAAAGCATGGAAACTCAATTTTGAACAATAAAATATAAAAACACAATCTTCTCTAATGGCTCCAAAACATCAAAATCTACCAAGAATGACTCTTCCTAAGCCAAAATTGGTCAAAAATTTCCTCAGTTATGGAAAAACCAAATTTTCCTAGTTTTTCTCTGCTAATTCTGGAAGCCCGCTAGTTAACTCCACTAAATATAGAGCTTCTCCACATTTTGCAGGTCCACCAAACCTGCCGCTAACATAAGAGTGTAGTTAATTAGCGATAACAAGGAATTAAGTGAGGTTAACAAGAAGATTAGCACAAAGCACATTTTTCTGTTGATTTTGGATTAACGTGGTTAAACCAAATATTAAAATTAATAAACTCTTATCAAAATTAATTTCATTTTAAAATCCTGCCAAAATGGTATTTGGCTCCTAGTCTTCATGCTCCAACATGTGGGAGGGGGCTGGCACCCTCCGAACCCCCAAACCATCTGGCGAAAATCTTTAAATAGAAGTGTACTCCTTAATGGTTAAGGAACACGGTGGATGGCATAGTGGTAAGTTGTTGGAGCTCTACGCGGGTGGTCGTGGGTTTGACCCTGACCCCCACCATAAATTTTTTTTGAATGGACTCTGATTCAGACCATAAGTCTTGACTTTGGTTAAAAAATATATTTTTATATGATATGCGATATACGTTGCACCCCATGACTATGGTTCAACCTTGGTAGAAAACATATATATGTCCCCCATTCAAGTTTACTATGGTTTCGACTTGCATAAAAATTGATATGCCATCCAACCTTGCCATGGGGGAGGGCACGTGGAAACCTTCATCTATGCCATGTGGCCCTTCTCCATTGGCCCAAAAACTCACCCTTAAATAATAATCCACCATAGATAAAATTTGAAACTTAGGATTAGGAGGAAAAATTCAACTTCTCCAAGCAGCATTAGCGAATCTAATTCCGACACTTGTCACAGTATCATTGGCTTAAATATAGAGAATATTACCTAAATATTCCTAAGGTGCTGACTGGATTTTTAAGTCAATAGTTTGTCATTGTTCTGCACAATTTTTACATGTTTGAGAAAACCAACAAGAAACCATAACTTACTCATATGAACTCGGATTTTGATGAAATGAGTTGCGATAGAATCCTGGTGACGAGATCTATCCGATCATTCTAGTTTGGATAATTTCTGAGAACTTTCATTTTTTAGCTAAATACTAAGCCTTTGATCATTCCTCCCCATTAGAAGCCTTTTGAACCCCAAAATATACTATGAATTGTTCATCAAGTGAGGGTACAACTCCCTCATTGTTTCACTCTCCATCCATTTGGCCTTGGAAGGATTTTTTCCCTTGAGTCCCACTCTAAGGTACTTGACATTCCCTCTCCTTGACGTTTTGATTCTTCTGTCAAGTATGAGATATTGCTAAAATTCATCAAGATATTCTAGCGAGAAATCATCAATTGATGGAAATTGAACATGCTCTCCTTGATCATCAATAAAAGGAGGCTCAAACAATCTCAAATTCTCAACATTAACGACAGAATATATTCTCATATAACACTAGTAAAAAATGATGAAATTAATGACTAGGTGACTAAAAAAGTTAGTCACCACAATTATTTCAAGTGAATTACTACTAAATTTGAGAAATTTTAAGTGACTGAACTAAAAATGACTAACTTAAATGACTAATTTAGTCTAGAGACAAAATATACGACTACATAATAAGTGACTAAACTAAAAGTGACTAAATTAAATGACTGATTTAGTCCACGACTAAAATGTATGACTAGATAATTAGTGACAAAATAAAAAATGATTAACGGAAACAAACACTATAGACAAAGAATAAAAATACGACCAACTAACTAGTGCAACAAGTATATGAATTAGTAATTTATGCTAGTCATTTTTAATTTTGTCACTCTCGATTTATGCTAGTCATTTTTAATTGATTGTGAGACATCTTTAGGTCTCGACTTGATATGTATAACTAGTAGAAAATGAGAAATTAGTGACTAGAAAAGCTAGTCACCGCAACTTTTCCAAGTGAGATACTACAAAAAATGAGAAATTAAGTGATCCAACTAAAAACAACTAACTTAAATGACTAATTTAGTCTTGGGCTAAAATATACAACTAGCTAATAAGTAATACAACTAAAAATGACTAATGTGAGTGACTAATTTAAACTAAAATATGGATAGATTCTAATAGTGTGCTAATGAGCTCTAAGTGAAGTTCCTTGAAAACAATGGGCTACCTACAATTTATTGATAAAATTATTCATAAGTTTGAAAATATTGAAAACATTATACATAGATTTGAAAATTTTCCACCTCCTTAAGGATTAGTAGATATTACCCTTATGTGTAAACCTCATGTCCCCTTTCCCTCTTTATATGATCATACTTGCTTATATTAAGCAGTTATTCAATAATTTTTATTGATGCCCTCATGCCAAAATGATAACTCTATGATTTTTCTAAATCATTAGATATAGCCTACATATTTTTTCTCAAAAATTAAAATTAAATTAAAAAAAATTAATCCCAATATTAACAACATACTCAAATAAAAGAATTAACCTCAATAATAGTAACATAACCTACCAGGTCAATTGACATTTTTAGCTAATCTAAAATTTACTTTCTCACTACCTTTTTCCTTAATCATCAATTTATGAGTTTTTCAAAATCATGAGATATAACCTACTCTTTTTTCTTTAATAATCAATATGTAGATTTTCAAAATCAATATATATACCCTGCATATTTTTACAAAAAAAAATAAAAATTACGAAAATAAATTAAAATTAACCCAAATATTAATAATATTAATAACATGTTCAAATAGAAAAAAATTAACCTCAATAATATCACCATAACCTACCATGGCAATTGACATTTTCAGATTAGCCCATTAAAATTTACTTTCCCGCTATTTTTTTCCCTTGGTTCTCACTTTGGATTTCATTGTAATTGACATTTTTAGACATTTTCGATTAGCCTATTGAAATTTTCATTCTCGTTCCTTTGGTTCTCACATTTGGGAAATTTGGGAGAGAGTTCGTTCCTCTTTGGATTCAGCTGCAAGAGGAGTTTTGATGCTCTTGGATTTTGCTATATTCCACTACAACATTCAGGAGGAAGTGATACATTGGATTCTGCTACAAAATTTAGGAGGAAGGGATTCCTCTACAAACTTTAGGAGGAAGGTGTGGATCGATCTTTTAGGATGGAAAAGGTTTCAGAGAAAAAGGAAGGTGAGAAGGGTGATGCTAACAGAAGTGGGAAGTCCTATGGATTCAAAATAACGGGGAAGAAGGAAATTTCAAGGAAGAGTGGTTTTTTTCATAATATAATAGATTGATATGATGAACTTAGACAAACATCTGAGAAAGGTATGGAAAAAATAAGAATTCTGGAAGCCAAATGAGGAGTGATAAATTGACCCAAAAAACTGGATATCACGAGTATTATTAGTCAAGCCACATATGGGACTATTAAAATGTTAAAATTTAGAGCATCGATCATGCATGATGTTCTTGATGCAATGCTAGGTGATTTTAATTTTTTCATTATGTGATAACTGATAGGAAGGGGGTACATCTTCTTTGAATGCTAGAACCTTCAAGATTCTTATTTTTAGTCTCAAACTGACATTAAAGGATAAAAGAAGACTATATTTTTCCTCGTTTATAGACTCGCCCAAACTATCCTTCAATCTAGATGGTATTGATAATTTTTTTAGCTTCTCCTAATAGGAATATGGCATCCCCATCCCCAAACTGTAGATGAGTGGTAGAATCAAAATATAAAGAGATCAAATATTGAAACGGCTCAGGTGAGATTTCGTTCTCTTGCTTCTTTGATAAGCTTTCTCAAAGTATCTTCTAGAATGGTAAGAAAGTGGGGACAAAAGGCAACCATGTCTTGATCCTCTTAGCACTCTGTCAAAATTGGAATGTTCCTCATTAACCAGAAGTACACAGGAAGCAATTGAGATGCATTCAAAATTCCAATTCACCATACTCATTGAATCCAAGCCTGAATGGTTTTGATGAGAAAGTATTAATTAGCCTTACCATATACAAGAATCGAGGAAAATTCATAATATATTTATACTCAATAGTTCTCTATTTTTTTTTCTTGGATAATGAATATTTATGGCATATTTCAATAAAGACAACATAGTTGAATCAACATCTCTAATAAGATATTTTACTTTCTAAGGTTATTTTTCCTACCCTGGTTTATCCATTTGTTTCTAAAAATGTAGAAAACTTAGCGTTGAGTTTTATTATCATTGTGCATACCACTTTAAAACATGTTTGTAGATCCCCAACATGAAAATGCTTTAATCCTGGAAAGTTGTAGCGGTTGCCTTCTAGCTTCATTGGATGTCCATGGCATGATGGTGAGGACTCTATCACTCCTATGTTTTTCATACCACTTCAAACTGATATTGAATGAAGGTATTCCAGAGGTCTATACCTCTAATCTATGTCTTGGTTACCTTGCCATTAATGAATTCCATCTACCCAATTTACGTATATCACCTCTCCCATCCTTCTCCCTAGATGAGAAATCCCTGCATTATAGTGGATTTATCTCCCTTATTATTAATCTCATATTTGTAAGGGAGTTGTTTCACATTCCCATAAATTCCATTAGTAAGGAGGTGAGGGGGTAATTAAGGCCCTTCACTTACTCAATCGCATTGTTAATATTAATAAGCTCAAGGCCTCATTCTATGACAATGGCTTGGTTGGATAGCCAATCCACCAGCTTATTTTGTGACTTCCTTGTGTGTGAGAACTTGGAACTTAGAAGGAAACCTCTATTGATTGTAGAGCCCTCAAAATCCAACATATGTTGCCATTAGTGAACCAGTTATTAACTTTGGCTGTCATGTTCAAGATGTTAATTAGAAATTCGGAGTCTGTTTTATTTTTCAATCCTTTGGAATCCTTAAGTTTTGATTAGGGTTATCCCCTCAACTAAGGAGGCTTATACCTCTACTAAGGCTCCTTATTTCTTTTTCTGAATTCCCATAATTTTTTTTCCCTATAAGAAAACATCTCACCCTCTAGCGTGTAGAAAAGGGTAAGATATTCTTTAGGGCTCAAGACTATTCAACAAAAAAGCTTGAAGCCATTGCAACAACACACTTGATATGAGCTCATCATGTCACTTGGGGGAATTGAACCTAGGCGGGGGAGGATAACAATCATTACTCCTAACCACCTGAAATAAACCCAATTGACATTTGACTTCATATAACATGAAGTCTGTAATACATTTCTATAGTTTCCTGATAACTTCTGATTTCCTTGTGGGGCTGGTCATTTTCAAATTAGCTCCTGAACTCATTGTTTCAAAGGGGAAACAATTCTAAAGATTTCAATCCATGATGCCCGTACCTCTTTTGCAAAAAAAAACTATGTGAGGATGTAATCATAGGTTTCTTCATCCCTTTAACATCCATTAGACATGATTGGGCACTATACACTTCTTCTCTTCACAGCTTCTTGTGTAATTATTTTTCCCTTTCACTGCTATCCACTAAAATGCTGCAACTTTGGTGCATATTCTTGCATACCATATTTTCTTCTAGTCTTTAATATAAGAATCTGTTGCTCTTCTAATAGAACCATGCTTTATCCTTCTTTAAGTTAGTAGGATCCTCTTGATGTGGGATTTCAACACAAGACTTCTTATTCTCTTTGGAATTTATTGAATCTAAATCATAGAGCCTCCTTGATTTCCTTTTCCTCATCAGTTGAGAGTTGAGACATTTTTTGGTCATGTTAAAGGATATTTCCATTTGATTTTAATTATAGAACCCAAAGAGTTTCTTGGGACTGATCTAGTAATCCTTTGTTTTGGTTCACCCCAAATTGATCATAACATTTTTTATTATTTCCAAAGCTTGGATTCTTCTAAGAGGCTAGTGTCCAACCCATGCATACTCCCAAAAGTCTTCATTTTCTCCATGTTGGACATCTTGGGAAATCCAAATATCTGTTAAAATTTTTTGGATCGTATTATTCCTTATGCTTAATCATTTAGGGAAATCATCATATCATGAATCCCACAAGGTAGACATGTTCCCTATTCCCCATGTATCTTTTTTCCTTAAAATTTTGATATAGAGACCTTTTTTTGTTAGAGTTAAATCACGAATATACTCTTAAACATCGATCTTGTTTTACTGGTCTTCTTACCCTTGCTTCTCATTTGAATTTAGACATAATTATTTGTTTCCAACCTATTAGGTGCCACTTTTTCTCCTTTAATGCCTCTTGTCACAAGAAATTTTTATTAACTTTATCCATCTCCAAGAGAACTGATCTCGGGGTCAACAGATTGGACTTTTAGAAGATGGACATACATAATAACTATTAGATATGGTTAATATGTTTTCCAGAAAGAAACACATGGAGCTTTGTTTACTGGTCTTCTTATCCCTGCTTCTCATTCCAATTTAGGCATAATTGTTTGTTTCCAACCTATCATATGGTGCTTTTTCTCCTTTGATGCCTCTTGTCATGAGAAAGTTTTATTAACTTTATCCCTCCAAGAGCACTGATCTTAGGGTCAGCAGATTGGAATTTTAGAATATGGGGATAGCTGATAAGCTAACTATTGGATAAAATATGAAGGGAGATACAACAAGTGTATCAACCACATGGTTTTATGAAAGAACTCTTCAAGAACCATCCAACTTCCAATATGAATGAAACAAGGTTCCCCCCTATGGATTAATTTCCCATTTTTACCCACGAATCCATATGATTCTTTTGTTGAGGGACAAGATACTTTAATCTTTCTTCGATTTCAGTTCCTAATATTACTTCTATTTGGAGGTAAAAGGTGGCTTTCATTAGATTTTAGAGGCGATGTTGCTCATTCCTAGGGCATTTTTATTGCAAGACTCAAGTCTAACCATGTCATATTGACTAAGAAGATAGACAGGCTCATATGGTCAAAGAACCCTTCTGGGTTTTATACTCCAAAAGCTAGATATATTGCAATTAGTTTAGATGGGGAGAAGAGGAATCATGTGTGGTGGAGGAGAGTTTGGGTATTTAAATATCGCTCAAAGGATTGATTTTTATGTGGTTTTCACTAAAAAAAATACTTGACTTGGTATAATCTTCTGACAAGGAATAGAGCAAGACTTTATAGGTGCAGTTTATGCAAGGTATATGAAGAAACCAATAAATATCTTGTCATGGACTTTAACTACACTACGCAAGTTTAGAGGGATATTAAACATTTAACCAGGTTGAAAAATGTCCGAATTGGTGGCACAGTTGAAAATGGTCTAAGAGGTTGGTGTCATAACTCTTCAGTTAAGGATTACATAGCACTTCCATGGATCCTAGCTTGGGTATTTAGAAAGCTAGGAATGTCAACTTATTTAAAGATAGGAAAATTCTTCCTATTCAATGTTCCTTTCCTATTTGATGTGGTCTCAATTCTTTAAAAGAGTTTTCCCTAGACGCAAGTACCTTAGCCTCCAAGGTAGATTGTTGTAGAAGTGGGTAAGGATGGTGCATGGGCATATTTTGATGATGACCCTTAGTTCTATGGCATAGGGAAAAGTGTTTTATATAGTGAAACTCATAGCATTAACTTTAAAGTTGGATTGGGGCATCAAACCAATTATCATGTTCAACTAATGGCTCTAAAACTTATCAAAAATAAAAATAGGGCGTGGACTGCCTGTGGTCCACGCAGTGACGCTACAGTCCTGGGTTCCCATTGCTATTACATTATATGGTGATTAATCCTTTGAAATCAACTTCACTGCACCATTAGGAGTAAATTAATTACTATACAATATCAATATAGAAATCAATGAGAGAAGAGTATAAAGACAAATAAATTACAATGAAAGAGATAATAGATTTTTGCAGGTTACTTACTGTAGCAAAGGATAAAATGCATAATGTAACAGAGACATATATGATATTGAGACCATAAGTAGCCAAGGAAGTATCCAATTCATCCCTTAAGAATACACCCTAAAAATGTGTGCAAAATGGTCAACTTGGCCATTGTAAGCTACAACAAGATATAGAAAATGGAGTGATCTTAAATAATGTGCTAAGGTGCCAACTAGGGGAGAAATCCTTCGATCTAGGTGATTAATCACTCATCATAAATGCAAACCAATTACAAGCTCAAAATAGCAAAGGCAACTAAGGCTCTTTCTAAAATGACCCAACTATCTCTCCATACTCTCACCCATATCGCTATTAGTAAGTCAACATACCCCCAATAGATCAAGGTGAACTAGCACATACTCTCCAAGGAAGTAGCCAATTCATCCCTTAAGAATACACCCTAAAAATGTGTCCAAAATGGTCAACTTGAACATTGTAAGTTACAACAAGCTCTAGAAAATGGAGTGACCGACTTAAGTAATGTGTTGAGGTGCCAACTAGGGGAGAACTCATTCGATCTAGGTGATTCATCACTCATCATAAATGCAAACCAATTACAAGCTCAAAATAGCAAAGGACGCTAAGGCTCTTTCTCCAATTACCCAACTATCTCTCCATACTATCACCCTATTGGCTCGAGGGGTCCTGACCAAGGTTTAGAGGTTAAGGTTTTCCAACAAACCCCTATACTACTGGCCATTTTAGTAGTGACCTACTTGCGCAGGCCAAAGTCTCACCTGAAGCAGTATGGGAGGGTTTTAGAACCAGGTTTTCGCAACCTAAGAGAGAGCAGGTAATTCAAGCAGTTTTGCATTCCAGCCTATCGAATTCATGTTTAACAGATCTATTCACAAGCTATATAAAAAATATACTATCAAGCATAGATCTAGTAATTATCCTCACATACACGTGCGTAATACCAATCTATCAACACACCAATTATAATCGCAACAATTAAAAGATCAAAGATTCATATAACAGAAATATAGATACTTTCACGGCTATCAAATAGATACTTTTGCAACTTAATCATATAACCCAAGTTCGCATCAACCATAACAAAACAGATCCATATAACATCAGATATCCAAAAATACTCCGCATATATATTAATAGGAAAATCCTCTTACAATCCCAATTACCGCCTCTGCACACAGCCAGCAAGGTCCACACATAGAAAGACTGAGGATCTCCATGCACACAGCCAGCATGATTCCTTACCCAAACAACCCGACTACAGATCTAACAATTCATGCTTCGCGTAAATCTCTATTCTTTCCTACCTAAGACTCAAAAAAGTTCATCTATTTATACCGATTTAGCCTAGGCATTCAATGGTCCGCAAACCATGGTTTGCGGACTCTTGGTCTACCCTTGACCCGTTACAATGGATTAGGGGCTTTGACCCACCCCAAAACCCCTTCGTTAGACTAAATATTACAAAAAATATACAAAAATGGACAAAATTCGCTGCTTTAGGAGACCCTGCTCCAACAGTCCCCCAACACAATCTTGTGACTCGTCCCGAGTCACTGTGATGGTGGGGTCTTCACTTGCACCTGCAACAATATGATCGCCTCAGCCAATCGGGGCAGAACGCCTTCACTCTGAGTAGTGGAATTTTTCGCAATGTCGACCAATTTCTACGAAATAATTTCTACGAAATCGAACCTTCCGTCATGGCGATGACACTCTCCGTAGTTTGGTGTAGTCGCTTAATTGCAACATCAACATCTTGTGAAAGCTTGAGGGCTTCCGTAAACCAAGGCTTCAGACAATCACTGAGGACCTTCTTCTTATGCCAGAGTTCATCAATATCAGCTTGGAATTTGTGACTGGTGTGTAGCCATGTCAAGCGCTAAGCAGGAACCAAAGTGGGCAGGGTGGCCTCTAACGTCTCAAACTCTTCTTCTTTTTGCCGCAAAACCTGGTTTATTCCTCGCAGGATCGGGTCACGCTAGACCTTGGTCCATAGCTGCATGGATGTTTCTAGTAATTGGGAACCCTGCACGATCTGCCCTGTAATGAAATTCATAGTCATGGTAACCAGCGCAGTTCACTGGGCCCGTACCTCCAAAGGTGTTTCTAGCTAAAACTTAGTCTGCAGTTCTGTGATCTATTGCTCCATCTATGTCTTGACCATCTGAACTTCCACCGTGGAGGCCTTCAGTGTTGTGACCAACCTTTCAACCTTACCCTAGGGGTGGTTGTGGCTGAGATTTCTTTTGGAACATCCGTGCAGAGCTGGTGAATCACTTTTTCTAGCTCCGTTTGCTGTGCGGTGGCGAGGGACACTTCAATATTGTTTTCTGCAATCGTCTGTTCAACCAGACTGAATTGTTGGCGAACTTGCACGTCTTCATGCTGAATTTCCTGAAATAATGAGTTGTGGAGACCCTGCAAGGCCTCCTGTGGCAGTCTGGCGATATTTAGCTCTACTTTTGCACCGACCTAGACTTGAATTCCCAGGTCAGGTGGGCCAATCACAAGGGCTGCGCTAGGTAACGAACAGAGGCGGATTTCTTCTGTAACTAGTGTTGCACTGCTGGTGGCCGAGGGTGTTTGTACCTGAGTCACACTAGTCTGCAGTGTGTCAGTCTTTAGCTATAGAGCACGGAGCTCAGTCGGAATGGTGTCAATCACAGCTTTATGTTGTTTTTCTAAGGTTAACCATTTGTCCTCCATGGCCAAAGTGGCTGCATCAACAATTTTCTCGAGGTCTCCTTCGGTTAGCGTGACTGTCTCATCACGTTATATTCGCTGAGAGCGCTGCTTCTTTCAGGGTCCTTTGATAGGCTAGCTTGTTCGCTTCATGCCGCGGGGGGAGGCAGTTCCTCCTACATTCAATCTTTCTGTACCCAGATATGGCTAGGCCTCTACCTGAGTCTCTACCTCGGCGTCCTTCTCGGTGGTCTGTTTCTGCTGCACAACCTTTTGTGCTACTGTGCCTGTGTCCTTCCCTATACTCTTGCTTGGTACTTCGGTATCCTTAATGATGAAAGGTGGGATTACTTGTGTCTTGTTGGTTCCTTCGGTGCCCTGTCCACCGGTTTTGAAGCCGATCTTCTAGGTAGGAGGCCAGAGCGCGATTGCATTTTCGATTTCTTCGTCCGCTATCATATAAGGGAGTGAGGTCCAGGCTTTATCCTTGCGTCCTAGAATTTGGGGATTGTGCATAGTTACCTGGAAGGCCAAAATTATTTTGTATCTGTCATATACTGTGGGTGAAAAGAGCGATCGGGAATTAATGGCTTCTGCCACGCTACTCTAGAAGAGGACCTAGAAGACCTAGTTGTCCTCGATGTGCTACGCATCCTTGGAGTCCCACAAGTGTGCATAACAATCCCCTTCATACATGTCTGGGGTGAGCTCAGGGAGGAATGACTCCGCAAGGGCTTCCCAGGCGACCAACACTATGAGGAACAGTAATTAGGAATAGCAAAAGGCTTGTCCCTACACCTGGGATTCTCGGACATTAGCTAGAAACTAATCACACAAGTACTAGGCCCAGTTGAAGCATACCCCTTTCTCGCATTGGCCCGCTAACTGAATTACGTATGCAGGGACAGAGGTGACCTGAAATTTTCTCATCATCTTTCTCACCAACAACATGGTGCCCAACTATGTGCCTTGGTTACTGATGGACTTGATTATGAAGCCTCAAGTATTTTTCTCCACATGGTAGGTTTTGCGCACGTACTCAGTAGTTTCCCCCTCATACTTCTTGCCCCCGCGCTCCAGAGGGTTTGGTTTATTCATGGGAAGACCAGTAATTCTATGAGCTAGTGCATCATCGATGGGGATTCTATCCTGAATCCACAGGCATCCATCATGAATCGGGGAAAGAAACTATTGGGCCAACCAGTACGTGACGTTGTAGTGACCGAAGTGTGCATTCTTAATAGGTTCAGGAACCCGGCCTGACCAATCCACGCACCCATCACTGGGGAAAATTTTTGATCCCATCATCGTCCTAAATCATTTCAACTTATAACTTAGGTTCCAGCTCAGGGAAGGCCTCCAAACTGGCTAATTCGTGATCATCAAATTTGATCTCATGGAGCCTTCCAAATGGTTCACCAATGACGGGGACCTCTCCCGAGGTTAGTGGCATCTGCAAATAAGTTATCAGGCTATCGAGGTTCTTCAGCATGCGCGTCTAGGGCCTACACGGCCGAACGAAGGGAGGTAACTAGTTGATCGGGTCGGCGGGATGGGCCTCCTCTTGAGCAACAAGCACCTGGTGCGTCGTCTGCAAGGATTTTACGTTTCTTGGGGAAGTACAGGGCTTCCCTCCAGCGCATTTTGAGGGTTTCGGGGATTTTCTTGAGCCTTTTTCCTTTTCCTTTCCTTTCTTTGTGACTGGCGTGGAGAAAACTTCTTCAACTTTAGACTCAATCTCCACCACTTCCTCAGTTACTTGTTCCGATGAGGTCATTGGTTCCGAGGTTTCAGCAGGATTCGTAGCTGTCATCCTGATGTGAAATACAAACTCAGGATTTCTACTGTCAGAGGGAGTAGGTTGCTCAAACATGAAACAGACACCATAGGCACATAAATTCTTACAGCACAAATTTGTCAAGGACAAACATGCCAAGTACAAGATATTCAAGCGAAACAGAACCCTTGTATGATCTATCTAGCCCTTTTTATAGCTTTTGCGATCACCCAATGGTAGGATAAACTTCACTTGGAGCTTACCATCAAAAAAACGGTAAAAAATCTCTAGAAATCACCTCATTAAATGCAACCGCCCACTCCCTCCAATGATAACTTTTTATTTTTACTTGATTTGACTGTTCCAACGGCTAGTTTTCGCACCCCTGTGCTCCCAGTGCATCCCTGCGGTTTTAGAATACCTTCTGTGCTTCCAATGCACCTATTTTGTTTTGAGTTTATTCCTGCACCTTCGGCACACCCCCCCGGGCCTCCAGTCCTGCTGTTGCCTCCTTCGCGTAACATGGTACCTGCGACGCTTACCTTCCTTGGTGGGTGTGCCCCCATTTATACATCTACTCCAGCCATATAGTCATTTTATCTGATATGGTTTGAGCTGAATGCCATTGATATAGCCAGGTAGCATATCACTGCGCAGGCTAGCTAACCAAACAGCTCTGCCGTCCATGATTTCCTTAACTATATAGGGTCCAAGCTAGTGTTGTCTGAACTTCCCTGGGTGTTTTGCAAACTAGCTATCATAAAGGAACACTAAGTCACCCTTTGCAAAGGACTTTTGTTGAATATGTGGGACATTCCATGCCTTATCCCGTGCCTTCTGAACCTACTGATGGAAGTTTGCAATAAAACGGTCTTCCTCCAAAGCTACAAGCTGCACTAAATACTCATCCATGATATCAGGCTCCGCCATATTCATAAAGGTTGCGATGCATAGACTAGGAACAATATATTCCATGGGCATAATGGCCTCCTTGCCATAAACCATCCTAAACAGCGTTTTCCTTGTCAAATTTTTTACAGGTGATTCGGTAGGCCCAAAGAATAGATGCAATGTGCATATCTGAGTCACTGCGATTAGCGTTACAGACCTTAGTCAGTGTGTTTTCCAAGAATTTATTGAATTCTTCCACCACTCCATTTTCCTAAGGATGATATGGAGTGCTTTTTGCATTATGGATACAGAATTCCTCTATTAAGGCCTGTATTGTCTCATTAACAAAGTGCGTACCTCTATTGCTCATCAATATTTTCAGACACCCAAATTTGGTCAGAATCTGCTCAAAGATGAAGTGCGCAATGGTATATGCAGTTCAATCCTTCACCACTTATGCTTCGGCTCACCTGGTTACATAGTCAGTGGCATTTATGATGTAGCACACACCTGTATTTTTTCCGAGTGGGTTAATAGGTCCCACAAAATCGATGTCCCATTTTTCAAAGGCTTGTAGGGACATTTGTAGTTGAAGGGGAATTTCATCTCTATGTGATGGCCTTCCTATCCGTTGGCATGTATCGCAGGCTTTACAATAGTCTTGAGAGTCAGTATGTAGGATAGGCCACCATAGGCCAGCTCTTAAGATATTCTGCGTCATTTCTTTCCCTGCGTAGTGACCTCCTGCTACCCCATCGTGGGCTTTTGCCAAGATATCATGCCGTTCATGCTCTAGGACATACCTGCGCAACACTTCATCTGCTCCTGTCTTATATAGATGTCCTGCAATGATGGTAAAATTTGTAGTGCAGGCTCCCAACTCTTTCTTTTGTTGCACCGAATACTCCACAGGTACCATGCCTGTAGTCAAGAACTGAATGATGTCAGCGAAGTGTGCATCAACCACCTTAATAGAAAATATCTATGCATCAGGAAATCCTCCCTCCAGGTTGGTCGGTTCCTCGCCACTCTCGATTCAAGACAAGTGATCTAGATCTACATTCAACTTCCCTGTCTTGATAGTGATCTCAAAGTCGTACTCCTGGAAGAGCAGAAGCCATCGGCAGATTGCCCCCCCCAACACAAGCTTATCCACAAGGTACTTCAAATCCGAATGATCTGTAAGAATTTTTAAGTGCCCTCCTAACAAATAGTGTCGATACTTCAGTAATGTATAGACCATGGCCAACCCCTCCCTCTCCATGGTGGCATAATTTCACTCCGCACCTAAGAGTTTTCGACTAGCAAATGCAATTGTGTGATCAATATCTCCGTTTCTAGGCTATGTAAGGAATACTCCCAGAGAAATCCCTAAACCATCAACGTGAACATGAAATACTTTCACCCAATCAAGAAAAATAAGGATAGGCACATATACTATCTTTTCCTTGAGTAACTCAAAGCTCTTCTGACACTCGTCATCCCAAAAAAATGAAACATCCTTCTTAAGCAGTTTTTCCAACGGTGCTGTGATTAGTGCATATCCCTGAATGAAGTTTCGATAGTAGCCTATATGTCCAAGGATCGAATGCAGCTATTTCTCAGTTGTAGGTACTGCCAGATTAACGATAGATGCAACTTTCGCAGGGTCGACCATCAACCCTTGTCGGAATAAATATATGTCCAAGGAGGATTCCAAAAGATACACAGAAGATAAATTTCTTGATGTTCAGGGAGATTTGGTGCTCTACAGGCATCCAACATCACATGCAGGTTCGAAATGTGCATCTTTACTAAGCCTAAGGCAGTCCAGTCATCAAAGTACACCTCTAGAAATTTGTGGATGAACTCTTTGAACATTGTGACAACCATGCGTGAGAAGATAGTAGGGGCATTCTTAAGTCCAAACGGCATGACTGTATACTAGAATGATCCCCATTCAGTGGAAAATGTGGTTTTCCTGCAATCTTCTGGTGTGATTTTGATCTGATGATATCCTGAGAACCCGTCAGTGAATTAGTATGCTTCGTGGCCTCCTACGCTATCCAGGATCTCATCTAAGAATGGTGTCGAAAAGGGATCATGTATGCAGGCATCATTCAACTTGCGTAAGTCCACACATATTTGGATTTCCCCCTTCGTCTTCTTTTCCTGAACCACCATCGGACTTACCTAATTCGATTGTTCAACCAGTTCGATAATACCTGCGGCTAGCATTTTATTGATTTCTTCCTTAACATTCTACTTATACTTAGGGTTCAGCCGATAAGGCCGTTGCTTTACCGGGCGCGCATCTAGTTTTAGCGTGATGCACATAACCCCCAGATCCCCTGTGATCCCCTTCAGCTCCGAAAACTTTATTGGGAATAAGTCTTGATATGCTATGAGTAATTCAACAACTTTGCTTACAGTGTCATCATCCCAGTAGTCCCTAATTTTAGCCAACTTAGGTTTCTCTGTCATGCCAATGTTGACTTCCCGCAGTTTGATAGGCTTCGTCAGATCCACAATTTGTAGTGGACGTCTCACAACTGCGTGCTCTCCCTATGATTCTGGGATAGAGATATTGCGTGGATCATCATCGAACTCTTATATAGTTATATTGTGACAATTTACAATATCCTGAATCTATGCTTCCCATGTTGGTGCCCCAAATGCTATGTAGGGGCTGGATTCACCAAACATAATTGTGTCTATATCCTACAGAGCTTCATCTAGTGCCTTTGAGCCCCCTATCAATCTGAATTTTCCTATGAATTCATCCTTCAAACTTTCCCAATGGCGGGTGCAATGATGTAGCTCTGCATCTAAGTACCATGGAGTGGGGATTGGTCCCAATGCATGAATAAACAAGTGAACCCATTCCTCTCTAGTCTGGTCATACCACTTTTCCATCCAAGCGAACAAGTGTTCACGCAGATCCCTTGGGCCAAGGAACTCCTTGATGCACACATCAACAAAAGGTTCAAATCACAGGATCATCATGTCCCGACATTCCTCCCAATCCTGGAATGCCCCCTTATGCATGTCCCACCACCTTGTAGGTGTTGCATGCAGGATCATCATGTCCCGACATACTGGGTCTGTATATCTTTCTCCTTCTACGAGGTCTAGTGGTACTATCACCCGTGTTCCTTCACTTTCAAACACCATGCTTCTCTTCTTCAAGTTGATAATATTGCCCATATTTATGGCCCAATCCAATCCTAGGAGTATAGGATAGGGGTCTGGATCTTCTACAATCTAAATGACTTCAAAGTCAGCCCAGACCTTAACCCCTGCGATATCTAGTATGATCTTGGATAACCTTCCCAACGGTATGATCTTCTGTTGATTGGCCATGCGCAGCTAGATAGTGGACCATTCCAACTTAGCTTCTCCCATTCACTACCAAGTCTGTTTGGGTAGTACGTTCGCATCTAATCCTAGATATAGAATAACCTGATCCATCTCGTAATCACCAATCTGCACGGTTAACCACATCTCTCGACTAGTGCGTCTCTTATGCTTACATAGTTTGTGCACATCCTTAAATTTCATGGTTGGATTATTTATTTCTGTGTAGCTTTCTATTAGTGCTTGGAGTTTTTCTACTGTCCGCTAGTTGCGCAACAGCTTCATGCATGCCTGCAAGAATGGTTTGACTTCATCCTCGGCTCTAATGGTTGCGGGATTCTATGAGACAGGTGCCTCATCTTGGGAAAAGTATTTTTGAGCTACGACAAAGGTTTCCTTTTCCTTCCATAGGTCCAAAACTTCCTGTTTGGTGACTACTTTTCTGATCAGAGGTTCTGCCGTAGCTTTCTCCTCGGCCCCTACAGTGGCCATTCCACTGCGTGTTATAACATTAAAACTTGGCTCATCTTCTCGAGGTTCTACCTTCACCATTTTTACATTCTCTGTAGGTGTCTCTTTCTTTTCCTGCACCTTGGATATCAAAATCAGGCAGCCTTTGATCACATGGTCAAGTTGTCTGCAGTATCTATAGGATTTTCATGTTGGGTTCGTGCAGTCCCTTACAAAATGTCCTACTTCCCCGTAATTATAGTAGATCAGTTGTCCTCTACCCATACCTACAGTTCCACCTTGGCCCCCTCCCCTGCCCCTAGCTGGGGAGCCACCTATGCTCGAGGGGGATCTTGGTGAGGATAGATCCGGCTGCACCCTATATAGGTTTCCTCGATCTACCATCAGATCATACGTCTGGTAGTTATGTTCATCGCGTCCTACAGATCTGCAGAACTTGCACCATTGTTGCTTTATTTCTGGGACATATGCAGCAGGGTGGGGGCAGTGGTTGGTATCGTGTAGCCCAGCAACGCGGCAATCATTGCACCACAGCACCGGCCCACTTGGTCCTACAGCTTCCCCAGGATGAAACGGGCTGGGTCCCCCGGTCTGCATGTAGTCTGCTAGCAAAGGAAAGTTATCCTTGGTGTGGCCATTCACCCTGCATTGTATGCACCCTCTTTCAGGGCTAGCCTCTGTTCCTCGCTCCTTCCGTAGATTCTGGATCTCCATGTGCATTTATTCTAGTTGGCCTTGTATTTTTTGTACTCCTAATTGGGTATCATCTCTTGGTGCAGCCTCCAACTTCATAGCAATATTCAAGGCCTTCTCTTGCGATTCAATGGCTTGATGATCCATTGGCACGTGCAGGTGGGGCAACAACATAGCAATGAACCACTTAGTGTGATTCCTGTCATCATACAGGAATCCTCCTTCTCTAATTACCTTCTTTAGTTGTTGGTCAGCTTCCCATATAGACTCGAATGACCCTTGATTGAAATATTTTAGGTCATTCACTATCTGAGAGTAGGAATTAGGCTTCTTGAATTTTTTATTCAAGGAACTCTTAATCTCTTCAATAGTCACATTCACATGCTAGTCGATGTATCCCATATACCAGTCCAAGGCTCTTCCTTCAAAGGAAAGGGATAGCTGCGCCCTCTTCACCGCATCGCTAGCCACGTTGTGCGTAGTCCATACTAATCCTGTGACAAACCAGAACCGATCCGTGTTTTCATCTCCTATGCCTGTGAAGGTAGGTAGCTTCATGTGTGAGGCCATATCGTCTTCTAGTGGTGGTGGAGGTGAGTTCTTACCATTATGAGGGTTCGAAGGTAGCATACACAGTGGGCTATGCGTAGCAGAATTTCTTACTGGACTGTAGACAAATTGATCTCCTTATTGATTAGTTCTATAGTATTTACCACTGCGCGTTGTACCCTCACCTTGATTGGAGCTCATTCACTTTGTATGACTACACAAAATTCTCTTTTCACACAATAAGATCTTAATCAGTAGTGGCAAATTTTTCAGAAAGATACCTCGAAAGCCCTTGAAGAACCTTTGTTCTGCCTTTGAATAGGACACAAATTGGTCAATTTAAAATTTCGTCACAAATCCTCCTATCACACTATCCACCCAGTGATATACCATTCGATCGATGGTGTTATCAGTCTTCTCTAACTGTTAGATCAGCTCTGGGGTCCACCGCGAGATCCGCTCGTCTTTGCAACACTTCTGAAAATTTACAAGCCTTGCAAGGCACTCTTGTAGCTCGGTCACAAATTTCACAAAGAAAATTTTGTAGATCTCTATGAAAATGTACTTATTCTTCCACTTCTCTGCGGTCAACTTCACACTACAATTTTCTTTTACTCCGAATTCCTGAACTTTCTTTTCAAACCACTCGTCAATTTCTTTCTTCTCAGGTTTCCAATACAGTCTTGACATTACCTGATCTCTCTCTCAAAATTCTCCCGGTACCGACAATGGAACCATTTGTTGGCTCGGGGGGTCCTGACCTAGTTTCGCACGTTGCTTTCCACAAAACCCTTTCGGTAGTGACCTTCTTGCAGAGGGCCGAAGTCTCACCTGGCAAGAGTGGGGAGGGTGTTGGAACCCAGGTTTCCACACCCTGATAGAGAGCAGGTAAGTCAAGCAGGTCTGCGTTCCCAGCCTATCGAATTCATATTTAACAGATTTATTCACAGGCTATATAACAGAGCTACTATCAGACACAGATCTAGTAATTATCTTCGCATCCACGTGTGTAATACCAATCTATCAGCACAACAATTATAATCGCAACAATTAACAGATCAAAGATTCATATAACATAAATATAGATACTTTCGCAACTATCAAACAGATACTTTCGCAACTTAATCATATAGCCCAAGTTCGCATAAACCATAACAAAACAAATCCATAAACATCAGATATCCAACAGTACTTCGCATATATATTAATACCAAAATCCTCTTACAATCCCAATTACCGCCTGCACACATAGCCAGCAGGGTCTGCACACAGCAGGACTGAGGATCTCTGCACACACAGCCAGCAGGAGTCCTTACCCAAACAACTTGACTATAGATCTAACAATTCGTGCTTCGCATCAATATCTATTATTACCTACCTAAGACTCAAAAAGGTTCATCTATTTATACCGATTTAGCCTACGCATCCAATGGTCTGCAAAACATGGTTTGCAGACTCTTGGTCTACCCTTGACCCGTTACAATGCATTAGGGGCTTTGACCCACCCCAAAACTCTTGCATTAGACTAAATATTACAAAAAATATACAAAAATGGACAAAATTCGCAACTTTAGGAAACCCTGTTCCAACACACCCGTATCACTATTAGTAAGTCACTAATACCCCCAATAGATTAGCGTGAGCTAGCGCATACTCTCCAAGGAAGTAGCATATTCACCCCTTAAGAATACACCCTAAAAATGTGTGCAGGATGGTCTATTTGGCCATTGTAAGTTACAACAAGCTCTAGAAAATGAAGTGGCCTTAAATAATGTGCTAAGGTTCCAACTAGGGGAGCGCTCCTTCGATCTAGGTGATTCATCACTCATCCTAAATGCAAACCAATTACAATCTCAAAATATAAAAGGAAGCTAAGGCTCTTTCTCCAATGACCCAAATATCTCTCCAAGAATAGGAAACAATGGTTAAGGGTGCAATAAATAAACTTAGGTTACTATAAATACCCCCCCCCCATAAATGCACCAACCACAAAATAAAAAATAAAAAAATGACATTTGTTAGGAAATGAAGAAACATAGGATTGTGTGCCAAGTGGAATCCCCTTTAAAACATACTTCTTGACCATGGCAAGAATTTGCACCCTACATAATGAGTCCCAACATCTTTTAAGCCATAACACAAGGAATAATACGCTACTTGCTCGTTGTTTCTTTTTAAATCTACAGTTAACTCTTTCTTAATTTGATGAGTGTCATATTGGAAAAAGGGATATACTAACTACTGAAAATGGCTTCCATTTTCTGAACTAGAATAGAAACAATCTTATGCCAAATAGGCCTCGAAACCTTGCATCAGATCACTAGCTAAGACTGCCCATCATATATCATAATAGCTCTAGAGGAAAATTTTCCTATCATTAATAAACCACACCATGAGGAAATACTTATCTGCTGTTTTATATTCATAGGAGTATATATCATGTTGTGTTGTAAAGGTGTTTGCTGACAGATATTCAGGGTCACTATCATCATATGTTTCCTTGAGGCTTGAATTCCAACCATAAAATGTTTTTTCTTTGGAAATTCCAAAATACCATGGTTTCTCTCACAATATGTTTTAACAATATATTGGAAGACTTAATGATACGATGCACAATTGGTGGTACAACCCCATAAAATAGTAAAATACTCAATTTCAACTAATAAAATGCTACAGGCTAGCCAAAAAAACTTGAATTTGGACCCATTTCAAGAGTCATTTAGATCTGTAGATACAATTATCTAGCATGATAGGAACAAGTCTTAGAGAGCATGCTTGGCTGCTCCAAAAAATCCACTACGTCAAGCCCTACAATAAGCCATTTTACCATGTCCATCTTCCATATTTGATGCCATTAAAAGCCTCTGAAAAATCTCAGCCTAGTCTCCACATCCAAATTTCACATCATAATCATTGCACTGCTGGAATGAATGCCCCAAAATGAAAATTCATTTTGAGGAGTAACAAGAGGCTTCCTTTTTATCTTACCCTAGTCCCCAACACCATCTGACACTACACCATGTATCCTTGACATTTTTCCCATGAAATTTTGGTTTGAAAAAGACAAAAAACTCCATAGACATCTCCATGTTTATTTTTTTCATGATCAGTCCATTCCTCGCAGCTTGAAGGCCTACACCACCCAATAAGTAATATTTTTCCTATCTAGGGTGCTCTCATGAGTCATTACTTGTTCTTGCATACTACCACCCTCTAAGATGTTTGTTGACAACCTCTAGTGTGGATCACTTAACTTCATTTTTATTTATATATATTTTCTAGTTAAAGATTGGGAGGGTCATCAGTATCATGAGCACTAGTAGCACTATTGATGGGGAAGCCTCTTACGTTGAGTTTCTCAAGCATGGTATTCATCCCCTTGACTCCCACATTGTTGGTTTGTTTAATCACGTTCTTTGTTTAGGTTTCTCTTTGTGATGGCCCCACCATATCATCCACTCCAATTTTAAGTGGTGGGTTGCTTAAGACCAAAACAATTGTTAGACCACCATGATTGCACACACATTTGACATGATCTATGGTATAATACCCCACGTGATTATTAAATGAGCTAGAGTGGAGGAACCCTAGAGATAGAATGTAGCTAGGGTTCTACAAGAGGTACCAAATTACTGACCACATATTTCACTATTTGTGCCATTATTAGAGAGGCCCATCATTTCTCTTTGAAAATATTTTGTTGATTTGTTGAACTTTGTAAGGCATTTGACTGTGTCATGAGAGAGGCATTGTTTTAGAGGTGATACAACATTGGCTTCAATCACAAGACTATACGAGTTAGTTCTTGGTCATTTGTGCACTATCGACATCTTGTTATACTACCTTAGGAGTACTATAGAGGTAAAATAGGAATTCCCTCTCTCACTAACTCTCTTGGGTTCTATATCGATGAGATGGACTCCTTTCTTAGGAGCACATATAGGATGGTGTTGATTGTCTTCTACCCAATGTCTTGATCTCCTTGCTTTTAGTTTTCAACAACGTGATCCTCTTGGCACCTCACCTAAGGGATTGTAGAGACAAATTGAGGCCTTCTCAAACTTTTTTGATATTTTATAGTTTAAATTTGAACTTAGTAATACTAAGTTTATGATCTTCAACATGTCTCAACATTCTTTCCTTCACTATCGTTTTTACGTTGGAGTGGATGGGATTCATATTACTACAACCTACACATACTTGGGGGTCAGATATTTGGAGTCTAGCTTAGCTTGAGGCATGCTTTCTAGCCCCAAATTAATAAGGAATATGGTTTTCTTGGCTAAAGAGATAGTTCTCTAGGACATCTCTTTCAAGATGCACTTCTTTGGACATGATCATTAGAGACATGATTCGTTATGGCTTCAAGGTCTGGGGACCTAGCTTGATTTGGGTTGATCGGGATAGGATAGAGAGATTATAAACCCTTATATTATGATTCTTCATCTGCTGCTAACATGAAATTCCTCAATCTATAATCTAAGTGGAGCTCAAGGTATTGCTTTAGTAGACCCCTCCTTGATGTAGTTGTTGTGGGTTCTTCTTAATTACTTCAGTTAGTGGCTGTTTCTATCAATCAACTTGCTCTTTTTAGATAATATTTGGACACTCTAGGTCATATCCTACTATCTAAATGTGACTTAACCTTAGGATATTAGAGAGGATATCTACAATCTACATCAAAATCACTTGGATTTCCCTCCTTGAGGGCATTAGCTTGAATATGTCATTTTATTATTTTGAGTGCTTTATGTAGCTAAGTGACTCTTATTGTTAGGCCTATCTATACTAATAGACATTGGATGCACAACCTTAGGATTCTCATTGGTTCATTCAGAGTGGGCTCCCACTAGCTTTGGTTTGAGATAGTTCACTGCATCATGCACCTGAAAGGGAATTTTCAGCTATGTGACTTACAAGAGATCAAGTTGGGGGAGCACATTTTCTTCCAATGTTTCGTCTATTAGGAGATAGGACTATTACATATTTATTGGATATATTGTTGACTAATAACACTTTTTTTGTGGTTTTTTTTTCATGGATCACATCTTTTTCATCACTTTTAAAGTTATGTTTGTTGCCTAGAGTCTATATCACAAGGACTAGGAACTAGGTCTTACCTAGCTTTCCATTTTAAATCTTAAAAGACAAAAACAATATCATTTTGAAAATCTATTTTCTTAGCATTTGAAGGACAAATCTGTAGGATTATAATGGATTCCTCCCTTATTTTTGAGGAGAGAGAGCCTTATGTGAGAAGCACCAAGGTGACAATGTGTGAGGTCGTCAAGTAACTTTGGGGTTTGTAGTTGATAATTGAATCTATATTTTGAAGCACGGATTTTAGAGGTAGAAATGAAGCGATTTTCCCCTTGGATTGATGGAATAAGTTTGTCCCAACAACTTTGCAAATGCTAAATTTCTATTTTTTTCTTGTATCATTTTTAAATGCCTTTCTCTTTCACGACAATACCAGTCAGCAACTCTGAGGTCTATGTTTGACAATATTCTAAATCCTTGCAAATCAACATCCCTATGGAAGTGTTAATGGTTTAGTTGTTGGATCTCTTTCTGAAGATATTATCAACCACCACATGTTATTTATTTTGAATAAATAACATGAGAATCTACATAAACAAGATAGAAATAAATAACTCTTTTATAATGTAAATGTTACTATGTAAAGACTAAATTAATTGTGCATCAAAGTTACTCGTTTGACAACATGCATTGTTTATGGTCATTGGAGTAGGTTTCATCCTCTTCTAGATTTTGATGAGGAGAAAAGAAGTTGTTGAAGATGCCTATTCGGTCATAATAGGCAGTGGTGGAAAACTCATCCCAGTGACATCATGGCCGAGACTTGTCTAAATAATGATCATGGAAGTTACCCTTGAATCGTAAATATGTTGAAGGTTCTAGCTCAATTACAAAGTAAATGTCTGCTCTTCTCCTTTTTGCTTCATTGAAGAAAAAAAAAATTGCGGTTTTGAGTCCTTTATGTAATCTTATTCTAAGAGTTGAATTCTTCTTTTGAATGTGTTGTGCTGGTCGGAAATTGCTTTTGATTGGCAATGAATCATGCATTTGTAGCTTCTTTATAAATTTCACTTTCCACCATTTCTTAGAACTTTTGAGGGAATTCATCCAAAGAGTGGTGTTCTATCATCTATGTGAGTGAGGAGGATATGAATCATGATACAGTAAGACATTCATTTGGTTAAATTTACTAGATTTAGGAAGTATTGGCCATAGTTAAGAGGTTTTGATTGGTGAAATGTTGTGATTTAATGAGATTTTCTTAACAGGTTACACCAAAAACTTGTTTCTAAAACATTTGAGGCACCCTAAGTGGTATAGAGATTCAGAAAATTTCTTTCTATTATTATTTACTCAAGTAGAGGACCTATAATTATTTTTGCAGTTCATCTTAACATAGATGATAAGAAACATAATATGATATTTACTAATATTTTTGTAAATAATATATGGGTGGAAATAATTTCGCATCTTTTAGAAGCCTTTCTCTAAATCACTTCAATTGATTGGCTAGTCTGAAAGGGTTTCTAGCATCCAACTTTTTTATTTGTCTCCCCATATTGGGTGAAATCGACTAAGACATAAATACCCTCTCCAATGGGAAAATTCTTTGTTCCAATTTCAAATGAGAATGTATCACTAATTTGAAACATATAATTGAATTATAAATCTCTAGATCTAGTGCCAACGTTTTCCACTTTATCATCTCCTCATTGGAAACAAAATACATTTTTACAAATTGTTCAAGACCAATATTTTCAGTAGAAGAGCTATCAACATGAAGACTATTATGGTGAATGCAACTATGAAGTGGAAAATACATACAATATGATAAATATTTAGATATATCCTTAGCTCCTTCAGCATAAAATAAGTGCCTTGATCAAGCATACCTCCATGGCCCACCACCCATATTTCCCTTCAAGTCCCAATTGGTTATTGAACTAATTGCAATTTTACTCAACATCTCAAGCATAAAAAATGGAAGAACCTGGAGCTACAACTGGGGATGATTTTTCCACATATATGCACTCACCTCTAACATAAATGAGATGCATTCGATTATTTGGTAAGATTACCATCAATGCCAAAATCAAAGGCAAAACCAAATGCCAGAGATACAAAACCACCCATTTCAATTTTCAATTTGATCCAGGTGTAATCCAAAAGGAAGTGGAAATAAATATTGTTCTTGTGCCTTCTTCCCCTAGTGTTTCTCTTGATGCATTGAATCCATTGCTTTATGCTTCTCTCTTACACCATTTCTTTCGAAATTCAACTGTCCCTGTCTTAACAAGGCTCTATTCTATCAATTTTTTTTAAGGAAAAACATATATAGTAAGTGCAATGGTAGTTAAGTGTTGGAGCTCACTAGCACCATACCTGGGTAATGTAATTTTTTGTCCACAACTATAGACAATGTTTGATATCATTATTGGGAAGTCCAAAAAAATCAATGTGTGTCTTATTTAAATACAATAGTTGCAAATTATTGATTTTTAGACGTTCAAAATATATTGACAAGCAAATGAGATTCTTCCTTTGATTTGTTCTGCTCAACCATCAAATCTCATTGAAGACTCTAGTCCTATTAAGAGCATAAAATAGGTTCAACAAAAAATTAATGGGAGTAAAATTTTTATTGGTTACAAAATAGTGGATCTAGTGAAAGAATATTGCAACACTAATTATCCACCTTCCATCTCAAAATTTGCAAGAATACTTTCGTTGAAGGTGCCTAGGTTATTTATTCCAGATGATGTGTGAGTGTCACTTGTTAAACAACCTATAGTGAATCATTTTGAGAGTGTTTTCTTTCAATGGATGGCAAGCCATGTTAACTCTAAAAAATCCAAATTAGTTCTTATATTTCTTTTCAATTGTAATGTGAATAGAGTATGTGATATATTTTCCATAAACCCTTTAAAGGTGGCAAGAAATTGTATTTTTTCAATATTGACTATTTTAGGCTAATGCCAACCTAGTCAGCTTTCTTGGAGCTAGCACCCCACTACTATAAGTGTGAGTAAATACAAAGTAACCCTTATTTTCATCACACAGTCATTTATCACAATTCCCTCGCTATTAACATTCCAAAATCTTCTTGGGCTTTGGTGATGTCCTTAGTACTAGCTTTGTCATCATTGAATTAATTATCACTGGATTCTTGATTGCTCCTTTATTCCTAACTTGGAATTCTTTATTTTTCTACCTTTTTACCTCTGTCTTCAATAGGCCATGGCACTTCAATTTCATCTTAATTACCCTAGATATAGTCTTCCTCAAATACCATAAGTGCCCAATATCTTCCACACTTGGCCCTCTCTTACGCTGCCCTCCAACAATCCATTAGATACCAAGTCCACGTTTTATTAATTACTCTTATTTAGGGAATCCCCACACTTGGGAGCCCCTTACACATGGCTTCCCACAGACTCTACCAATTTTCCATTTTCCCTACAATAGAGGAGCTATTGCACAAATCTAGGCACCTCAATGTGTCCTTGCCTAGGACACCATCAAACCATCATACACGGGTCCATCTGCAACCCACATTGTTGCTATCCTCTTGCCTTCCAATCTAATGTACATGCTTCCACCTTGGTTGCCTAGTAGGCCTCCCAACAATCCACTTGGGCTCATCCAAACAAATCATGAGGCCTCCTACAAGAAACCCACAAACTTACCCAAGCAATGGCCAACACTCTGACCCAATGCACAACAATATTATGCTGCAAGTATGCTGCTCATTCAGTGTGGAAAATTTCACCGGTTTAGGGTCTCTAACCACAAGGTCTGCCCCTCCTCTTTGAATTCTATAGGCTCCTTATCAAACTGATCCAAAACTGGCCATATCTAGGATCCAACACCTACAAACAATTCATCAAAGACACATACCTTCTTGAATATTTTTCTGTAGCTCTAATGCTACAATCTAGGCCTAGTTAGGGCATATAAGCTAGTCCCTAATAGTCCTCTAATTTCTACACAGAATTGCCTTAAGGAGGTACATACACCCTTCTATGAAAGGATATGACCCTCATTGATGATGCTAAGCTGTTATAGCCTCCACCAACCCTTCGACCCCCCTTCAAATAGCTGCAACACCCTACAACAAGGTTGTGTAGGGCTGCGACATCCATTCTAAGAGTCTACCCACCTCCCTTTCACCTCAAAACAACCCTCCCTTACTTCGACCTTCAATAAAAATACTTTCATTCTGCACTCAACTACTCTGACCCTTCTCTAGCTACTCGGTCACCTTCCTGCGGCCCTAAAACAAACTTTTTCCAATGCTGGTATGCCCTCTTCTCACTACGACCAGATCGTAGATATGTCTTTTCCCTTAAATGCTTATGTTTGCATTGTGTTGCACAATGATGGATGTTAAAATGAGGATCACACACCTCTTATTTATATCCTTTAAGCCTCCACGAATTTTCTTGAAGAGACCCATCAATTGGCACCCTTTTACACCAAGCCTAAATGACTTGACAGTAAATAATTACCTAGTCAACTTCAAATATTCGTTTCTCTCTAAAAATAACTCGGATTCGAACAATTCTGAATGAGTTGGAATTGTATCATCGAGCACTATTACCCTCATCCATCACATGTTGGTTTCTCATCATGGTTTTTGCCCAAACACAATGGGTGCAAAACCCCCAAGCTTGGATCTCAAGCCCACAAGCCCATTTGTGGCACTTTTACCTCCAAACCTTGAGCACCAGGGTTTTGAGTACCTCCCAAGCTATACAAAAAATCAACAAAAAATAGACCCAATATCTAAGTTGTCGTAAATAAGAAAAGATTGAATATCTGAGAACAAGCCATAACAACGAGAAAACTAGTTCAAGAAAGAAAAGGATAAGAGCATGAATAGTTAGGTAAAACTGAGTTGTAAAATCCTTGTAATGAACTTAATGCATTGATTAGATTTTTTTGTGGAAATGGAAAAATACACTGATTAGTTTTATATCTACGAACATGAGAAGAGGGGGAAAAGATGAAACATTTATTTTTCTAGTCATATAGTTGGGTGAGTAAATAGCCAAATTTTATTTTAGATATATATATTTTTACAATAATTTTTTTTGCATGGAGCATTCCAACATGAATGATGTTTACTATTGAATTTTTTTTGTAAAGGATGCTAAGTCACCGTCCCCAATAATTGGTTAATCTCTTTTGTTGAGCAATCAAATGAATCTAACCTATGACTTTTGAGAATTTGGATTATCTAACAAGCTACTATTGTGATGGCTTTATATCATATTTTTCAATTTTTATTTATGTACTTTATGGATTACTAGGCTTAAGGCTTATAAAGGAAGGTATGAGACATTCAAGGATGTGCATATGACATTTTGGAGCTTAATTTCTCCCATTTTCACTATCTAATTTTACCATATGTTTCAAGCATATATATGGCTGATGATTTTATTTAAATTTGTCTTGAATGATCAAATTCATTTAGAGAACAATAGAATAAGAAAATGAAAAATTCAATAGTTGTCAAATCCAGCGAAAAATTAGTATGATTTTAGTATGAATATTTTCATTGCTAGCCATAATTGTGCCATAATTTATGCATATGAGCTATGTTAGATTGTAGAAATGTCCCAATATTTCAAGTGGACACTATGCCCATCATCAGGGGATCCAATTTAACCTTCTGCACCCATCATCAGGGGATCTAAATGGGGCTTATGTAGTAAGAGGCCTATTAAATGGCTATAAAAAATCCATGGCATGGAAATTTGGATCAGTTACAAGTGAAAATGGAGTATGCTAGAATTTAGAAAAATATATCAGATAATGTAAGGTCTGCGATCAATTTTGTAGTCATTTCTAGTTTCCAAGGGCTCCTAAGGTGGGTCTTCAAACTCAAAATACTGCTCAAATTTGGATTCCTGAAGATCATATTCCCTTTTGGAATTTTGGCAATTTGAACTGTCTTTAGGGACACCAATGACACCATCATATTTCCTTATTTTAATTTTATTATCTTCTTTATCTATGAAATTTGAGACAAAGGGGTCATTATGCACCCATTTTTCAACTTTTGAGCCATTCAACCCCATTGTATCAGGTGCAGGTATTTTAGCAGTGTTTTCTTTGATAAGGCATACAACATCATTATTGATAGGTTGATCTCCACTTGGCTGAAAAACAATGGCACTCTTTGAGCATAAATCATTCTCCCACATCTACACGGAGAATAATATTGAAGTTAACACCCTAGCCAAGGCATCGGCTAAATTAGTAGCAACTAGCTGATAATTGACATCTACAAGGAGGAACAACATTCCATCTCAACAAGAAACCTACACTACAAGTCATTCTCCATGTACCCGTGATGAGCTTGCTCCTTTAAGGTACCTTCTCATCTTTCCAAATGAAAGAAGTTGAAAGTTATGAATTTGAAAAACAACTCTCTCAGGGGAGTTATCGAACTGAATATTACAAGCCTATCTAACCTAATTTATTTGGATTTAGCTAGCAAAATTTTTTCTGGTAGTATTCCTCCTAGCTTGTGGACCTACAAAAATATCCATTATGTGAGCCTGGAAAGAAACAAATTAAGAGGTAAAATTCCTCTTGGCATGGCATCCCTTCGGGTTCTTTCTTTTTGTCTGTATAGTTTCCCTTTTCTCCGTGCCACAACAATATTCAAAGTAGAGATATGTCAAAATTTGCATGCTGATAGGCTGTGATCTAAGCTGGTTCGAAATACAGTATAAGGATATTCAACATATAATGATCATAGCTATTACACAATCTCTCCCTTCTGAAATTGATTGTTTTGTCCTCATAGAAGATCAGCTTATGCTTGCAAACACTTTCGGTTGGCACTCTACTATAGATAACTGTGTTGGCCTCCAATATTGGAGAGATGTACTTGAAACAACCTTATATATCAAATATTCTACTTCCAATACTTCAAATATTTGAATGGATTTATGTGGCATATCAACATGAAAATATTTTGTTAGAGATGAACCTTACTCTAAATTCATATAAACCCATTTAGCAGTTTTGGATGCACGTTTTCTTTGAGATATCTTGCAAAAATCCAGGGTTGACAAGATCAATTTCATTGTACTTGTAGCTTCAAGACACTGATGGTGCACATGAGTATTTCCATAAAGATGAGCTAAAGCATTTCCATAGAACTTCAGATTTACAAGTTCACCAAACTTAAAATTTTTTGTATGGGCGTATTTATAAAGTTCACCATAATGAAGGGTAACTCCTTCACTAAATACTCAAACCATTGTTTATCCAACTTGTCATAAGTATCACAAATAGGAGGGGTTTTAAACATTACCATTTTATGACTGCTTTGTCCAACTTGCAGCGACAGATAACTATGTCTGTTAGTACTGGAGATATGTTTATCACTTCCACCAGCATCTAGGAAAACAAGCATACCCTCACGGAGTCGGCGATCAATTTTGTAGTCATTTCCAGTTTTCAAGGGCTCCTAAGGTGGGTTTCAAACTCAAAATACTGCTCAAATTTGGATTCCTGAAGATCACATGCCCTTTCATAATTTTGGCAATCTGAACTGTCTTCAGGGAGACCAATGACACCATCATATGTCTTGATTTTAATTTCACTGTCTTGTTTATCTATGGAATTTGAGACAAATGGGTCATTATGCACCCATTTTTCAACATTTGAGACATTTAACCCCATTGTATCAGGTGCAAGTATTTTAGCAGTGTTTTCTTTGATAAGGCAGAAAACATCATTCTCGATAGGTTGACTTCTACTTGGCTCAAAAACAATGTCTCTCTTTGAGCATATATAATTCTTGCACATCTACACAGAGAATAATACTAAAGTTAACACCTTAGCCAAAGCATCAACCGAATTCCCATCAAGCTAGCTGATAATTGACATCTACAAGGGAGAACAACATTCTAGCTCCACTAGAAACCTACTCTAGATTTCATTCTCCAGGTACCCATGATGATATTGCTCCTTTCAGGTACCTTCTCGTCTTTCCCAATGAAAGAATTTGAAAGTTCTGAATTTGAAAAAAAAATCTCTCACAAGAGTTATTAAACTGAATTTTACAAGCCTGTATCGCCTAATTTATTTGGATTTAGCTAGCAACAAATTTTCTGGTAGTATTCTACCTAGCTTGTGGACCTGCAAAAATATCCATTTTGTGAGCCTGGCAAGAAACAAATTAAACGGTCAAACTCCTCCTGGAATGTCATCCCTTCAAGTTATCTCTTTTTTTCTGCACAATGTCCCTTTTCTCCATGCCTCAACAATATTCAAAGCAGAGATATGTCAAAATTTGCATACTGATAGGTTGTGATCTAAGATGGTTCAAAATATAGTATAAGGATATTCAAAATATAGTGATCATAGCTATTACACAATCTCTCCCTTCTGAAATTCGTTGTTTTGTCCTCATATAAGAGCATCTTATGCTTGCAAACACTTTCTATTGGCACTCTATTGTAGATAACTGTGTTGGCCTGCAATATTGGAGAGTTGTACTTGAAACAAACTTATATATCAAATATTATACTTCCAATACTTCAAATATTTGAATAGATTTATGTGGCATATTAGCATGCAATTTTTTTTTTAGAGATGAACCTTACTTTGAATTCACAAAAACCCATTCAATAGTTTTGGATGCACGTTTTATTTGAGACATCATGTAAAAATCCAAGGTTGAAAGAATAAATTTCATTGTACCTATAGCTTCATGACACTGATAGTGCACATGAGTATTTCCATAAACATGAGATGAAGCATTCCCATAGAACTTCAGATTTACAGGTTCACCAAACTTAAAAATTTATGTATGGGCATCTTCAGAAAATTCACAATAATGAAGGGTAACTCATTCACTAAATACTGAAACCCTTCTTTATCCAACTTGTCATAAGTATAACAAATATAAGGGGTTTTAAACATTACCATTTTATGACTGCTTCGTCCAGCTTGCAGCGGCAGATAACTAAGTTTGTTAGTACCTGAGGTATGTTTATCACTTCCACCAGCATCCAAGAAGACAAACATACCCTCATGGAGTCGAAAATAAATTTTGTAGTCATTTCCAGTTTCCAAGGGCTCCTAAGGTGGGTCTTCAAACTAAAAATACTGCTCAAATTTGGATTCCTGAAGATCACATGCCATTTCATAATTTTGGCAATCTGAACTATCTTGAGGGACACCAATGACACCATGATATGTCCTGATTTTAATTTCACTATCTTCTTTATATATGTCAATTGAGACAAAGGGGTCATTATGCACCCATTTTTCAACACTTGAGGCATTCAACCCCATTGTGTCAGGTGTAGGTATTTTAGAAGTGTTTTCTTGATAAGTAAAACAACATCATTCTTGATAGGTTGACATCCACTTGGCTCAAAAACAATGTCACTCCTTGAGCATATATTATTCTCTCACTGTTTTGAAACCAACTCCAAAAATAGAAGAAAAGAGAGATCAACGCCTTAGAAATAAGCCACTTCGAGGGGGAAACCTCCAATACATTACATAAATGAACAGTTCTTGGACAATACAAATGAAAAAACCTCCTTTCTATATATAGGAGTCCATGGGGCCACAATGTAATCCAAGCCGACCTAACAATAATAATATAAAGGCAAAATAATAACAATATAGGGTTACAGGGGTACAACAATAACAATAAGGGGGTTACACTAACAACAATAAGGGACTATACTAGTAATATAGGGACCTAACATGCTCCTCTCCTTCAAAAATGTGTTGTCCTCAATGCTTTAGTAGCTCCAGGTGATTCTATATAAAATTATCATCCTCCCATATAGAATCATCAGTGGGTAAGTTCTTCCATTTGATGAGATACTCTGACATTGATAGATTCTGTAGCTCTTGAGTTCTTATTTCCATGACTGCTTCAGGTTCCAATATGGTTTTTCCTTCCTCATCAAGTTCTGGCAATATTTTTTGACATGGAAGTTTTTCCCCTATAACCTTCTTTAATAATGAAACATGGAAAACTAGATGCACTCCCTAAGAAGCAAAAAGCTCCAATTTATATGCCATAGTACCAATCTTTTGCAACACCTAGTAAGGACCAAAGTACTTTGGCGATAATTTATTATCCTTCTTAGCTTGCTTCAAGGACACTTGTTTGTATGGTTGTAGCCGTAAAAATACCCAATATCCTACATCAAAACTTCCCTCACTGCAATGTTGATCTGACTGTTGTTTCATTCGATTTTGTGCCAAATTTAGGTTATCCTTTAAGAGTTGGAGAACTTCTTGTTGATGCTCAATGTGATCTTCCATTGCTTGAACCCTAGAATTTTCCCTTAAAGAAGATGTGATGGATGGTCGATGATATCCATAAAGTGCCATAAATGGGGTAATTTTTGCTACAGTATGGAAGGAAGTGTTATACCACCATTCAACGACAAGTAACCACTTGACCCATTGTGTTTGCTTATCAAATACAAAAAAATGAAGATATCCTTCCAAACATTTATTCACTATCTATGTTTGACCATTGGATTGAGGATTATAAGATGAGATATGATCTAGTTGAGTACCCAAACAAGAAAACAATTCTATCCAAAAATTTCGTTTAAAAATGGGATCTTTGTCACTTACAATAATCTTCGGGTTTCCATGTAGCTTTTGAATTATTTCCATAAATGCAGTAGCAACTGTACTTTCTTTAAATGGATGAGATAATGCAAAAAAGTGTGCATACTTGGTAAGTCTATCAACTACCACCATGATGACACTCCTTCCTTCAGACTTAGGTAAACCTGTGATAAAATCCATTGAATTCCTCCCAACGTTGACTTGGAATAGATAAAGGTTGTAGAAGACCCGGGTCTTAATTGTCTCAAATTTATTTTGTTGGAAAACCAAACCCCCCCCGCCACAGAATTTTGAATATAAGATTTAAGGCCATCCAAAAAAAATCTTTCTTCACCCTGTGGTAAGTTTTTAAAAATCCCGAGTGTCGTCCTAAAGGAGAAGTGTGCAATTCCAAAAGAATCTTTTGTTTTAGTTGGGAATTATTTCAAATATATAAGCGATCTTTGTACCATAAGGAATATTTTTTCCAACTAAATGTATTAGATGTACTAGGATCTTGCTGCAACTTTTGAATGAGATTCCAAACTTCTTCATCCTTCTTCCATTCATCCCTTGCTTTGGTTATCCAATCTGGTTGGATAATTGAAATGGCACAAAGCAATGCTTCCACCTCTTCATCCTTTCTTGAGAGTGCATCTGCGACAACATTTAGCTTCCCTTTTTTGTAGATGATTTCAAAGTCATAACCCAACATATTTGTGACCCATTTTTGCTGCTCTTTTGAAGATAGTCTTTGTTCCAAAAAAAATTTAAGACTAACATGATTACTTTTTACCTTGAAGTGTCTTCCCATTAGGTAAGGTCTCCATTTATTTAGTGCATGTAGTATTGCCAACATTTCCTTCTCATAAATAGCCTTTTGTAAATACTTTCCTTTGGTTGGACAACTTTCAAAAGAAATGGGTCTTCCTTCTTGCATTAAAACAACACCAATTCCATTTACTGAGGCATCACATTCCACAATAAATGTTTTTTTGAAGTATGGCGTAGCTAAGACTAGTGCTAGGCACATTGCCTCTTTAATATGTTCAAAGGCCTTAGTTGCTTCAGGAGTCCATGAAAATGAATCTTTCTTCAATAATGTTGTTAGAGGTGCTACTATTCTCCCATAATTATTAACAAACTTACAATAATAGTCTGTTAACCCAATAAATCCATGCATCTGATTTATGGTTGTGGGGAGTTTCCATTCCTTGATGGCTTTAATTTTGTTAGGGTCTACCTTAACGCCATCGTGAGATACAATATGACCCAGATATTCCAGCTGTTGTACTCCAAAGAAACATTTGGATGTTTTTGCATATAATTGTTTCTCCTCCAATAGTTTGAGCACCTTGTCAACATGTTGGACATGATCCTTACAAGACCTGTTGTAGATTAGTATATCATCAAAAAATACTAGCACAAAATTTCTAAGGAAGGGTTTGAAAATGGAATTCATCAACCCTTAAATGTAGAAGGTGCATTGGTAAGGCCAAAAGGCATGACCAAAAATTCATAATGACCCTCATGAGTTCAAAATGTTGTTTTCGGAATATCTTCAGTCTTCATTCTAATTTGATGATATCCTTATCGAACATCCAAATTGGTAAAATAAATTTCTCCATGTAATTCATCCAATAATTCATATATCACATGAATGGGAAATTTATCTTTAATAGTGAGCTTATTGAGCTCTCTATAATTTGGACACATGCGCCATGATCCATCCTTCTTGTGCACCAATACTACTTGAGTAGAGAAAAAACTTTAACTAGGTTGAATTATACCAGCCTCTAACATTTCTACAATCATACGTTCAATTTTTCTCTTTTGGACATAAGGATATCTGTAAGGCCTGATGTTTGGAGGAACACTTCCTGGAATCAAATGAATAGCATGATCATTATCATGAATAGGTGGGAGTCCTTTGGGAGTTTCAAACATCTTGGAATGATTGTCCAAGACTTTTTGGAGATCTCGAGAAATAGATGATTTTGATGTTGGAACTTCTAGTGAGCATAGTTGTGAAATTACGCCTCGTTGTTCTTTCCTCAGAAGATTTGTCATGAAACTAGAGCTTATTATCTTTCTTGTCTGCCTTACGATACCTCGTAATTCGATTTCCTTTCCTTTCAAAAAAAAAAATCAAGAAAATTTCTTGAAAATTAAAAGTTACTGTCCCCAAAGATTGTACCCATTGTACTCCTAGTACAACATCAACACCTCCCATTGGGATGGAAAGCATTGGAATATTCAATACATATTACCCCATGGCTAGCTTGATATTATGGCATTTTCCAGAGAAATTTATAGTTCCTCCATTTGCAACCATCACTTGACATTTTGGTGTTTGGTATAGGAAACAATTCAATTCCTTGGCTACCATACAATGAATAAAATTATGGGTACTACCCGAATCAATCAACACTATTACCTTTTTCTTCTTGATATGTTCTTCTATCTTGAAAGTTTGAGGAGTGGTAATTCTTTCCAATGCATTACATGATATGTTCAGACTCATTTATTCTTCTTCTAGGGTTGGTTCCTAGTGTATATCCTCTTATTTTGAAGTTTCTTGTTCATTTTCTCCCTCTTCTTCACAATCTACGTATAATAATTTCTTCTTAGAACACTTATGACCTTTAGTGTATTTTCTATCACAACCTTAGAAAAGCCCTTTTGCTCTTTTTTCTTTCAATTTTTGTGGTGCCAACCTTGTAGGTTGTGGAATTCTAGGAGTAGCAACACTTCCATCTTTATAGATGTGAGTAGTAGGCTTCCTTGCCGTCATAATTTTACATTAATTTTTTCTTGCCAACCTGAATGCCTTCTCCAATGAATTAGGTTCCCAAAGGCGAAATTCATGTTGGATGTTATCCTTTAAAGTACCTATGAAGACATCAATCATGTGTTCCTCTGGAATATCAGTTACCCTTATATTCAATTTTTGGAAGTCTGCAATGTGTTCCACCACTGAACCCTTTTGTTTGAGATTTATCAATTTGCTAAAGAAGGTGTTGCTCTTTGTATCCTCATAATGTGCTATCATTTCCTCTGTAAAAGTTGATCAAGTGACAATTTTTTTACTGGAGAAAAGCCATCGATAACATACAAATGTACTTTTTTCTAAATGTAAAGTTGCAATGCGTACCTTTTGTGTGTTTTGGACATTATTGAGATAAAAATATTGATCCATCTGTAGTATCCATGTTATGGGATCCTTGCCATCAAAATTAATCATATCCATGTTTGGAATATGGTGGTTCTTCAATCCAACATTAAATTTTATGAAATCATGATTAACATTTATTTTGTTTCTCATCATGAGTTTCCTCTACTATCTTTCCGCCATTAGGAATCATTTCTTGTATCAACTTTGACAAACCATCCATGTCTTCCTTCAAACCTTCCATTTTTTCTTCCATACCTTTCTTCAAACCATCCATCGTAGCTTCCATGTTTCTCTTCAAAACATCCATTTCATTTTTTGTTTCTCTTTGCGAGAGAGAAATTTGTGCACTTGCTCTTGTAATTTTGATATGTCATGTTGCATTTCTTCATCTTCATGAGCCATAGTAAAGCCTTCTAAAGGCTTAATGGGTGTTGAATTCTGTTTAGGAGGAAATTTAGAACCAAATACTAATATCTTTTCTATAATATTCCCTTGGAATCAATTCAAATTGATTCTTCAAACAAGACTTATGCAATTCAGAAAGAAAAAAAAATACACACCTTTTTCTTGATTTTTAGGAGCTCAATATTGAAATTTAATTATCTATATGATTTCGGATCTTCAAGATCTAAAATATGGCCCTGTAGTAGCACTCTAAATATTATTTTGAATGTCACACGTTTGACCTGATTTGGATTCTTCAAGGAAACGCTATGCCCAATCTCCCACAATGACCTAATTATGGACTCGTTCAATAGAGAAAAGTTGTATGATGTGCCATGTGTCACTGTTTCCTCCTTCGACTCTGAAATTGATACAAAGGAAACTAAAATCCGTTTACTTGCGACCTCATTTTACATAATTCCAATCTGACACTCAGAGAGAGAGTTATGATGATTTTCCCACAGTCACCTCTTTGAGATTAAATTCAGGAGCCTAAAAAAACCCTAACTTCCATAGATCATATCTCTGAAAATATTGTGAAAAAATATCTAAAATTTATATAGGAGCTTGCACAGGGTTTATGCTTTATTCTATAAATATTTCAGCTTTTAAACCTTCACAGAAAAAATGTTATAGCACAAATTCCATGATGACATGTTTTAGGTGAAATTTGGGAGCGTAAAAAAATTCTAACTTCCACTGATCATATCTCTGAAAATATTACAAACCAAGATCTGAAATTTTTACATGACATTCCTCAGGATTTCGGCTCTACTCTATAAACATTTTAGCTTCTGAACCTTCGTAGAAAAAATTTTATAGTGAAAATTCCACAAAGACCTGTTTGGAGTAGTGAAACCCTAGAATCCAAGCCTCTGATACCAAATGTTATGAAAGCAGCTCCAAAAATAGAAGAAAAGAGAGATCAATGCCTTAGAAATAAGTCACTTCAAGGGGGAAACCTCCAATACATTACATAAATAAACACTTCTTAGATGATACAAATGACAAAACCTCCTTTCTATATGTAGGAGTCCATGGGGCCATAATGTAATCCTAGCTGACCTAACAATAATAATATAAGGGCACAATAATAACAATATAGGGGTTACAAGGGTACAACAATAAAAATAAAGGGGTTACAAGGGTACAACAATAAAATAAGGGACTATACTAGTAATATAGGGACTTAACACTCACATCTACTCAGAGAATAATACTAAAGTTAACACCCTAGCCAAGGCATCAACAAAATTCGCAACAAGCTAGATGATAACTGGCATCTACAATCTACAAGGGAGAACAACATTCCAGCTCCACCAGAAACCTACTCTAGAAGTTATTCTCCAGGTATCCGTGACTAGATTCCTCCTTTCATGTACCTTCTCTTATTTCCCAATGCAAGAAGTTGAAAGTTTTGAATTTGAAAAAAAACTCTCTCATGGGAGTTATTGAACTGAATTTTACAAGCCTACCTAAACTAATTTATCTAGATTTATCTATCAACAATTTGTCTAGTAGTATTCTTCCTAGCTTGTGGACCTGTAAAAATATCCAGTCTGTGAACTTGGCAAGAAAAAAATTAAGCAGTGAAATTCCTCTTGGTATGGAATCCCTTCATTTTCTCTCTTTTTTCTCCATCTCAAACAACAATTTAATCAATATTACAAGTTCCCTAATAGCTCTGAAATACTTTCATAACCTTACCACATTGGTTCTGTCAAACAATTTTAATGGGGATATGATTCCAACTAATACACATGAATTTCCCATGCTCTAGACATTAAGTCTTGGAATTGTTCTATTTCCGGGCAAGTTCTAGTTTGGATCTGAAATGTCCAAATTTACAAGTCTTCGATCTTTCATGGAATAATCTCAATGGAGTTATTCCTATTTTGTTAAACACTCTTCAATATCTTTTTTATTTAGACATGTCAAATAATTCTCTGTCAAGACCAATTCCAAAGCAGCTTATGGAGTTACCTAGTTTTAAGTCAATACAAATACCACCTGTATCAGCTCAAACTCCCTTTGAGCCCCCTTTATATGTAAAGAAAAATAAAAATTATTTTGGGCTACATTACAATTAGTTGTCTAATATTCCCCCTTCGTTATACTTGGCCAGAAACAATCTCAGTGGCACTCTAAGCCTTGAGATTGGGCAGATGAAAATGCTTCATATTATAGATTTGAGTCATAATAATTTCTCAGGGATAATCCTAGACACACTATCTAACTTGAAAAATTTGGAGATCTTATATTCTCCAAAAAATAATTTTGTTGGAATCATACCACCATCGTTGAAGGATCTCACATTCATAGAAAGGTTGAATGTCTCTAATAATCACTTGCATGGGTTAATACCTTCTGGACATCAATTTGATACCTTTAACAAGTGTATTTTTGAAGGAAACCTTGGTATTTTTTGCCAACCTCTTACTACCACTCGCAGTCTTCTTGTGTCAATACCAGGGGTACCTATTTCTGCACACAGAATCAATAGTCTGGACATAAATACCATTCTTGGAATAACCATGAGTGTTGGTGTTGGGATTGCTTTTATTTTGACTGCAGTTCTTTTGAATCAATCAAAAATATAGGTAACAGAGTAGGGAGTTGCAGACGAGATGGATTTTGAAATGCCTCACAGGTTTTCTGATGCCTTGGGATATAATTTGGTGTTGTTATTCCAGAATCATTTTCGTAAGGATCTTGCTATTGTTGATCTCTTGAAAGCTACTGGTAATTTTTACCAGTAAAACATCATTGGTTGTGGAGGCTTTGGATTGGTATATAGGTCCACTCTAGAAGATGGCACAAAAATTGCAATTAAAATATTGACAGGAGAATGTGGTTAGATGGAGCATGAATTTAAGTCTGAAGTAGAACCTTTATCAAGAGCCCAAAATAATAATCTAGTGTCATTTCAAGGATACTGCAAGTATGTGAATGATAGACTGTTGATTTATTCATATACGGAGAATGTTAGTTTGGTATATTCTATGAGCCTATGACGCTTTAAAGACCATCATAATTTCTATATATTTGTGTCAATTAGACGTGTAATAGCTCTATTGTTCTTCATGTTGCTCAAGCTCTCAATCTTTTATGCTCTGAAGCTTCCAAGCTCTCTTGCTTTCAAGCATCTAAGCTCCATCATTATTAGATTGATCATTATTCCAAGTTACTAGACCATTTAAATGAACACCATTTATCGTCAAATAAAATGGGTAAATATTTTTCTTCTGAAAAGAAAAGTGTGTATTTCTCATTTTCATTTGGAATCCTGTTTTTCTGAAAATACAAGTATGGTTTAGATAGATATGATTGACCCTTATATATTCCAGGGTGAGCTATTTGTGGATAGTTCATTCTCATTCTCCACAGCCAATTTTGAAACAAATGTTTTTCTGCCAATAGCTGCAAAATATTTTTGCTTTTACGTGCTTATTGTTGTTTTTTGTTTTGCACTTCCATTTTCATATCCAATTATCTCCTTTTCAAAAACTCCTATATTGTGCATAATATATTATTAATTTTTTTAAGTTTATTTCCATAGAAACACTGTTGTTTTGCATTCTCATAATGCATTTGTTGTTCATCTAAATTTCTAAACCTAATTAAGGAAAATTTTCATAGATAGAATTCCCATCAAATATCAGTCAATGGAAGCTATATTAGACCAACTCAAGTTCTCATTTCCTCTTAGAGGCTTCTTAGTTACTGAAGTAAAAAATTAACTTGGTAAGAATGTTACATTCCACACCTATGTTTGTCCTAACCATTACAACACTGGTATGGGAAACTTCTCTGGGATGGATAAAATATGTTCCCTTGTTTAGAATACAAAACTTCCATGTCCTATAAGGATATTTTTATTTCCAAAATATAACTTATTTTTATGGTTTATGGGAGAATTCATTTAAAGATCAATTGAATGCCATTTTCTCATTATGTTATAAATTAGATATAAACCATTTGTGTGTCTGAGTCAAATAGAGAATTTTTTTTTATCCTAGATGAAGACAAATTTGTAATTAGAGCCATTTATTGTGTGAAAACCACATGGAGTAGAGTGTATACATCATGCTTCTAAATATTACATGTCATCACAATCAGAGCTTATTTCAAAACCTTTCCAATCTGAGTTTTTGCAACAGGAAACTACAGTTCAGTGTTTTTGAAACAAAACTAACATTAATGAAGGTCAGTACCTTCAAATTTCTGATATATTGCATGATTTTCTTCCAATTTACATTTCATATTGTGTCCTTACTGTTATTATTTTATAGATATTTTCTTAATCCTCGTTGTAATTATTAATCATGCAAATTTTACCATTTCTTTGCTTACTTGGTTGCTACTTTGTGTTCAAACACTAACTTGGTTCTTGATATTAAAAAAATCCCAAAATTCGAAAATTATTCCTTTATTTCAAATGCTATATATATATATATATATTGAAAGGGTAAAAAAACCGTAAAACACTATTGGCATGCCCTTGCACCTTTTGGTGCAAATGCTAGTAATAGTTATTCAGAAAACACATTAATGCCTATCAACATGAAGATATCCAACATTATACATATTGACTATAATTTCTATGGCAGGTTCCATACACAATTTTGGCATTATCTGATGTAAAACTTGGTGTTGATGGTCGTAAAGACCTTTTTGACTAGTTTGCAAGGAAACTTACAAAAGTAAATGATCAGCCAGATATAATGCAACTACTGAAGCCTATGCCATTTTCTCTTCATGTGTGTATCTTAAGTAAGATGAAAATTTTTCATGTAGTGGTTATACCCTGTTTATGTTGTTTATTTACTACAAGATAAGCCTGTAGATGTTTTAAAGGTTGCTGAAACTTCTCTTGAAATTACTTGTGTTTCTGAACATGAAATGGTGTGTATGATACTTTTCTCTTATACATTATATCTAGCTTTAGTTTGTGCATTTTGGTTAATCACATAATAAATAATTTCTCTAATCTATTTAATGAAGGGTTGTAGGATTGACAAGGGCATTCTTTGAATGCAGTACTTGAACGAAAAACATATGCTGGTGTACGTCAAGGTCTGTTGGCATTTTTCTGCAGAAAATATTTTTAATAAGATTTATATTTTCAGTTTTGAATCTCCAATATTATTTTACTTATTAACATATATTGATGAAGTAGTAGGAATTATTACTTCAAGTATTGGGACAAGGCAAGGCAGTAAGAGTGTTAAACCAATTTTCCATGCCAATGGGGATGATAATCCTCACGAGCTGGCACATGAACTATAGGCCATGCATGCTAATTTTGAAAAGGTTTAGTTATTATGGATCATAAATTATATTTTATTGCATGTTGTTGTTAATAGGTTACTTTTCACACAGAGAGGAAATCAACCAAAAGTTTCAAAACATGCAACTGTTATAACTACTCAGGATCTTAGAGTTCAAGAACAAACTTTGTTTAATCTAAAGGATTCAAACAATGTTAGATTTTAGAAAATATTGTGTTTTAGACCTTTGCTTGTAAAAATATCAAGGAATTACCAAATTAATGTTCCATGCAATTTTAATGCTTATGGGAAGACCGAGAAAGACTAAATCCACATAAGCACAAATTTGAAGAGCCATGTCTAGAGAAAATTCAAGAAATTAAGGTTTGTATGATCAAATGTTGGTCCAATAGTTTATATTGTTGGAAATACTGAGGGGGGGGGGGTGAATCAATATTTCTTTTCAATTGTTATTTTTCATAGTTATATCACTTATATTTAGAACGCAAAATGAACAGTAAGAATAAATACTTTTATTAATTTCTTCTTTACAATAAATCAAGTACAATGTATGTAGGGCACCAACCCTAGATGAAGACACTGATCTTCAATCTCCTAGGCTCCACCATGTATTTTCCAAGCACCGACTTGGACTTCCAAGGCTCCAACCTTCTCAATTCTGAGGCACTAACCTCAAGGGCTCCAACCATGTATTTGGTTTAGGCTTCGACCTAGTTTCTTGAGGACTTCGATCCTCTAGAGCTCTAACCCTATTCTCTAAGGCACCAAACTTGTCTTTTCGAGGCTCCAACCCTTGCTTTACTTCATCAATATATATTTGGTTATACTTCACAGCTCCCAATGTATTATTTAATGAGCCCTGTCAATCTTCAACTATCCCCTCACTTAGTCTCCACGCCACGCCATCAATGACAACCTTGACCTCTTAGAAAGTGTCACCATTTCTCTTCATCATACCCAAGAAAATTATCCAAGTCACTTCATGATGTCATCAACGATGCATCACGATAATAATATCTCCAAGTTCTGTTTCAAATTGTCTTCACAAGATGCTCCAAGATGTCATCAAGGTGCTCCAAATAGATCTTCAACAAGATATCTTCTACTTATTTTCAAGGTGCTCCAAGTCCATAGGACTTAACTCTCCTTCAACGTCCTGCTCCTAAAAAGTCTCCAATATTTCAAAGAACAAGCAGTTATAGGCTTTCAAAAATACCTTAAAATAAATTCTCCAAACAATCCCTTCAGGCCTGTTATTATTTCACTTCAAATCATGCCCAAAGTTTGTTCTAAAGCTGCTAACCATTGTCCTCAAGATAAAACAAGTTTTCTTCAAGCCTGCTAAAAAATGTTTGCCAATATCTTCTTCAAAAGGAATCTAAATTATGTCCAAGAGGCTTGGACTAAGTACACATTGTCTTAATTTAGAGCTCTTAGTCTAGAATGTTTCCCAATAGAGAACTGATCAAGCACTAGATTCACGTGTAGATGTCAAGAATAGGTTCAAGTATAAATGCAGAGATGTACCTTCTCACCAAGCTCAAAATGTTTCCCACAAGTCTAAATAGCCTTTTGTCCACACATAGGATTAAACTCTTGAGAAAATCTGAGATACGATTTGTAGATCTGAGGAATATATATGATGAACCCTCCTTATAGGACCAAAATTCCAATTAGCTTGTTTATTGGAGGTTCAAGTCTCCCTAGAATATCCTCAAGACCGAAGTTTTTTGAGGACTGCAATTCACAAGAGTGTTTTAGCTTTGTCCACAACTTCGGTTTCCACTGGTCCAAGGGTTTTGTAGCTTCCTCTTATAGGTCCGAAGGCATGGAAATTTTTGTTACAGGTCCAAAATACAGAGAGTATCTTGTTGTCTTATCCACCAAAAGCTTTAGAGAAATGCGAAGTCTAGATTGTCCAACAAAGAAATATAAGCCAAGATTCTATACACAGTCCGAAACTTCTATAGTTACTACACAAGAATCACCATAATCTTCCATAGTTCGATAAAGAAGTTCACAACAAAAAATACTAGTGTTGTATCTTGGTTTGCAATCCGAAATTTTGTCTTCTAGCACAATTATTATCACAAGTCCGAAGGAATAGATAACCATCACAAATTTTTGACTGAAACAAATTTTATTCCTCGACTTCCAAGTCACTCATGTGGTTATACTATAATTTTTTCACTGAATTTCATTGTAAAAAACTGAGGAGTGGAGGTTTATATTTATATTATTTTACCATGTTTTAAAGAAAACTTCCTTCTAGAAGGGGAGGCCGACATGTGTGCCAAAGTTCAGGTCAGCTCACTGTTAGGTGTAATTTTCTTAGTCTTAAGAATTCAATATATCACAAACTACTAGGAGCTTTGTGACAAATAAGGGCTTATTAGAAAGGAAGAAATACACTCTATAAGATAGTATAGGAGAAAATTTTGAAGGATGCCTTTAAGGTGGTAAAAACAATTTTTCTTTGTGACTCTCCTTAATGTTTGTGTGCATAAGGTGAATAGGACAACATGGCTTTTGTTGAGAATTAGGTAGGGCTAGGTTTAATTCAAATTCTCTTCTTGATAATTACTTGTGAGCTTAATTATTTTACTTATGTCTTCTCTTCTTAGCATATTATGTCTTTCATCAAGTCAATTACCAAAACACAAGAGAAATAAATTTAGGCTCTTCGAGCCAAGGCCAAAACTTCTCCCTGTTGGAGAGGAAAACCCACAAGAAATTCTTATTATAGACTTTTAGATGACAAGTACCATGACCATGACACAGACGCTTGACCCTTGTATGCCTCCAAGACCTTGTCACTGCTTCTTCATTGACTCTTTAAGCTAATCCTTCTTTTCTGCACTATCCTGCATTGTCCTACACTTTTCTACACTAGAACTAGAGAGCTCGGTCTCTAACTGTATTTCCCTTCTCCGACTGTATGTGATCCTTATTGAGATATCAACACCTTGTTATACAATATCCTGTGCACACCTTGCACCTTCAAATCACCTTGCTTGTTGGTCTTCAACATACACACACATCTTATTTCCTTTCGATGAACAGTCCACCATTTTCATACTCTAATGATATCCTTACTTGTGTTGCATTAATTTGTTGAGCACACTTATTATACTTAGCACTTAACACAATCCTATAACTATTAAACACAGTCCTGTAACTTCTTCTTCTTATTCAAGAAATATATTCAGGTCTTGCGGGAGAAGTCGTCTGTAAAAGTCATGTAATAGGAACATCCTCCCAAGAATGTCACGGGAAGCATATCAGATAAATCAGAATGTATCAAATCCAAGATATCAGCTGTCTTTATGACACTTGAGGGTAATGGTCCCCTTGTATTCTTCCCTTCCGCATAACCCTGACATATACCTTCGTGATCATCTTTAAATTTGGGCATCCCTATCACCACCTTACTTGCTTCGGGAAGGGCTTTGTAATGAAGGTGTGCAAACGTCTGGTGCCATAACTCTGTTTGAATATTTGTATCACATGACATATCCCATAATGGATTTCTTCTAACCGGGTAGAGTGTATCAACTCTAAAACCAATAGTAAGAGCTTCTTTGAAGTTATTCTTCTAGATCCATAGCTTTCCATCAACAAATGCCACCTTGAACCCTTTGTCTTCCATTACTGAAATATGCAGAAGTTTCTTCTTTAGATTAGGTATGTACAACAAATATTGTAAAAAGACTTGACCTTGAGATAGATGAAGGATCACAGTCCCTATCCCTTTCACGAGATATGTGGCATTATCTCCAAGGAAAATTACTAAATTAGGATCCTTCTCAATCAAATCAGAGAGGGCTTCTTTATAACCAATGAGGTGCCTTGAAGCACCACTATCAATCAACCAGACATCCAGGGTGTCGGGAGGAGATGCAACATAGAGGGAAGATACAAGAATATATTCATTTTTCTTATTATCAACAACATTAGACTCACCGTACCTAGAATTTCTTGACCTATTGAAAGGTTTCCCATTTCCACTATGATTAGAGGGAGCCTTCCTTTTTCCTTTGAACCTATTTTTCCTTTTATTTCCATTCCCCTTGAATTTGTTGTTGTCATCATCCCTGGGAGAGTCCCTTCTATTGGGGCACTCTCTTGCATAGTGACCAGACTTGTTGTAGGTGTAACATCTTCCCTTCCTTCCTTTTTTCCCCGCTCTACCATGGTTTGGATTTCTTGGGCCACCATGGTTCTTCTTCTTTTCATGAACAATGAAGGCAATAGGGTCACCTCTATTTCCATTAGAGGGATGATGTCTCTCCATCATTCTTGTCTCCTCTAAAGTGCATCTAGTCAACGATTCATCAAAATTAGGAATCATATTATTATTAATAATCGTAGTATTAAATACATACTAGTCTCATGGAAGTCCTCCAAGAGCAATGAGGATGAGCTCTTTATCAACTATCTCTCCTATGGAAAGGAGATCATTCCTGATTTCTGTGAGCCTCATAAAATATGACGGAGGCTCATGAATCTTCCCTTGCACATAGTCCATGAAATCTTGATCTTCTAATTCCAAATCCAAGGACATCTTCCATGCATGAAAAGCAGACTTTTCAGTCAACTTATCATCAGACCATTGGTCCTTGACAAGACTTATTCTTCGGTGATTTCTTTTCACACTATCTTGGGCTTTGTCTTCACCTCATCTTTGATACCATGTTAATTTTAGATGAACATGGTATGTTCTATATGCTTAATGCAATTTTACTTGAATATTTCTTATAGGCCCAATTAAAAACATAAACATGAAAGTAAAATGTCGATAGAACGTAATAATAGATCAACAGAAGACAAGCCAAATAATGTAGATTAGATTTTACAATTCTTCTTGTCCATCAAAGATAGAGAGTGATGTGCATTACGACAGTCAACAGGATGCATCAGAGAACAAAGTCTTTCTCAACATCAGATCAACCAACCTTCCAACTGTCACACACACCCCTCAAAGACAACTCCAAACTTCAACGCAAGTCAACAAAATAATCTCTAATCCAGATTTCCAACATCATCCATATTTCCGACATCCATTTACGACATCATTTATGGCATCCATATTTTCGACATCATCTAGATTTTTGGCATCCATTTCCGGCATCATTTGCGACATCCATATTTCCAACATCTAGAGTTTCAGCATCCATTTCTGGCATCATCCATATTTCTGGCATCCATATTTCCAGCATCATCCATATTTTCATCATCCATATTCACACGTGGGAGAGAGAAGTTTCTTCTAGGCTATATGAACCAATCATATCATGAGGAATGTGTGTGATGATATGATGATGAAATTTACATCATATATCTCCTATTTATATCAGTCAGTGAGGGTGTGTGACACATCTATTAGGCTTGTGAGCCTACATTACAAATCTGATCGGCCTAGCACATGTGTGGAAAATAAAATCAAAATATATGTTCTACTCATCCAAACAAGATGATCTTTAGGTCAATATTGTACCTCTCCTAAAGAGGAATCCAAAAAATATATAATCATCATCATATGAGTAATGGAACCTAGAGTTTGGACCTATTTTCCCAAAATTAACAGTGTTTCTAGTCTGACAACATAACGTGATGGTTAAATAAGAAAATTCGCTCTAAAAAAATTGGAAAATGCTTACAATATTCTCGGTACTTTGTTTTGGACACAAGATTTTTTTTTAATGGTCTAACAATATTTACTTTGAATATATCTCAACATATATTTATTACTTATATTCTACATAAGCCACATATTATTGAAAAAGTGATCTGCATGGTTGAAATTGTTAGCATAAATTTCAAGTTATTAGTCAATATATTCCTTTCAATTTATAATTGGGCACTACTTATTTGGTGTATGTTTGTTGCTTTTGTACTTATTCTCATTTTATATTTTGTGACTTTGAGAAATAGTGAAGGTGTTATACTTGATTTCATATCATTGAAAGTCATATTAATTCAATCTGGAAAGGAAATATTTTCAAATCTCAAACTTAGACATTAGTATATGTTTATCTATTTCATACTTGTGTTGGTACATCCTTTTGTACTTAGGGTTTCCCATTGCTTATTTCTTTGTTCCTTACTTGATCTATCTGATTTATGATATATTTTCATAGATTTTTCCTACCTAATTTATTCACAAATGCATAAAATATCTTCCCAAATTCTCTTTCCTTTAGATCTACGAATGGAATTCGTTTTGCCTTGTCCCATTGTCCTTGGGAATTCTTCCTAAAAATATTTGAGTTAAAAAATTAGGATGACTTGTACCTGATCCTTAATAGTATGATTTCTCTTGGTTGCAAAGATAAATTGGTGAATTCTTTGGCGATGTCCCACATAAGCTGAATGGTTATTGTTCTACCTTAGCATTTGACTTTTAAAACAACTCATTATGTAAATAACGTACTGCAATAAAATATGCTCTCAATATCCATTCTTTAGCATGCGAATAATCCAATGATAACAAGTATATGCACACGTAATCCATGTAGATTTATAGTGGGTACCTGAGTGCCAGGAGAAGTCTCAGTTCTTCCACTCGGTCACATGCCCTTTCCATATCTCAAATCTTCTACAAGGACAGACTTGCATTTTTGTTCATGTGTGTGTGACACCGTGACATACTCAAACAATTCTACATGACACAGAAAAAAAAAATATTAATTCAACTCCACAAACACATAATAAACAGTCAATACCTCCAATATTAGTGCAACCATTTATATGCTACTAAAACTCTATTTAAAATCCTATCCTGCCCGTTATACCAGACTATACATTAAATGCCCACATTCTTCATTTCACTCTCCAAGACAGCTAACTAATTTTTTAGATTCAACCCCAAGAAAACTTTAAATCTGTATACTTAGGACAAAAATATCATTAGTAAGTTTTTTTTTTTAATTAGAAAAAGTCACATTTGATCATGGGCTAAAAACTTATGCAACAATGTAAAGGTAGTAAGGTATACTTCGGTTAATTTTTTTTATTATGTTAAGAGTGAAATTCTGCAGTTCTTAATTGAAGATCTTCTCCATTTGGTTTTCTAACTTTTTTACATCACAACATAAGCTAGGTAGACAACACCAAGACAAATTCCAACATTCATGGAAATTACGGGAACAAGGTAGCTTGATTGATTGTGGTTTTTATGTTCTCGCTTTGGAATGTGGATTTCGTTTCCTTCCATGTGGATACGTTGTTTAAAAGTTAATGTTAATGTTGTACAAGTTAATGTATATAACATCATTATGTATTATGAGAATCCATTGCTTGTTAATTATATTTTTTTATGCATGAATACATTCATAAGGATATTTTCTTTAATAGATTGGTATCTTAGTCAGTAAATCACCAACTTGAACTTGTTAGAGTCTTGAATGACAAAAGTTCCACCTTGCAAGAATTCCTTTGAGAGGGTGTTGAGAATGATTTTTTCTTTGGCTATTAGTTTAGATTGATAACAATGAAATCGCTCAACAATTTGAAATTGACTAAAATGAAAAGGAAAACACATAAAAAAAAATTCAAGAGAAGAGTGTACAAAGGGTGAAATCATATTTATCAAGCACAATTTTAGATTTAGATGTATAAGTAATTAATAGAACTAAGGTAGAAGAAAATGGACAACAATGATTCCTATACTCGTAATGCTAACGCAATTTAACAAAGAATTAAATAATTTCATCAAGAAGAATTTTATATTTAGATGTATAGGTGATTAATAGAATGGAGGTTGAAGAAAAATGCCTACAATGATTCCTCCACTCTTAATTCTAACTCTGTTTGACAAAAATGGAGGTCTCTTGTACTAATCAAGGCCTTGGTGAGATGACGATTAGGAAAAATTTCCCAACTCACTATAATGACGATTTTATAAACATGACTTCCTAATCATGACCTTTCAACATAACTTTATGACCCCTTATACTACTTAAGAAGCAAGCTATGATTTTTGAACAAATAAATCCTTTGAATATATGTGATTTCATAACAGTGCTAATAAGAGTAACAACACTGAGCGATAAAATAGACTAAAGGAAAAAATAGGACTTCACTTCAAAATTGAAGTTCATTCTTTTCCTCTCCATTGTTCTTGAGCATCCTCCTCAAGAAAAAAATTATATCAAGTGTTGGCCTTTGTTTTGGAGCTACATTTGTAGATTCATTGTTATCTAGAGTTGATCATATGATACCATTGTGGAATTGATTTGCACTACAGAGGATGTTGGTGCTAATTGTCATTGGGTGTATACTCTTGGAAATTACTTGGGCCAATTTAGAGTGGGTTATTATGATATTTGGGTAAACATGTAGAAATGTTTTCTAGTCGATAGCTCAACATAGTTTCAATGTTTTTACATAAATTTGATTCCTATAGTCCCAAACTAGTAAGTCTGATGTAAAAATTTTAAATGAATTTATTTGAAACAATTTTTTTTTGGTAAGATGGGTAGGAATATATTGTTCATGATCATGTCCAAATACATCACCCAGATAGGGGCAGAGAATTGAACTGGTGACTTCACATAAAGGAGTTCCTTAACAATGCACCCAATCATTGTTAAGGCCAAGCTATAAAAACTTAACATGTAGGCTCAGTTAACCCTCTTGGGGTGTGTATCATTGTTATGTGAGTCCATAACCCCTATGAGGTTGCCTCACTTGAGTTGTGTAAAAATGTACAAATCAAGCTAAAAATTGTAACATCTCATCTTATGATCTTGTGACCTTCTTGATCTAAAATGCACAACTCAAGATAAAAATTGTAACATCTCATATTATGAGCTTGTAACCTTCTTGATATAAAATGCACAACTCAAGCAAAAAATTGTAATATGTCATCTTGTGATCTTATGACCTGAAAATCCTCAATGCTAGCTTAGATTTATGTTGTCTAGACCTCTGCATTCTTCTCCTACATCCTATGCTGAAAGCCTTCAAACCCTTGCCATAGATCCATAGCACTATCTCAGATATGAGAAGTTGATGTGTGAGAATGGGATGAAGAGTGTTCCTTATATACAATTCAGAAGATGAATCTGGCCTTTACTTTTGGAGGAAATTTTCAAAATTGGCATCAAGGACTGCCTTAACAATGCACCCGATCACAGTTGAGGCCAAGATAGTCAAAATTTACATGTAGGTTTAGTTAACCCTCTTGGGCTGTGTTCCCTTGTTATGCGAGTCCATAACCCCTATGAGGATGCCTCACTTGAGTTGTGTAAAAATGCACAACTCAAGATAAAAAATTGTGACATCTCATCTTGTGATATTGTGACCTGAAACTCCTCAACGCTAGCTTAGATATATGTTTTCTAGACCTCTGCTTTCTTCTCCTACATCGTACACTAGAAGCATTCAAGCCCTTGCCATAGATCTGTAGCACTATCTCAGATATGAGAATTCAATGTGTGAGAATGGGATGAACAGTTTTCCTTATATACAATTTAGAAGATGAATCTAACCTTTAATTTTGGAGGAAAAATTCAAAATTCACATCAAGGAGTGCATTAACAATGCACCCGATCACGGTTAAGGCCAAGCTAGTAAAACTTAAGATGTAGGCACAGTTCACCATCTTGGGGTGTGTTCCCTTGTTATGCGAGTCCATAACCCCTATTAGGATGCCTCACTTGAGTTGTGTAAAAGTGCACATCTCAAGCTAAAAATTGTAACATCTTATCTTGAGATCTTGTGACCTTCTTGATCTAAAATGCACAACTCAAGCTAAAAATTGTAACATCTCATCTTGTGATATTGTGACCTGAAACTCCTCAATGCTATCTTAGATATATGTTGTCTAGACCTCTGAATTCTTCTCCTACATCCTACACTAGAAGAATTCAAGCCGTTTCCATAGATCCGCAACCCTATCTCATATTTGAGAAGTCGATGTGTGAGAATGGGATGAAGAGTGTTCCTTATATAAAATTTAGAACATGAATCCGACCTTTTCTGACAAATGTTTTTGGTTTCTTTGTAAATATGTGTGTTAATGAATATCTGAAATCCTGGTTTGTCTCGGGTAATATAGCACATTGTGATAATGTGGTTTGTTTCTCTCTTGTTCTTGTGAGGTTGTAAGGTTCTAAACTATCATATTTTAGAAGAAAGAGTTTGATCCTATTTTGTTTTCCTGGTGTCTTTTTTTCTTGTCTACCTATGTTTTTTTCTAAGATTTAGTTGTCATATAAATTCACATATTCACTCAGATTTATGCTCATTTATTTTTATCCAATTATGTTGATGTATTTGATACACTGTTTTTGTTTTATAGGTTTTGATTTTAAAATCCCCCAGCTGAGCATCGGCACAACACTAAAAATGGTAACATTGGGCATGATTTGTGAAGAAAAGTGTTTATTTAGTATATAATTTGTGGTCTGATATATGTGTCCCTTATTGGGGTTGATAGGTGACATGATGAAGTCACATACCTTTTGCTAATTCTTCCTTAATCAATTTAAGAGAGAGGGTGAGAATGCTCAGATTTTTTTTAGTCAACTTTTTAAAGTTTAAAAGTTTATATGTATACAAATAAAATCCATATAATCAATAATTAAGAATCATACATCGTGGAGCCAAGGGGTGCCCATATTGGTTTCCCCTCCTTATAAATGTACTTCTAACTTGCTGTGTTGTATGCTGATATGACCTTAATATTTCTGATTTATGGTTTATTCTCTTTAAACTCGAATGTCATTTGATGGTAAAGTTGTACTCTTTAATCCAAAAAGTTTATGTATTAGAGGGGTAAATTTAGAAATTATTTCAGTTTGCATTTTTTGTTTTCAATTTTTCACATTTCTAATTTCATTACAATGTGGCAGACTGATCGTGGCATAGGAACAACCTCGTGACAGGTAAACAAATAAAAATTTCGCTTTCATATTAGTTTCTTTATCTTTAAAATTTTTTTTATATATATTTCATGGTTCTTATTATTTTATAATGTGGCAGGATGATCGCGGAAAGGGGCCAACTAAAGAGCATGTGAAGTGCCAACCCTACTCTATCTTCAGGTATTTTAATTGTTTACACAATTGAAATAATGTTAATTTTGTTCAAATATGTAGGCGCCTTGCCATGGTGTGCGTCATGATTCCCTCAACAAGGAATATTTGTATTCATCCCCAAGTCCATTTGTTTTGCTACGAAAAAATATTTAAAACACAAACAAGGAATTTGAGTGTTTGGTAGACATTGTGCCTCAAACACCTCAATTAGAAGAAAGGATATTACAATTTATGACCCAACTTCAAACATATGAGGTAATAAAAAAAATCTAATGGATATTTTCATTGTTATGCATAAGATCAATTGTGATGGGCTGATTTTAAAATTTTACATTAACTAAACTAACAAAAACATTCTTTCGTATGTAGCATTTCCTGCAACCTGGTGTCGTCAGTGTTAGTTGTAGTAGGAGACAAAGGAAATATATTCTTGAGGAACCCCTTTGTACACCTCATACACCTTTAGGTAGTAGGCAAGAAACGCACCCCTAAGAAGACACACAGCCAACCGCTGAAAGTGGTGGCAGTGATGAGGATGATATGGCCAACTTTATGATTGCATTTCCTGGAGCTACATGTGTCACCTCTATGGGGACCATTCCCGGTACTTTTTTGGTGAACAATGGAGTTGTTCCTATAAAGAAAGTACAAATCCCATGTAAGTTTCAATATTTTAACTGTTTCATGTACTCTATCTAAAATATATTTTATCATGATTATTAGTTTTAAATTCATGATGATATCTTTTGTTGTGTAGGAAACAATGATTTCTATAGGGCCTTGGAGAGAAAGTAGTTGGTAATTTTTGGCCCACCCATATGCACAAGGTGGAATTCCTAGAATTCCAACCTAAAAAACGAACTTCTAGATTATATAGAAGGCCTTTTCGAGGTGGGCACATTTGATAGAACAACGATCGCCTGGGCAGTTGGTAAATATCTAAAATATATGAGGGACACCTATAGGACGTAGTTTTAAATTAACTCTAGATATGAGTGTCCCCTCATAATTCTAGGGAGGGAGTGGAGAGCACCCATTGAAAATGAAAAAGAGAAAAAGACCAAGAAAGAAGGAAAAATGCTAACTAGACCCACGAGGTAATTTACAGCTTTAATTCAATAGCTTTAATTTTCTCTATCTCTAAAATAAAAGCGTGCTACATAACTGACTTCAAGCTTTTGATGATAGGTTTCCTCATAGGTTGAAGGAAACCAAAGCTAGGATTGACAAACAAGGAGGGCACAAGATACACCAGGGCGACTACTTGAAATTAAATGCAATAATTGTAAGTAGCTAAACATCTTATTAATTTTATCACCTTCCAATATTTTTGTAATCCCATCAAATAACATTAAATATGCAATGTAGTGTGATGATTTTGGAACGGAAACCACAAAGGAAGATAGAGAGATCGTTTTTCGTTCTGAATATCAAGTCATAGTTGAACGTCGTAAATTCTTGGGACAGGTCCCAAGATCGAGAATTCCTAATAAGGTAAAACATTAACCTTTCAATATGTTTATTTTCATCCATAAATTTAATGTCTAACAAATTTTTTTATATCACGGGAGAAACACTTTCAACGGGCCAAATAGCCCAGTTGTAGAGCAGTGCGTTGAGAGTGAAATATTGCCAGAACATGTTCCTCACATGCAGCCTGAACATTCTAGTGCAGACCGGGTCGATAGTGCTACTCTCAATGAGGCCCATGACAATAATTAATTTATACTTATAATTTTTTCAAATTATACACTGAGGGTCGTGTCCTTATATCTTTTTTGTTTAAATGATAGAGAATTTTTTACTTGAGCATCCCACCACCATAGAGGAACAGGGGGCAACAATTCCAACAGTGACAACTAGTGCACTAGGTAAATAATGTCATTGCAATTTTTTTATTAATATTACTGAACTACTTCAATGATGTTTAAAAACTAGAGATTTAAATTTAATATTTTTTTTTTTTGGTGGGTGATGCCCCGTCATTGCATGAGACTAGACATCGTGAGTACCCAACTAGGTCAGGTATGCGGGAAAGACACGAAACATAAGTAGAGAACAATGATGTTGATGATGTAGTTAGGAGCTTTATAAATATGAAGAAGAAAAATAAAATCTGATAATGTAAAATATTGTATTATTATAAGACAGACGATGAATGACATACCATACTTTGAATTTTTTTTGCATTATATAAAAAATCATTTATCATACTATTTTTATTCCATACACGTCCAATGTTTTCTTGCGTACTTTTTTTTACATTGATTTTTAATTAGTTATTGAATATTTTTTTTGTGCTCATGTTCATAAAACGTGAACTATAGATTGGGTGTTGGGGAATTGAGAGTGATGTGAGGGTGGGGGGAGAATAAGAGCTTCCATCTTCACGTGGTTCACCCTATTTAGTACAGAATAATATATTGGAGAAATTTAATCTTGGAGAAAACCTCCGTCGATCCAAAATAGCAGCAAAAAATTCATTGTTGACTTAGCTTCTACTCTTTCAGATCGTGGGAGGCTTGTTCCAAGTTCAGGAGACTCCAATAAATTGTTCTTGAAATGAATAGGAGATTATTCAGGTATGTTTTGACGTTGTCAAAATATGTTCTAATATGATCATAAGAATGCATCTTAGAGTAAAATATACTACATATATTACTTGCATTTATTGTATATATAATTATGAATTTTTAATGACTTGGCAGCGCAGGTACAAATCCTCTTGAATCATGAGCAATACAACTTGTCAACCAAATACAACTTGTCAACGAAGGTCATGTCCGTGATATTTGTGCTCAGGTGTCGGCCAAGATTTCACTAGTAGAAAATGATGAAATTAGTGACTAGGTGACTAAAAAAGTTAGTCACCACAATTATTTCAAGTGAATTACTACTAAATTTGAGAAATTTTAAGTGACAGAACTAAAAATGACTAACTTAAACGACTAATTTAGTTTAGGGATAAAATATATGACTATATAATAAGTGACCAAACTAAAAACGACTAACTAAAATGACTAATTTAGTCCAGGACTAAAATATATGACTAGATAATAAGTGACCAAACTAAAAACGACTAACTAAAATGACTAATTTAATCTAGGACTAAAATATATGACCAAATAATAAGTACAACAAGTGTATGAATTAGTCATTTATGTTAGTAATTGTTAATTGTGTCACTCTAGAAATGAAATATTGCAATTTTGATATTGAAGTGTGATTTGGTCGAATTTTATTGGTTGCAGTGTATTTTGGTGGCCCAATGGGAAGCTTCCACGTGGCCCAACTAGAGGCCACCACGTGGCGCCACCACATTGGCTAAAAAATTGTTAAAGGTTGAAAGGCCTTGGCAGGAATCAAACCGATGACCTGCCATAAAAAACTCCAAAGCCTTACCATCTCACCTATAGGTGGTTCTCAACCATAATGTCTGCCACTTATATTTGAACGACATATATGGGCGCGTTGGGAGGAAGGGTCGAGTGGTGAGCCCTGACCCCAGGTAGTCGTATCACACCCACAGGACCTGTCACGGAGGCAGACTAAGGAAAGGAGCATGGACCAACCCTAACTCCTAGTCATTTTCATAGCCCATGTTCACTTAGTCATGTTCACAAACCCACATATTTTAACTATAAGAAACTTTTTATTATTAATATTATCTCTCTCTCTCTCTATATATATATATAAAATTCGTGGATATGGTTGCAATATTCATTCATGATTTCAAAATATATTTTCACTGATCTTAATAACATATTTACCATAGTTTAATTTCCAGTATAATTTGAGTAAATCTTTGCATAAAAAATGGATATGAATACTTAACTAGGATTACTTCCATAATTATTTATGTGTTCCTTAACACTTGTGTAAAAGTACAACTATAAATGTATAGTTTTATTAGTGGTTACTACCCATCAAGTAAATAATTTGTCCACTTCACTTCTCATTTTTTTTTTTTAAATTTCCAAAACAAATCTATATAGAACTGTAAACATATCTATATAAAATTATATTTTAATATTAAGTATTATTAATTTAAAATATATGAAAATAATTATAAATATTCAATTTCCTAACTATCTAAAAATAGTAACCTTCCAATCAATATAAAATTATATTTTCCAATTAAGTATTTTCAATTTAATCTATATAGAATTCTATTTTCAATTTAATCTATATAGAATTCTATTTTCCAATTAAGTATTATTAATTTAAAATAAAATATATGTAAATAATCATAAATATTTAATTTGGTAATTCACTGAAAATAAAATTAACGTTCAAATCTATATAAGATTCTATTTTTCTTATTAATTAATGTTATTAATTTAAAATATTTTTAAATAGTAATAAATATTCAAATGTGTAACTATGGCGCCATAATGAATATCCTATGTGTAACATTAATTTAAAATATTTTTAAATAATAATAAATATTCAAATGTGTAACTATGGCGCCATAATGAATATCCTATCAATTGTGTAACTATATGAAAATAAAAAAGGCGCCATAGTGAATATCATTTCAGAAAAACAGAGTTGTGCGCCCCATTCGACCTCTTCAATCATCTAGGGCATTCGACCTCTTCAATCATCTAGGGAAAACAGTGATGAAAAACCCGAGCAAGATGTTAGATCACGCCGGAGGAAAAGGAAAATTTACAGCAAAAGGAAGCAGAGTACTCATCCCTCGGCACCACTGCAAATACATGGTTGCAACCTAACCTAAGTGGCGAAGGACTAGTAGCTCGTGAGGGGGACAATGATTTCAGAAAAACAGTGTTGTCCGCCCCATTCGACCTCTTCAATCATCTAGGGCAAACAGTGATGAAAACCCCGAGCAAGATGTTAGATCACGCGGGAGGAAAAGGAAAATTTACAGCAGAAGGAAGCAGAGTACTCATCCCTGGGCACCACTGCAAATACATGGTTGCAACCTAACGTAAGTGGCGAAGGACTAGCAGCTCGTGAGGGGCACAATGCTGCAATCATTGATCACCGTATATCTATATTGGAAGTTTTCGAAAAGCTCAAGATGAATCTGAAGAGATATACCTTTACATACTAGACACAGGTAATCCACTCTGTTGTTAGTCTCCTTTATTGTTTATGTAGGGTTATGAATTTTGGTCGGTTGTTGAAAATTTCATTTCATAAATTGATTTGTGGATGCATGTTGATGTTCCCTTCGATGGTTTATTTTTGGATTATTTTACATTTACGCTGGTTTGCTACCATAGAAATGGCGTAGCACGCATTGAAATTTAATTACATTGTTGGAAAATCTATCTTTGTATTGGTAGGACATATGTCTTTTTATATTTTTTCATTTTTATTATGTTCTTTTCTTCTTTTAAGATTATGCAAATTTTTAAATTTTTTTTAACAATCTTTTTCCCAGTTTTTGGATGTTTTGGCATAAAGGCTTCTTTATCATTTTCTATGTGGAGATAGGGCCAATTTAATAACGGGCTGTTGAGATTTCAAAGAGTTTTTAGATTTATGGTGAACACTTCAACAAACCCTAATCTAGCCAAACAAAAAGCTTAACAACAATTTGATAATGATCACACTGGAGATGACCCTATCCCATGAGCTTTAAAAAATTAAAAAGAAATTCAACACAAGATTGAAAATTTCACTGTACAATTACAAGTGCTTAAGAAGATCATAAGGATTTTTAAGATTTACAGTAAACACTTCAACAAAGCCTAATGCAGCCAAACAAAAAAAAATTAACACTTTAATAATGATCACACTACAGATCCTTGGATGTAGGTGAATAGACAGGCCTTGCTGGAAGGCCACATGGCCTCTCTGCTGTCATGTAGCTGGCCTCACCACAAGGTGACACCTGCTTCAGGCGTGAGTGCCTTAAATAACCTCAGCTAGTTGATGACCTCATTCATTTCTGGGCATTCACTCTGGTGTACTAAGAATTCAATTCTACCTCGACCACTTAGCTGCATTCACTGGCCTTTTATGGGCAATGGTGCCATCTCCCCCCTGCATTCTTCACGCACCTCCATCCGGTTCTCTCTCAAGCTTGCTTTGCAAGTTCTTGTTCTTTGTTATGCTTGTCCCCGCTGTGCATCTGCTGCTCATGCTGCCATCCATTAGCCCTCCGCTCATCCGTTTCACGTTGTTGCACATCCGTCCCCTGCTCATCAGTCTCTTTCCGCTCATTGTGTCCCTCCCTTTCATCCCTAGCACTCCACAGAAATCATGCCTCGCCACCATCGTATGTGTTTCCACAGTGGTGGTGGTTGTGGTGGTCCCTCTCGCCCTCCAATTCCACTCTTGGCGGAGCGCATTGTGGCTTTCTCGGTGGCCTTGGATGCACCGAAGGTTTCTGACCCCAAGATTCTTTAAGCCCATTTCTCAATTCGAATTCCAGAAATTCAACAAGACAATTCCAGCTCTAGTTCGAGGAAGAGGCCGAGAAAATCCACATTCTCTCTCTCTTCTTCCCCATTGCCCAAAAAAATGGTGGCCCTACCTGTCAAAACCCTGGAGGAAACCTCTTACAGCATGGGCAACAACTCTTTTGAAGGTGTCAGGAAACCTGACAATGCGGAAGACATAGGCGCTCGCTCCACCTCCATGTCGGAGCTGGCTCCTCAGCTCTCCAAGAAGGAGGAAGCACTCTTTGATGATGGGTGCTACATCGTGGAAGAACCTCCGCATATGCAACAACTGGATGCAAAGGACCAACTTCAGTAGTGCCATCGCTCCTTTGTCTCCAGTATTTTCAGGCCTTGCTACAGTTTCTTTGCTTACTTTTCTTATGCACAATAATCTTAGTTTTATGAATACTCTGTCAACAGCTGGTTTCCCCATCTGGCGCAGCTTCTCCTATGTTTTATGGTACTCTCTATGAGTTGGTTTTCCCCGGGGGCAGCTCCATTTCTGATTTTTTGAACTATCTCTGCGAGCTGGTTTCCCCCCATGGGGCAACATGACTGTACTTTTTTGTACTATATAATAGAAATTAGTATTATTCAGAAAAAAAAAATGATCACACTACAAATGAACCCATAGCATCAGCTTGAGAAAGAAATCCAACATAAGAGAAAATATCACCATCCAAACACAAGAACTCAAGAAGAGAGTGCTATAGGTAAGCTGCACCGAGGATTTTTTCAATTAAACAACTTGAATAAATGATTTACTGTCGAAAATGTAGCGAGCAAGGTATTTTGGCTTGTGCCTTAGCCAGTGAATACCTTGAATTGTCCTCATGAGTTAGACTTGAGTTAGGATGAGTTATTTCTAGTTTACTGGAATAATCATCAATTTAGCATGCGTGGAGTTCGATCTTCAGTTATAAGAGGATTTTTCGTCAGTTTAACTACATGATTGGGTGGCAGTTATGAGTTCAGTTAGAACATGTTCGAGCTTCAGTCTTGATTGAAGGACGAACGAGTTAAGAACTCCAGTGTTGATTGGAGGGAGAAAGAGTGACACTCTCAATTAACTCGTCAATCAAAAAATCAAGTTATAAATCTGAAATAGCCTAATTTACTATTTAGCATGGATCAAATTTATAAAGAGAGGAAAAATACACAAGGAAAGGACAATTGTTTTATGCACAAAGGTTTGTGTGACAAGACAACTCACGAGTTTGTGAGAGGAGCCTTGATTGTGGAGAGTGCAAGAATTGTGTCCTAAGAAATAGGATGAACAAAAGTGCTAGGGAATAAGAGATTGATTGTGTGCAGAGCTTGTGTCCTAAGCAGTAGTAAGTCACAAGTGTGCAAGATTAAGGAGAAGAGAGCAGAGTTTGTAGAGCAAGTCAAGGCGGCAACAGAGGATGAATTGTGTGCAGGAACCGAGATCAAGTTGTGATCAAGGAAAGCCAAGATCAATTATATTAGCTGAGATTTTTGTGAGAAGAAGAACACTTTCTCAAGAGAGACAAATTGCTTTGTAATAGATCAAAGTGCTTAATAAAAATCAATAAAATAGCCACATCAAGGAGGAAGATTTTCCCTGTTAGGTTTCTTGAAAAAAAAATAAGTGTGTCTTCTGTGTGATTGTCTTTGTTGAGAAATTCTGAGTTTAACCCTGGCCAGATGTTGCATATAGTGTTTTAGTTGCCTTTCCTAATCACACACATTCCAATATACTAGGACAAAGTAAATATATCAACTTACTTCACCAAGCATCGTCCAAGATCTACCATAAGCATCCATGAAAAGAGACCACACAATTTCCAATTGCACCCAAGAAAGAAAAGTCACTCAACTCTTCCATCCATAGCCAAATTGTAAGAGAGAAAAATACAGAAATTTTAGATCTTCTAAGAGATTTCTCCCCCAAATCCAACCATGATAAAATGAAAGGAAAGCACCTATATTTATAGAGGAGGTGCTCAATTTTCCTTGCAGTGAAATATTATTTTACTAAGCTAAAATCCCTAATTCTAGCTTAAGGAGGTGCAAAGTCCCTCTTGTACAATTAATTAACGAAAATTACATGAATTTAGGGGAATTCATGCCACATGTACAATGATGAACGAGAATGAGCCCTCACAAAGTGCCCATCTCCATAAATGAAGGGGATGAAGGGCTTGTTGGCATGGCATCCAGCCTCCCAAGGCCCATCAACAACATAGCTTATCTAAGAAGTCTTTAAATCTGCCCACCAAAAGCCTCTAAAATGGGCAGACAACCCCAAAAATTCTCCTCCAAGGTGGGTACAAGGGCTCCCAATGCCATTGAATAAGTGGGAGAGGGGGACCTTCAAGTTCCTCCACAGCTCTAACAAATCCTCCACTAAACAAGGGATTTCCACCTCCAAATGTCTTTCAAAGTGGGCACTAAACCCTTTTTCTTTGATATAGGCTCATGTACATCCAATAAATGACCCTTCAAAGGGTGTATAGACCTTCAAAATATTTATTATAAGGGTCACAAAACCGTTATGAAGTGGGCACATGGCTCACAAAGCAAGGCAAAGGAATGACCAAAGGGAAAACTACGCCTCCAAGATTCCTCCAAGTGTAGAGTGCTTCAAAGTGAACTCATCTGGCTCCTTTAAAGGTGGGAAAACTCATCCTCTGGGTCCTCATAAGCTGGGTTGAGCACCCCATTTCTTCCATGTGTCTACTGTGCAAAGAAATGGGCTCTTCAATAGAAAATCCCCCATAGGATGAGAAAATTACTCCTAGCAATGGTCACAAGACTTTACATGCATAGGTAAGCCCATCATAAATTTCATTTCACGTGTACAAATCACCTTAAATAAAGGTTGGTTCCAACAACAAAATTTGATTTTGGCCCAAATTTAGGTTGTCCTCCCCCCCCCCTCCTTTAATTTTCTTTTTTAATTCCAGTGCACATACCTATATATATTATACACAGGAGAGATACCTTACACCAATTAATTCTCTTGGGCAACTTCTGCTATGAAATTAGGCACTGTTCTCTTTTTTCTTTTCCTCCCTTCAGGTTCCAAGTTAGTTCAGGACTTGGTTTATGATTGCAGGCAGAATTTCTGTGGTGTCCTATTTACATTTGCATGCCCTGCTCAAGGTCTCTTCTCAGCCTCTAGTTCTGCAGCTGACAGCGTTCCAAAAGATGCACCTATAGCCATCATGTTAGTTGTCTTCCCAAATTCTTTTAACTCCAGTGATCATGTGTTTGGGAGTTTTAGTTGCTTGATGCTGAGGGTCATTGAACTAGGATGGGACTGTAATGACTGCATTCGAGACAAACCTCCCTGGACAGGCTTACAAATTTACACTCCTCTTGTCTTTGTCAAGATGAATTCTTAATTAGAGAGGCCCATCATCTACTGACCAAACTACTGAACACATCTTTCACTCTTTGTGTCATTATTAGAGAGGTCCATCATTTCTCTTTGAAAATATTTTGTTGATTTGTTGACTTTTGTAAGGCATTTGACTCTGTCATGAGAGAGGCATTGTTTTAGAGGTGATATGACCTTGGCTTCTATCACGAGACTATATGAGTTAGTGCTTGGTCATTTCTGCGCTATCGACATCTTCTTAGACTACCTTAGGAGTACTATAGAGGTCAAATAGGAATTCCCCCTCTCACTAACTCTCTTTGGGTTCTATATCGACGAGATGGACTCCTTTCTTAGGAGCACATATAGGATGGTTTTGATTGTCTTCTACCTGATGTATTGATCTCCCTGCTTTTAGTTTTCAACAACATGATCCTCTTGGCACCTCACCTAAGGGGTTGTAGAGACAAATTGAGGCCTTCTCCAACTCTTGTGATCTTTGATGGTTTAATTTGAACTTAGTAAGCATAAGATTATGATCTTCAACATGTCTTAGCATGCTCTCCTTGAGTACCATTTTTACGTTGGAGGGGATGGGATTCATATTACTACAACCTACACATACTTGGGGGTCAGATCTTAGGAGTCTAGCTTAGCTTGAGGCATGCGTTCTAGCCCCAACTTAATAAGGAATATGGTTTTCTTGGCTAAAGAGATAGTGCTCTGGGACATCTCTTTCAAGATGCACTTCTTTGGACATGATCATTAGAGCCATGACCCGTTATGGCTTCAAGGTCTGGGGACCTGGCTTGCTTTGGGTTGATTGGGATAGGATAGAGAGATTCTAAACCCTTATATTATGATGCTTCATCTGCTGCTAACATGAAATTCCTCAATCTATCATCTAGGTGGAGTTTAGGGTATTGCTTCAATAGACCCCTCCTTGGTGTAATTTTTGTGGGTTCTTCTTAATTGCATCAGTTAGTCGCCATTTCTATCAATCAACTTGCCCTTTTTAGGTAATATTTAGACACTCTAGGTCAGCTCCTACTATCTAAATGTGTCTTAACCTAGGAGATTAGAGAGGATATCTATAAACTACATCAAAATCACTTGGATTTCCCTCCTTGAGGGCATTAGCTTGAATATGTCATTTTATTATTTTGAGTGCTTTATGTAGCTAAGTGACTCTTATTGTTAGGCCTATCTATATGATTAGACATTGGATGCACAACCTTAGTATTCCCCTTGGTTCATTCAAAATGGGCTCCCACTAGCTTTGGTTTGAGATAGCTCACTGCATCACACACCTCAAAGGGAATTTTTAGCTATGTGACTTACAAGAGATCAAGTTGGGGGAGAACATTGTCTTCAAATGTTCCATCTATTAGGAGATAGCACTGTTACATATTTATTGGATACATTATTGACTGATAACACTTGTTGTGTTGTTGTTTTGTCACGACTCACATATTTTTCATCACTTTTAAAGTTTTGTTTGTTGCCTAGAGTCTATAGCCTAGGGACTAGGAACTAGGCCTTGCCTAGCTTTCCATTTTAAATCTTAAAAGACAAAAACAATATCATTTTGCAAATATGTTTTTTTAGCATTTGAAGGACAGATCTGTAGGCTTATCATGGATTCCTCCCTTATGTTGGAGGAGAGCTAACCTTATGTGAGAAGGATGATCACCAAGGTGACAATGGGTGATGTCCTCAAGTAACTTTGGGGTTTGTAGTTGATAATTGAATCTATATTTTGAAGCACAGATTTTAGAGGTAGCAATGAAGTGCTTTTCCCCTTGGATTGATGGAATGAGTTTGTCCCAACAACTTTGGAAATGCTAAATTTATATTTTGTCTTATGTCATTTTTAAATGCCTTTCTCTTTCACGACAATACCAGTCAGCGACCCTTAGGGCTATGTTTGACAATCTTCTTAATCCTTGCAAACCAACATCCCTGTGGAACTGTTAATGGTTTAGTTTTTGGATCTCTTTCTGAATATATTATCAACCACCACATGTTATTTGTTTTGAATAAATAACATGAGAATATACATAAATAAGATAGAAATAAATAACTCTTTTATAATGTAAATGATATTATGTAAAGACCAAATTAATTGTGCATCAAAGTTGCTCGTTTGACAACATGCATTGTTTATGGTCATTGGAGCAGGTTTCATCTTCTTCTAGAGTTTGATGAGGAGAAAATAAGTTGTTGAAGATGCCTAGTTGGTCATAATAGGCAGTGGTGGAAAACTCATCCTAATGAAATTATGGCTGAGACTTGTCTGAATGATGATCATGGAAGTTACTCTTGAATTGTAAATCTGTTGAAGGTTCTCGCTCGATTACAGAGTAAATTTCTACTCTTCTCCTTTTTGCTTCATTGAAGAAAAACAAAAATAGTGGTTTTGAGTCCTTTATGTAATATTATTCTAAGATTTGAATTCTTCTTTTGAATGTGTTGTGTTGGTTGGAAATTGATTTTGATTGGAAATGAATCATGCATTTATAGCTTCTTTCTAAATTGCACTTTCAACCATTTCTTGGTACTTTTGAGGGCATTCATCCAAAGAGTGGTGTTCTATCATCTATTTGAGTGAGGAGGATATGAATCATGATACATTAAGACATTGATTTGGTTAAAGTTACTACGTTTAGGAAGTATTGGCCATAGTTAAGAGGTTTTGATTGGTCAAATGTTGTGAGTTAATGAGATTTTCTTGACAGGTTACACCAAAAACTTGTTTCTAAAACATTTGAGGCTCCCTGAGGGGTATAGAGATTCAGAAAAGTTCTTTCTATTCTTATTTACTCAAGTAAAGGACCTGTAATTATTTTGGTAGTTCATCTTAGCATAGATGATAAGAAACATAATATGATATTTACTAATATTTTTGTAAAGAATATATCGGTGGAAAGAATTTGGCATCTTTTAGAAGCCTTTCTCTAAATCACTTCACTTCATTGGCTAGTCTGAAAGGGTTTCTAGCATCCAACTTTTTTGTCTATCTCACCATATTGGGTGAAATCGACTAAGCCATAAATACCCTCTCCAATGGGCACATTCATTGTTTCAATTTCAAATGAGAATGTATCACTAATTTGAGACATATAATTGACTTATAAATCTCTAGATTCAGTGCCAACATTTTCCACTTTATCATCTCCTCATTGGAAACAAAAGACATTTTTACAAATTGTTCAAGATCAGTATTTTCAGTAGAAGACCTATCAACATGAAGACTAGTATGGTGAATGCAACTATGAAGTGGTAAATACATACAATATGATAAATATTTAGATATATCCTTAGCTCCTTCAACATAAAATAAGTGCCCTGATCAAGCATACCTCCATGGACCACCACCCATATTGCCCTCCAAGTCCCAATTGGTTATCAAACTAATTGTAATTTTACTCAACAGCTCAAGCATAAACAATGGAAGAACCTGGAGCTACAACTCGGAATGATTGTTCCAGAGATATGCACTCGCCTCTAACATAAATGAGATGCATTCCATTGTTTGGTAAGATTACCATCAATGCAAAAATCAAAGGCAAAACCAAATGCCAGAGATACAAAACCACCCATTCCAATTTTCAATTGATCCAGATGCAATCCAAAAGGAAGCAGAAATAAATCTTCTTCTTGTGCTTTCTTCCCCTAGTGTTTCTCCTGATTCATTGAATCCGTTGCTTTCTCCTTCTCTCTTACACCATTTCTTTAGAAATTCAACTGTCCCTGTCTTATCAAGGCTCTGTGCTTTCAAATTTTTTTTTAAGCAGAAACATATATAGTAAGTGGAATGGTAGTTAAGTGTTGGAGCTCACTAGTACCATGCCTGGGCAATGTGATTTGTTGTCCACAACTATAGACAATGTTTCATATCCTTATTGGGAAGTCTAACAAAATCAATGTGTGGCTTATTTGAATACAACAGTTGCAAATTATTGATTGTTAGATGTTCAAAATATCTTGACAAGTGAGGGAGAAAATGAGATTCTTCCTTTGATTTGTTCTGCTCAACCATAAAATCTCACTGAAGGCTCTAGTCCTATTAAGAGCATAAAATAGGTTGAACAACAAATTAATGGGAGTAAACTTTTGACTGGTTGCAAAATAGTGGTTTTAGTGAAAGAATATTGCAACACTAATTATCAACCTGCCATCTCAAAAGTTGCAAGAATACTTTCTTTGAAGGTGCCTAGGTTATTTATTCTAGATGATGTGTGAGTGTCATCTGTTAAAGAACCTATAGTGAATCATTTTGAGAGTGTTTTATTTCAATGGATGGAAAGCCATATTACCTCTAAAAAATCCAAATTATTTCTCAGAGTTCTTTTCAATTGTAATGTGAATAGAGCATGTGATATATTTTCCATAAACCCTTTAAAGGTGGCAAGAAATTGTATTTTTTCAATACTCTGACCCAATGCATAACAATCTTCTGCTGCAAGTATGCTACTCATTCACTGTGGAAAATGTCACTGGTCTAGGGTCTCTAACCACAAGGTCTGCCCCTCCTCTTTGACTTCCATAGGCTCCTTATCAAACTGATCCAAAACTGGTCCTATCTAGGATCCAACACCTACAAACACTTCATCAAAGACACATACCTTGTTGACTGTTTTGCTGTAGCTCCACTTTTGAAATCTAGGCCTGGTTGGGGCATATAAACCAGTCCCTAACAGTCATCTAATTTCTGCCCAGAATTGCCTTAAGGAGGCACAAACACCCTTCTATGAAAGGATATGACCCTCATTGATGATGCTGGGCTGTTATAGCCTCCACCAGCTCTTCGACCTCTCTTCAAATAGCTGCGACATGACTTCTACCTTCTACAGAAGTACAGTAAAACTGTCATCAAAGAGTAGACTGACCCTTAAATTGTGGAATTTTGGGCAAAGAAAATGCTCCCTCTTAGGTAGAACCCACATTTTATCATTCCTTGAGCTTGATGGTTGTACTGCTTATAACCCAGTTCCTCTTGGTTCAGGTAATGGTCAAGTAATTTTTCCACCAAAATCTTCCAGAGATTGAGCTCAGCCTCAGCCTTTTTTGACATGCCATTGCTGTAGGGCAGACCACAGTGAGAATGGAACAAGGGCAGATGGCCTGGTATTTACTAGTAACTAAAGAATTGTGGATAATAGTAACTAAAGATGGCCTAGTTCCAGCATGGATAATAGTAAATACATACACCATTTACAACTTATACAAACAATTTGTAGAAAGATCCACAATTCTTTAGTTCCTTGAAATCCCACTAATAATGCCAAAAAACAACAGTTAAAAGTTTTATTACACGCTCCATAATTTCAAAATAAAATAAAATTCCATGATCCAAAACATTAGAAAACATCTTAAACTTCCATCCCATTTCAAGGGCTTCAAGCCACTTCTTACCATTTTTCTAAACTTCAAGTATCACAAAGCCATTGTTGGATATTACAAAGAGGGTTAACTATTTGAAGTCCATAAAAACACAAAAAAATGTGTTTTTCTCTATGGTATAATGTTCAGTGCAACAATGAATTTGAGAAGAGGAGCCTATCTCATTTGAATCCCTTTGAACTTTGTGGTACATCTGAAGAATGAACATGAAGAATAAGGAATGCTTGGTCTAGGTCTGCTAACTCTTATTCCAGTAGACAATTTAAGAAATCAGAATGAACATATGCATACACACATCCATATATTTTCTTATGTAGTAACATACAGTTTTAACTACTAACATTAGCCTAAAAATAAATATAAGAAAAATATGCCACTTGACTGTGCCTCCAGTTACCCATAAGAATCACATGCAAGTTGAATTTGCCTCCAGTTTCCACTAGAAATGGAGGACCTGAAAGGTCATTGGAATAACTGGAATAACTAGACCATCTTATCAAATAATTTGCTAAAAACAGCCATACAAACAAACTATATTTCTGACAATAAGTAGCTAGAACCATGGTTCAATGCTTTGAAACTCTTTAAAGCTATCTCTGCATAAATCGACCCTGGAGCTAGAATACAACAGTCATATTTCATATCGTGCTTCCAATGTAATTTTTTGCATAGGGGTTCAAAGCGGCTAGGCAGTGAGGTTGACCTGGTGTTTCAAACAAGTTTTTCCACATTGTTATCAATAAATCAGTCTATCAATGGGTCTTCCAACTTCAATATAAAAAAATGGAGCACGGCATGGGGGTGCACAGATTAAAACGCCAGCTGAAACCTACATTGAGCCTTCATTTTCATGTAAGGGAAGCCTTCTATAATCCACCACTTTCTGTTGATTTCTGCAGATCTGACATAAAAAATAATTCATAGATATTATAAAAAGGAGTTATCACTGTATATCTATATATCAAAAAGTTAAAATGTTGTTCTGCATCTAGAGGCATTAACATTCAAACCCATGGCATGCCAAGAGCACATTCAAACTCCTTAACTCTCTCTTACATGATACAATTACTAACACTGAGATCTTTTACAAAATCAAGTGTGGATTCTACATGACAAAGGACATTACCTCGTTCATAGTACCCAATATTAGTTTTTTTTCAAAATTAAATGTGGATTCACCAATAGGACCTCTTTTCACTGGTGAGCTTGACAGAGCATTAAAACATCTTCCATAATTTCATTCTAACATTACCTCGTTCACAATAGCCAATATTAGTTTTTTTCCAAAATTAAATGTGGATTCACCAACAGGACCTCTGTTCACAAGTAAGGTTGACAGAGAATTAAACCATCTACCATAGTTTCATTCTAAATGTGGTCTACCACACCATAATGACACGTCAAAGCGTTGAGGAAGGGTGCAAGTTCCAGAGGATTTTCGTGGAATTGTTACTCCTCAGACCTAGTCCCTAAGCGAAAGTATATGTGTCTCGTGGTGCATATAGGAATCTTAGTGCATGTTAACGTGTGGGTTCTACCTGACAGGGAACATTGTTTTGTCCATATAAGTATAGTTATAATATTTCTACCTGACAAGAGACATTGCCTCATTTGAAATCTTCGCAAAGACAATACACAATTGTGTTTTTTTTTTCTCTAAAAATAAGTGGGTTAACCAATGGGGGCTTGATTTACTGGTAGCAGAGAAAGCAGAGCAAGCAGAGTAGAAGAATTGACATTTGCCAGCAGACAAAGCAGAGCACATCTTTTAGCTTGGATTCATCTCTTTGACAGCTGCTAGAGATTGGCAATGCAAGGCCTGTGTTGGTCGATGTTTTCAACATATCATGGATCTAGGATAATTTAAAACTTTTCCATGTAGGTGAAATATAAACTAATGTAACAACAGGAAGGTACTTGTCAAAAATAACTTGATAGTAGATACGAAGGGAACCATAGTCATATTTAGCGTCACAAGGTATCAAGCATTAGACTTCGTTGTTAGTGTTCTGGTTCAAACAGGAATAGCACTTTTGAGCATTTTGACAATGTTTGCTGAAGATAACTAGCAGCTAAGTCACTAGTAACTTGGGAAAGGAGCATACAACTGCTAGAACAAACAGACATATTTAACTGTTTGGAATTAAATATGAGTGGAATGAGAACTAAAGAGACCTGGTTAGCTTAAATAGTCTCTATATGGAAAGGAACATAAAACAATATCCCTATTCTATAAGATAAACAGGCAAGACATTTGCAAGCACTAGCAACTACTTCCAAACCTGGCACTCAAGGAACTTCCACAGTAAGACATGCTGCTGATTCAACACAGTTAATTGAGTTGTATCTTGCGAGTAATGACTATTTGAGAGATGCGAGCAATAGACATAACAAGTGCAGATCAGGGTGAGCTAAAGCATACTCTCCAAGGAAGTAGCCAATTCACCCGTTAAGAATACACCCTAAAAATGTGTACAGGATGGTCAACTTGGCCATTGTAAGTTAGAACAAGCTCTAGTAAAGGGAGTGACCTTAAATAATGTGCTAAGGTGCCAACTAAAGGAGCACTCCTCCAATCTAGGTGATTCATCACTCATCCTAAATGCAAACCAGTTACAATCTCAAAATAGAAAAGGCAGCTAAGGCTCTTTCTCTAATGACCCAACTATCTCTCCAAGAATAGGAAACAATGGTTAAGGGTGCAATAAATAAACTTAGGTTACTATAACTACCCCTCATAAATGCATCAACCACAAAATAAAAAATAAAAAAATTACATTTGTTAGGAAATGAAGCAACCTAGGATTGTGTGCCAAGTGGAATCCCCTTTAAAACATACCTCTTGACCATGGCAAGGAGTTGCACCCTACACAATGAGGCCCAACATCTTTTAGGCCATAAAATGCTTCCCTAGAACAGATCCCTCCTTGTACAAAGTTCAAACAAGTCAGATGAAGGTGAACACAAGGAATAATATGCTACTTGCTGGTTGTTTCTTTTTAAATCTACACTTAACTCTTTCTTAATTTGATGAGTATCACATTGGAGAAGGGGACATACCAACTAATGAAAATGAATTCCATTTTCTATTCTAGAATAGCAACAGTCTTATGCCAAATAGGTCTCAAAACCTTGCATCAGGTCACCAGCTAAGACTGCCCATAATATAGCATAATAGCTCTAAAGGAAAATTTTCCTATCATGAATAAACCACACCATGAGGAAGTACTTATGTGCTGTTTTATATTCATAGCAGTATATATCATGTTTTTCTGTAAAATTGTATATATCATGTTTTGTTGTAAAAGGTGTTTGTTGACAGATAGTCAGGGTCACTATCATCATATTTTTCCCCGAGGCTTGAATTCCAACCATAAAATGTTTGTTCTTTGGAAATTCCAAGATCCACCATGGTTGCTCTCATAAGATGGTTTAACAATATATTGGCAGACTTAATGCTACGATGTACAATTGGTGGTACAACCCCATAAAATAGTAAAATACTCAACCTCAGTTGATCAACTGCTACAGGCTAGCCAAAAAAACTTGACTTTGGACCCATTTCAGGAGTCATTCAGACTTGTAGATACAATTAGCTGGCATGATAGGAACAAGTCTCAGAGTGCATGCTTGGCTGCTCCAACAAAGGCACTACGTCAAGCCCTACAGGAAGCCATTTTAGCATGTTCATCTTCCATATGTGATGCCATTAAAAGCCTCTGAAAAATCTTAGCCTAGTCTCCACCTCCAAGTTTCACATCCTAATCACTGCACTGCTGGAATGAATGCCCCAAAATGAAAATGCATTTTGAGGAGTAACAAGAGGGCTCCCTTAACTCTTACCTTGGTCCCCAACACCATATGACACTACACCATGTCCCTATCCTTGGCCCCTGCCCCATGAACTGCTGGTTTGACAAAGAGAGAAAACTCCATAGACAAAACATTTTTCTATTTTTCATGATCAGTCCATTCCTCATAGCTTGAAGGCCTCCACCACCAAGTGTTCTTTTTCCTATCTAGGGTGCTCTCATGAGTCATTACTTGTTCTTGCATACTACCACCCTCTATGATATTTGTGGAAAACCTCTAGTGTGCTTCGCTTCACTTCCTTTTTATTGCTATATATTTTCTAGTTCCTCCTTAGGGGGGTCATCAGTATCATGAGCACTAATAGCACTGCTGATGGGGAAGCCTCTTAGGCTGAGTTCCTCAAGCGTGGTATTCATCCCCTTGACTCCCACATTGTTGATTTTTTTAATCATGTTGTTTGTTTAGGTTTTTCTTTGTGATGGCCCCACCATATCATCTTGTGGTAGGGTGGTAGGCTAAAGCAGGTTGGTGGCTGGTAGAAGACATATTAGGTTCATTTCAGGAAAATTCATGGCTGTAGAGTGAGTAGACAGACTGGGATACTTGAATTACCATTACCCACTTGTCTTATTTGACCATTGATTGAAAATGACTAAATGAACCAAGGTACACTGGTTTCAGGTATCCCCAGAGAGAATCTGCAGTTCAGACTCTTCATGCCTACACTCGAGCACTAGAGGGATTTTTGAAAGATAGCATAGCAGAGAAATGATATCCTGACCTTGTGTTTTCTCTGGCCAAGAGGAAGAGGGCTGTGGCTGATTGGAGGTTAGTGAACACATTCATGTTAAATGATAAGAGTTTGTTTTTGTCTGTGTATGGTTTATATCTGTGTTCATATTTTTATCAATCAGACACTGTCAATATTTTGACAATGTTTCTTATTGGGTATACTATAAATACTGTAGCCTTCTTCACTTGCATACATATTGTTTAAATCAATTCTAAATACATTATATATTTTAATAAAATTTCCATTTTAAGGACAATAGATTCCTTAAAATTGAGTAAACGTGGACACCAAACTTAAACCAACTAAATATTTCCTATATATGATTTGGTATTTTGCCTCTGCATGTCTTGAAATATGGTGTTTTTATGCTTCATTCGGTCTTCACTGTTTGTTTGATAGAGCTTTTTTGTCTAGATGTAATGAGTTTTTTATTCCTTTCTTTTCTTTTCTTTCCCTTTTTATTTAAAAATATATTAGTTGTGATGGCATAGTATTTTTTTGTGACATCAGGTTCTTTTCCTCCCTGCTCCTTTTGTTCCACAGCTCCCAAATTTGGGCGTGTGTTTATACATTATGTGTTGGGGTTCCCATGAACATAGATGGTGGCAAAAGTATTGGAGACTCACTGGGGCCCTGTGTTGGAGGAAGCTGGATTCTCATTACCTCTCGAAGCTTCAAGCGAGGATAGTGGAAAGATGCTGGAGGATGGAACTGAGATCAGTAATGAATATATGGGCAATCTTAGTTTGGTGTTTTCGCTTTTGATTTCTTGGGATTTTGACTCCTAGGTTAGCATCACCAAATTATTTTGTCCTCTTCACTGCATTATGTCTTGAGAGCGTGTTTTACAAAGTATTCATATAGCAGTCTTATCTATTTTTAAGTTTATGACTTGAGGATTATGGTTTCCTGACAATTTCTCTAGGTTCCTTTTTTCAACATATTTAAGGTTATTGTTATGTTGCTAAATTTAACAATTTGATTACTTACATGCGGGAGAATGGAATTTAGCATTTTGCAGTGAAGAGCTGTTAAAATTCAAAGTATTTTGTTTTAACATCTTCTTTCTTTTCCACCTTTTCCCAGGTGTGTTATTTTTGAATGAGTTATATTGTTTCTTTGTTCAATTTGTCCAAGGGCAGCAAGGGTTTGGAGAATCCTAGCTTAAAATGGTGCAATTAAAGCTTGATGCATAGTTTGATATTATTTCTGCAGAAGATGGAATCATACCTGGCAGGCCACTTCCTTCTGAATGCCATGTAGAACCACATACAAACTATGACGGAGCGACAGTTAAATGAGGTCTGATGCACCATAAAGAAAGTGCTGCAGATTGTTGTCAGGCTTGCTTAGACCAATCAAAAGGTGAAAAGAAGTGTAACATTTGGGTTTACTGTCCATTTGAACCTGGTTGCTATTCTCCAGATATATATCAGCACAAGCATCAAGAATGTTGGCTAAAGCAGGTAGAATTCTCATGCTTCCTCCAAAACTCTAGCTATAAATTTTAAAATTGCAATATGTTAAAACATATTAACATGACTGTTTATTTTGTTTAAAATTATGCAAATTCACAACATATATATGTATTATGTAAAGGGAGAAAAACAGAAAAGGAAAAAGAAGAACCTATGTTTTCATTTAAAACAAAAATCCAATACATATTCATATTAAGCTTAGATCCAAACAGAAAAGGTCGAAACATCTAGCCCCATTGGAAAATTTTCCACATAAAAAGACGCCAAATACTGCCTAAAACATGGATGCTGAGTGAGCTATTATCAAATGGCTATCATATAAACCACAAAATTGAAATTTTGTGTTTGTTCTTATTCAAGTTCGAGTTTATTTCAAGACTGCTACAGTATATGGTCATGTGCGATTATGAATTATATGTTGAGAATTTAAGGGCTATAGATTAATACAAATTCTCTTCTTGATAACTACTTGTGAGCTTGCTGAGTTAATCCTTCATCAAGTCAATTATCAAAGTGCTTATACAAATGTAGAGACAAAATTGATCTTTCTTGTAAATGAGTATTTTTCAATATAGTTAGGAAGGTAAATCTTTGATTTAACTTCCTTACTTGAGGTTTCTGACTTTTACAATTCTTTCTTCAGAGATAACTTAATCATATCCTTTAGTCAATATCTCAATCTTTCAGTTACTTCAGCAATTACTAACCTTTAGCTGCTTCTGTAGAATACGTCCTTTAGTTACCTTGGAAGTTGTATCATTTAGTTCTTCCTTTAGATAGGTCTGCAATCAAAACTGTTCTTGTATTTACTATCTTTCAAACGATGTCACCTTCAGACTTATACGTAGACAATCTTGTCCTTAGATATTATTTGTTATACCTTCAAACTAGTTCTTTCTTTTAGTTGGTTCTTGCACTGTCAACTTCATAGGAAAGAATTTAGATTCTTTCAAACTCAATGTAAGCAGCTATTCCGAGATCCTCGAATGTTCTATTTCACTGTGTATACATATTACTGTTTTGACCTTATTTTGTGCTTCGATTGTAAATACTTCACTGTACATGTCTCTAACTTCTGTTGACCATTTCTGTGAGACCCTATGTCATGATACCATCAAACTGAAATGACATACTTCTCATCAAGCTGTGATGGCACTGAACCAGTGAGACCTTTCTCACTGTGGTAGCACGAAACAGTGATAGATTTTTTACTATGGTAGTTCCAAATTGTAGTGTCATACTCATCATGTGATTGGTTATACCGAGACTGTAGTTGACCTGTGATTATAACACTGAATATCTTCACTGTAATACAGATTATACTGATATATTTTTGTCACACCGAGCCTTAACTGTAAATACACCTTTATAACTCATTCTCCTCACTGCTGTGGTATCGAAATAATCTTATAAGAGTAGTATTGAATTGAGGCAGAGGTAATTTCAACATTGTGATGTCATTGAGATTGACCTTTCTTGTGAACTTGCACTTAGTTTAATTATTGGACTGTCTTACTATGATTTGAGCCCTTTTGACATAGGTCCTTTTAGAATGTTTCGAGTCCTTTCAAACTGCCTTTGATCATAACCTAGCTCTGATACCATGTTGAGAATTTAAGGGCTATAGATTAATACAAATTCTCTTCTTGATAACTACTTGTGAGCTTGCTGAGTTAATCCTTCATCAAGTCAATTATCAAAGTGCTTATACAAATGTAGAGACAAAATTAATCTTTCTTGTAACTGAGTATTTTGCAATAAGTTAGGAAGGTAAATCTCTAATTTACCTTCCTTACTTGAGGTTTCTGACTTTTACAATTCTTTCCTCAGAGATAACTTAATCATATCCTTTAGTCAATATCTCAATCTTCCAGTTACTTCAACAATTATTAACCTTTAGCTGCTTCTGTAGAATACGTCCTTCAGTTACCTTGGAAGGTGTATCATTCAGTTCTTCCTTTAGATAAGTCTGCAATCAAAACTGTTCTTGTATTTGCTATCTTTCAAACGTTGCCACCTTCAGACTTATACATAGACAATCTCGTCCTTAGATATGATTTGTTATACCTTCAAACTAATACGTAATTCCTGTTCTTTCTTCCACCTTTTGTTAACTTCAAACATGACTGTAATTGTTACTTAAATATCTGCAGTACCTCAGAGACAGATCTGCAAATCTGTTCTTTCTTTTAATGTGTTCTACCCCAGACGTTAACTTAATCTTTGCTCCCTTCTTTATGTTGTATTGCCTCAGTAGAATCCGCAAAACTTTCTTCTTTTGCACGTTGTATAACCTCAGTATCATCCGCAGATATGTTCTCTTAACCGTAGCATATGTAGGGTATATATAGTAGTTCTAGCCAAGTAATTAAGTCGACCTTATAGCCATTAAGTAGGCTGACTTTAACATTTGTTTGTAGGCCAACTTCATAGGCATATCTTCAACGTTTGTAAGCCATTCTTCTGCAACGTCTTTGAGGTTATTCTTCATGCCTTTTACATGACTCTTAATTACACTTATGTACCTAATAGACATCAAGAAGAAGTCTATAGACCTATACTAAGAATCTTGCTCATGAAACCCATGAAGCAAGTAAACCAAAAATTCATTTTATTATTATTGACTTCATTTTTACATAAGTACATAATTACATAGTCATTATAAGGAAGACCTACCTAGTTACACTTTTCAACATTATAACTATATATAATTTTGATGTTTCTAGGTTGGAGATTGTACTATTTTCATTGGAAGATGCTACTGTTGATGCGCACAAGGCTCTTGAGTTACTTGGTAGGATTCTCGCAAAATTGGTTGTTGAAGGGATATTCTTTATTCAAGATATAACAAGGGAAATCAAGGATGGAGGTACATAGCCAGGAAGCTTATTAGAAATGAGGGGATTTTGAGGTATTTCTCAAGAAGAAAATTTCAAGGTAGTCTGCTCACAATTTTAATGCCTGATCAATTTTGTGGTTTATTTGTGATCTCTCATGTTGACAAGTGAATGGTTGGTTAGTTTTTAGCTCGTGCTCACATTTTTTGGTTCCTAAAGCTCGAGCACTTTATAAAAAAAATAGGCAAAGTCAAACAACACAAATGGTCCACTAGCTCTCTTTTCATTTGCTAATATTATAATGAAGTTTTATTAGAGGCACTGTTTGTTTGTTTATTTTGGTTAGAAAAGGGTTTTCTCTTGGTTTTATGTGATTTTCAATTTATCGTATGTAGCATGTTGAGAAATGGGAAAGAATAACGTGACATTTATTTTGCAGAAATTGATGTTGAAGGAAAATTGCTTTAACATTGTTGATGTTAAGGTATATGTTGTATAAACTATTTATAGTCTAATTTATGTTATATTCTAGTGTTCATTGTCTTTCATTTCTTACATTGCATTGTATTTTCTTTTGTTTTCAGAAAATGAAATCAGTATTGATGGTAAGAAGCATGAATTGAAAAAAGAGAAGAGCAATAACATTGGAGCGACAAATGCAAAAAGAGAGAGGAGAACTGGTCTGGTGATACCCTTAGAACAAATATCTCGCACAAGACACACATATAAAGACTGATGATCAAGTCTTCAGAGTTGGTGAATTCACCTGTAACGCCTTGACAACACAACGATAATGTTTTGAAGTGATGAAACATCATTTCATGTGTAAATTGTAGTCCAACTAATATAAAGTTGGAAACTCATATTGTAATATTTTAACATTTCATATAATATAATTTATGTGGTTGAAATTATTTATAGTTGCATTTGATGTTGTTTAGTTTTGTAATTAAAATATGCGACTTTGTGTTTTCATATTAGATTAACATGCACATTGTATGACATTTTTAAAATCATACAAATTAATTTATGTTGATTAATAATGAACACAAATAAAATGAATATGCGACTAAATTAGTCATTTATAATGATTATTAATGAAATGAATATAAACTACTAAATTAGTTGTTTATATAATGAATAAATGGCTACTGCAAATGATAAATTTGTGACTACAAATGATGACTAAATTTTGCATATATACGACTATTAGTAACTAATTTACAGTATCTTATAACACGACTAAAATTTAGTCACATTTCTTCGGTCATTAATTGGTTTCAAACAATGACTAAAATTTGCATATATATGACTACTAGTAGCTAATTTACAGTATCTTATAACACGACCAACATGTTGGTCATAGTTCTTTGGTCATTAATTGGTTTTCTCGGGTGATCATATAGTAATATATTTTGTTGTATATTTGGTCATTAATTGTGACATTTAATGACCAAATCAAAGACCAAATCAATGACTAAATCAGTGACCAAATGAATGACTAAATCAATGAAAAAATGAAAGACCAAATGAATGACTAAATTAGTGACCAAATCAGTGACTAAATCAATGACCAAATCAATGACCAAATATACAACTAGATAAAAAAATTGAGATAACCAATTAATGACTAAGCTAAAAACGACCAAAAGTTGGTCGCGTTATAAGATACTGTAAATTAGCTACTATTGGTCACCGACCGAAAAATAGTCGTTTATATGCAAATTTTAGTCATTTTTTTAGTAACAAATTAGCCATTTTGTACTAGTGTTTCTAGTGTCACATTTTGTATGTTATTTTACACTTCATAACTCAAGATGAAGCTTGTTCATGATCATGATCTAGTTTTCTGCATGTGTTTTTTACTCTATTTTATTATAAGTTTGAACATGATTTTAAAAATTGAAACCTTTTTTATTTTTATCCTATTAGTATATTTAAATATAGCACAGTTCATGAATTGAATTTTCATGTGAATAAATAACATATTGTTACAATCATAGTTTAATATTTTAGTGTGTAAGGTTTTCAAACCATATTGGTAGTTTACATCATATTTTGACTTGGTAGCATGCATTCCTCCTGTTTCGACTATGTGCAGGAAGAATGATGCTAGAATAATGTCCCCATCAAATGTTAGTTTGGGACTGAGAAAATAATCTGGTGACGTCATGGCATCATGGTATGGTGTCCCTCTAATAGCAGACTGAGTTGGTGACATTCGAAAGTCTAAACCTTCCATATAGCTGGGTAGTTGGAGTGCAATTGTGTGTTGAAACATCTTGTCATTCAAATACAAGGTAGAGTTACCGGTACCAATAGGAGCCAATTGGCCAAGCATGATGTTTTTTTTTACACTGTAGAGAGGCTCTTCTTCAACGAATGCAAGAACATCCAAAAATATATCCATAATCTCCTCAAATGGATATCTCATCATTCGTAATGTTTCATTACGATTGATACCATGTCGAGTAATAGCCATAAAATGACCTCGATATGTAATTATGTCACATATAATGGCTAGATGCATGTAGTTCCAATATGACCCATCAAAATATTTCACAACTCAAAGCTCATCCACAAGAGACTTCCTCACAGCCTCAATTCCAAGCACTTCAACAATGTCAATCAAGTGATTACTAGTTGTCTTAGTAGCATCCGCATCTTCATGTCACATCACAGCTAACAGACTGGCACCTTCTGTTTCTAGCATCCATTCTGTCACAGTCTGGAATCCATCATTATTATCAAACTTATTGATTTTTATAGACTTGATAAACACTGTATTGATATCTGGAATTCCCCTTAGAGCCATTTCTTTAACCATGTTACTTTCAATTTTTTTCAAAAACACATCATCTTCAGAATTTTCATTTTGTACCTCTCCTTTAGGACCTTCTTCATTTATAATACGTAAACGTAGAATAATTTTTTCTGCATTATTGTCATTAAAAATGCATCTCAAATCATCATCAAAGTCAAGGTTAATATTTTCCGCAATGTCTTCCATACTTAGTTTGTTATCAACCATAATCTCTTTGTTCAATTCTATATGGAGTAGCCATGGAGATATTTTTTCTGGTGCAATATCCTCATCTGGAATTTCATAACAAGATTTGACAATTTCAACATCCTCCTCAATGATAGTACTCATTGGATCTGGATCATACCACACTTCAGTAGCCTCTATAACACTTCTCAGGGTTGTGTACTCTAAAGCACATTACACATTTTCGGCCCTTTACTTTTTCATGTTAACCTCAAGTTTTAGGTACACAGACAGTGATGGTGTTTTAATATTCTTTACCACATTTATAATTTCCCTCAGCCTAGGGACACCGAGAGTAACATTTTTTTCACCGACACCAGCATAATGGAAATTAATCAGTATCATCTGATTAGTTGGTTCACCAATGGATTGCATTGCAACACAACCAATCATCTCACCTCGAGAAATTAAGGACTTCAGAAAACAAGATTCTATCTCACCAATTACCCATTCAAATGCTTCCGTGTAAGGTGGCACTCCTTCAACAAATGCTTACTAGAAAATGTACTTCGAAGAGGAATGTTTAAAAGCAGAGTGGAATTATTTTGTGCTTCAATACTCATGGGGTCATCATCAGGAACAACCTTAAGTCTTTCGTGAAGCCTATCAATTGCTTCTACAATCTCTATGGCATGCATATCTGATGGTTTTCTCATATCAATTTTGAATTTCTTTTGGTTATTCTAGATGAGCCTCTTAAGATTTAAAGGTAGAGGCCACGCATTATCTCTAGTGGTTACAATATCCATACCTATTTGTTGTCGATCTGACTACAACTTTTGCATTTCTGCATGAAAAAAAATAGGGAACTCTCAGATTGTTTTCAAATCTTCCACATGGTCTGGTAACATGTAAGTTACTAGATTCCAATTTTATTCATCAAGTTCATATTTATAAGCATTTTCAAAACCCTTTTTTTTCATCTTCATAGAATCAAGGTTTTGTGACTCAATCCAAATAGCATACATACCATATTCAACATATATAAATTGAATAACATCACCAAGTGATTTCCTAACTGTCCCGTCATATTTAACCATGATATCCTCCATATCTTTTACAAGATGCCTCTGTATGTACATTGTTTCTGAAGTCTTCACAGTAGTATCTATCAAACCTTCTCTGACACTTTAATTATAATACCCACTCTGCTTCCATGTAATCCATTCAGATCCAGGGATAGGGAATGATTGGGCACAACCATAACTCCAATACCTTGTTGAAAATCTAAACAAGGCTTAAAGGCATGACCTGCCCCTGGCTGGCAGGCTACTCTTCTTTATATGGCTCACATTGCAGTAGTAATTCTATTACCTACAACATTGCTAATGGAACTTGATGTGCTTGGGATAATTATCACACTTTCAAGGCAAGAAGTGGAAATCATATACTATCTTATTTTCATTTTTTCTCTAACATATTTTGGCAATTTGACCATTTTTTTGGTCAGTAAGCACACTAGTCCTTTAACTATCCAGGTATGTTGCCTCATTTCATCTAAAATTAGTATTTTTCTTATGCTTTAAATTTAGTAATGATGTGGTATATTGTTTGATGCTCTATATGGAAATGTAAGTGATTATATATGATGGCATTAACAAATACTTTCCTATTTAAATATTTCATTATGTGGCTTTAGATTTATACTGTATGAGCTTTGTTAGAATGGTTTCATGCAAAAAAAATTTAAATATATTTTTTAAACTATCAAAATATCCCATAGAATCTCTTTCTTGACCTAAGAAAATAGGTGGTCCTTCTTATAACACCAAGAGTCTGTCAAACATATGAAAATCCTTCTACTTGGCTAATGTATTTTCGTCAAACATATGAAAAATCCTGCTACTTGGCTAATGTATTGTAGTAATTAGCTTGTTTAAAAATTGTTCAAATTTAAGTATTACCATAGTTGTTATAGTTAATTTTGATGAAAAATACCAATATTATATTATACTTTTACGACCTCAGTTACTCTTCATCAACTCAAGCATGAGATTATATTCGTGCCCTATAAGATTGAGGATGCATATTTAAGAACAGGTTGTCGAGATAATCTTCCCCATTGCAACGATCTTCATAATCATACATAGAAGGGTCAACAAATCTACAATGTAAGAACTGATTTTTGACTTGTACATCTATGTTTTCCTCACTGGTAGGATCACAGGGGTCATTGTTTAATTTCCTGGCTTCTGAATACCCTTTGAAATTGTCAAACTCAACTTCCAAGATATCAAATAAAAAATGACATTCGTTTCAGTTTGATTATTGACCTCTTAGCATAAAAAATTTTGGTGTTGGTTGTTGTGGATGTTGGCATATTTTCTTCATCTTCCAGATTGAGGATGGCCATAGGCCCTTATGCAAAGAAACTTGCATCATAGGATCTCGAATCATGTAGAAAATACCACTAATATTGTTTTTAGGTAGGCTTAAAAGCTTCATATAGTGTAATAACTCATGGATATGATCTTCAAATGATCAGAAACAAGGAAAATCATTCTTGTGACATAATTGTTACTTTTAGACCCTTTATCTAGGGTTTCCACTGATTTTTTGCACATCATTTATTTTTCAGAGTTGTGTCCTCTTCTTCATACTAGACTGAGTGTGAGAATACTCAAAGTGAGTGTATACTAGACTAAGTACATCTATAATATTTTTCTTGATCCTGTATCTTGAATAGAGACATTATATGTTTCAGGCCCTTTTGATTTTTCAATCTTCGAACATGATGATGATCTCCTAATTATTACAACGGAGGCACATGAGCGGTCACAACTTAGCATTATACCTTGGTGCAAGTATTGAAATTGCATATCAAGAAACTTCATTGTTACGAATCAATAAATATTTTTAAGTAGAATGAAAAATGACATTGGCTCTGGTTTCTCTTTCTATTTTTGATTCTACTAAAGGAACACACACTAGATTTGTGTGCCATCTCAGCTTGGATTTGGAGATTTTTTTGGAATCAGTCTTACACTCTAATCCTTGATTTATATTTTCCAGTTGATGATACCATGTCCACATAATCGCCATATTATTTTCTTTCCTAATTTGAATCGGTACCAAGTTGGTGGCTAATCATATTTATGATTCTTTGATTTATCTTCATACAACAATGGAACTTGCAAAATTTTAACATGGTGCACTCCTTTGAACCATTCCATCCAAACTTTCTCTTCTCAAAGATACTTCTAGGAGAATATTTTTATCTATTGCATAAAGTCAACTAAATTGTATCAATGACAGAAAATGTTATAGTTACATGGTTAAGGGGTTGTCACTGTGTCTCTTTCCCATCAATAGTGGCAGCATATCACATAGGGTTCAAAATCCTGAACTTGTTTGTGTGATGATGACATCAGTGAAGACACACATGCATGCCAATATGGGACTTTGGAGTGCTCAATGGAAAACACCAATTCCAGAGCCTTATTTCTCATCTTATCACTATAGTCTGACAACCCTTTTGACTGATTTAGTTCTTTTGATTTTGATATGGTAAAGGTCCTAGCTTAAACATAACTCTCTCCCTTTGAGGCACCAATGCGAGGATTGGGATGTATCCACTAAGAGCATACACAATTTCTATCATATCAGTTTATCTAATTTGATTTGGAGACTGTTTTAATTTGGGAATTTTTTTAATCACCTTTAAAAAATTTACTGGAAGTGAGAATGACTTCAAATTTCCGTTAGTCTAACAAAAATGTTTCTCATACGAGGATTCTGAAGAGGAAAAATCCATTAGTCTCCATCTCAGTGCCTCTTATATCCCCTGAAAATAAAGTTCTTAAAGGTGGGGAATTTGACCAGAAAATCCCATTAGTCTATCCTTTGGTAGCCTAAATAGAAGGAGGGTCCCTAGTTGTACAACCTGTTATCACTCTCCCCAACTTCCTAGGCTGAAAATAGGATTGAAGAAAGGCAACCACAAACAACCTTTTATCTAGGTAGCTAGCCCTACCTAATCAGAGAGGGCTTTGTCTATGTCACTTTTTTAAAATATTCATTTTAAGGCTGAGTACCAGATTTAGGCTAGATATAAGTTAATATCTTTGAAATTTGTTTTATAATTTGTTTGCTGGATAAAAATAATGATCATTGAAACTAAATTTGATTTCAAAGGCTGAATTGCAGAGAATAAAATAAGGCAATGTAGGTAGACTTATTGAGCATAATTAAGTTGTCATTGTGTATGTGATGATAGAAAAGGTAGGAGTCTAAAAGAGCATATAAAATGAATTCATTCTTTAGAAGAAATACATATTTATGAAAATCTTAATAAACAAAGCATATTACTTTTTTCTATTTATAAAATAGTAATATTTTCATACAAAAGCTGAAATGGAAGTGAAATAACAGAGAGGAAAGCACAATGCTCAAAAGAAATACAACATGACTCTCACAATATCTGCTGCAATTTCTTTGATTTCATTAAAAAGTGTACAAAATATCCACAGTAATACATAGAGTTCTCAAAACTCAAATTATCCAACCCATAGTACTTCGTATAGTGAAGTATTTATAGAGAAATTATTTTACAATAAATTACATAAATGCTATCATAATAGATAGGGTTTTATTTTCCAAATTATACTCTAACTAGAACAGGGAAATAAAGTTAATTGGGTGTGTTGGCGCTGCTCTAACATAAAACAATTGTTGAAAAGAGAGAATTGTGGACTGCGCTGGTTGTTGGTTGATTGATGATCTCGCAGAAGTTGACTTTTCTCTATTACAATTTACTCCTGAAATTCACACAAGTTTTCCCAGCGCTTTTCATCTGGGATGGTCAATTTTATTACCTTACGGTAAAATTCATATATTTCAGTGTACTTAGAAAAAGTGGGCCTCACCACGAAAATCTCTTTTATCTCATACTAAATAAAAATGTCATTGCTCAGTGTTCCCAACAATGCTCTTCCTGTCATTGTTCCTTTGATGTTTGAAAATTTGGCGGTATCTCTGGAAATTTCTTTAAGTCTTCTCCAATAATATTCTCTAGTCATCAATTTGTCATTAATTATAAATAGAGAAGGAAATCCCCTATGTGTCAACGACTCTATTCTGATGAAAAATATTTGCATTGTGATTTCCAGACTGTGGCACTTCTCCTCAAGCTAAGGAATTAAATTATTTTTTTGTGAGAACCTTCTTTACCTCTAGGATTGTTTTTGTTCTATCATCTATGCCCAAAGCATCCAGCTCATACCTTTTCTTTGAGTTCAGGAATTTGATATTTTTGTTTTTTGTAGTAGGCTTGTCTTCAAGTTGTGTCGTAATTGTTACAATGGCCTCATTTTCTTTTTGTATCAAATCCTTTTGATCGAATATAATCTGTATACTTGACCAAATTTCATTAATAGTTTCCATGATATATGACCAAATTATTTCTTTTACTTGGCCCAAAGTGTTTCCAATGACTGATTCCTTTTGCTCTTTTTTCAATCTCTCAATTAGCTTTTTAGCTCTTTTTGCTTCAGCTGCATGTGATATTTCATCTTTGGACTTCTGATATTGTAAAAATTGAATGTGTTCTTGTAGTTTATTTATCCTTCTTCCTGAATTGACATATTTTTCACTTCTTTAGTGAGCTACTCAGCTCCATCCGCAGTACTTGATGTAGAAGGTTAGGTTGTAGGAATAACTGCAAGAGGCACTTCTTCTAAAGGAACTTTATAATTTTTTTTTTGTTTGTTCCTTTTGTTTTATCATTTTCTCCATTTATGAATCCATCTGTTTTATTTGATAATTATGTTCCATAATCAGCTTCATCATTTCTGCTTTCTGGGATTTAGTCTCCTCAATGTCTTTTGCCAAAGGATCTTCTATGGATGGAATATTTAATTGCTTCTTTAATGTTGGTATGTCAGCATTTTTCTCTTTAATGATCTCTTTTGCTGCATTGACACTAGAAGGATCATATCCTACTTTGATAACCAAGTCTTCAAAAGTTTTGATTCTTGTGTCTTTAGCAAATGAAGAAACTTTCTCTATTTTCAGATGTGATTGGAAATTAGCCAAAGAAACCTGCAATTTTGAAAAACTCATAATAGTGTTAGTGAGAGTGAGTGAAATCATCTCACCAGTTTGCTTATGTAACTCCATTTGATCTATTGGATGTATGTCCTTAGTATCAAATTCAATGCAGTGTTTTTGTAATATATTGCTGACTTTGGCTATGGAATCTATGCTTGAAGAAAATCAAACTACAATTTTCCTTTCTCTGAATCAAAAGCTGAGAGATAGGAGTTTTCTTCCAAAACGAATTGTATATATTGGTCTTCAACATTTCATTATTCACTTTTATCTCCCTGAAGGTATCAAATATATTCTTCTCTTTTTCCACCTGTTGGAGTAGTAGGAGTGGAAGTATTTTAACCACGTGCTTGTGTGGAAGGAGGTGTCTCTTTGGTAATAATAACAACATCTTGTTTTGAATCCTTGCTAGGATTGAATTTTGGATTCATCTTTGCCTTCTTTCTGTAATGGATTTTGAATTCTTTGTTCGATGGGTTAGTCATTGGAGATGATTGATCTTCTTTGATCCATTTTCCTTCTCTCTCCTATGCAACTTGATGTAGACATTGTTTGTTCTTCATCTTCTTATAAATTTCCCTCAGTCCATTCATGTTGATTCATATATCTCTCAATTTTTGGTCTGTGTGTATGAAAATAATCTGTATATTTGTTCTATACCCTTAGTTTAGAAATAACACCAACTGGATCATATGACCATGTGAAACTGAGGCTGAATTGCATCTCTTTCAGCGATTTGCATGCTTCTTCCCCTGTTTTCTTGCTATTATAGATAAAAGGCCCTATCTGTGTCTTGATTTTGAATTGGGACTTCCTTTTTGCAGACAAAAATTGTACATCATCAACATTAAGCATTTTTCTGATGTATTATAATGCAAAAATACTCATTGGGAGTAATTTTGGAAATTTGGAAGGGGGAATCTCACAGCCATAGATTCTGAGTTCTGTGTAATTCTGATAGATATACCAATCTCCTATTCTGGCTTGATCTAATAGTTGCAACACTTTTCTGATTTCTTTACTAATCCTGGGCTCTGTAATGCTGGTTAGTAGATTGGGTGTTGGATGTAGAAACAATTCTATAAACTGCTTATATGAATATTTCTTTTATTCCTTCATCACTAATGTAGTCCAGAAAATAATTGATTGTTGATTTACCTCCTCGTCAAGTTTCTGTAATGAAAACTTGAATTTGTCTCCCTGAGAATATAAAATCAGATAAACTAACAGAGAGGCACATTTGAATACCTCTTCAATTAGGAATTTAACAAACTACTCATGAATGGAATCTACAATGAATTGGGTGGAATCGAATATGATGGAGTGTTTGGAATCTATGGAGAAAATGGACATGAATCCTATGATGGCTTCATCTACCTATTGATATGAATAATAACCAAGAAGGTAAGAGATAAATGTGATGATTTGTTTGGCTCTTTAAGAGAAAATGGATGATGGAAATGGACAATTCTTCTTTGGTAATGGGGTATTTTCAGTCATAAATAGCTCAAGGGTTTTAGCGTTTTTTTCAAAATCCAATTTCTGATATATTTCAATCAATTCTTCTTGAGAAAATTGAGTGGAATTCCCTATGATGGGGCTTGCATCATTTATTCTATGGTTTGGGAAGTTATGTTTACTAGAATATCTCTTGTAGAAGTGATGATAGCTCTTTCGTTAGGTACATACCAGGCTTGGCATTTTCTGACAAATTATGGGGTACTGTGGGTGTGAGGAAAGATATAATGAGGTAAATTTGAATTACACAACCCAATATCATCAAATTTATCAAGAAATTTATCTTCTAAATAGTAATACATTTCAAACAGTTCAAGCTCATAGAGGGTTTCATGAATCTTATGATCTTTGTCTACTAATGGTATATGATGGAAGTCAATTTAAGGATGAAGTAGCAGAATTACTGGTTCTTCCAGTCCTTTTTTCTTTGGAGGGATGATGGGCTCTATTTGAATGGTGGAGGTAAATTTTATGATGGAAAAAACAGAGGTTGAGACTAAGAGAAGACTTTGAAAATTGGAAAAATTGTTGACAACTGCAAAGAATGCTTTAAATAGTGGTCATATTTTTTTTCTGGAGTTCTGGAGATCTCTGTGAATTTTTAATTATCCTATATAGAGTAGAGCGAATAAAAAAATGAAGGCTTAAATGAGTTATTTACGATGATTTTATAAACATTCTGGCTTAATTCTCGTTGAAAGAGACATGGGTACATTAGCTTTAACGGTTAATACTGAATATAATTCAATAACAGTTATATGAGCACGGAAATTCATTTGATTGGACAGTGGAACAACCCATGTGGCATGAAACGAATGGCAGGAAGAGCAGGTGGTTTTCATCCAGCAGATAAGCAGAATTTCAGAGGGGTCCATCGAAGGTAAGTGGTTTTATGAGAGCGGGGTTGAAATCACGAACGGTCACGAAGCTGCGGGGTCAGATTATAAAACCAACCATTTCAGAACCGTCGCCCCCCCTCCCGACACTAAGTTTCAGATGATGAGGTGGGGCCGAAATCATGTTCAGGCCATTGGGTTAGATCATGGTGTAGTGGATGAATAGTGAGATGGGTGGTAGTTAATATACAACAGTGGTTAATGAATGGTGGGATAGGAGGGATAATAAATGTGATATGTTTTGGATAAGTGACCGGGTAGTGATATGTAATGAGTTATATGGGTAATGGAGGATGATGTGTAGGATTAATCCTATGGGCATGAGAATGATATTTCATATTTTTGAAGAATAAACAGTTTTAAGGAATGCGTTCTGAAATAACTTTCTCGGCAATTATTTTCCTTTCTTCATGGATAAAAGAAAAAATTATGAGATTTCTATCACATGCAGAGTTATATTCAAACTATAAAACAAGCTTTCTCCTTCAACCAGAATTTGGGAATAGAACGTAAGACAAATTTATTTATTTCATAATGGAAATGTAAATATTTTACATAGGCCGTTTAGAACCTAGAATTTACCTATATGAGATGAAAAACCTACCTTTAGACCTCTAAATGGTGATGAAATTATGTGAAGGAGTAACATACCAAGATAATACTTTGTCAATGACCAAAATTATTGCTGAAAACTAACCGAAAAAGATTTTTTTTTACTAATGATCTGATGAAAAACTCTCAAAAGAGATATTTTTTATCACTAATAAACTGACTCTAACATTGGCTCCATCTGGTGATGGAAAATCCTTCAGGAGGTGTCAAGAACACCATAGATCAGGTAGCCTTACCATTGCACTATGGGGTCAACTGGATAATGAAAAAATTTAAATAGACTAAAAATACTAACTTGACTGTGATTCAATAACTTACTAAAAACTATGAACTTTAAAAGAAAACAAGAGTTGTTGTAGGAGTATTATGCCCTTCTCCTTGGGCTTCAAACTTCTGCAAAAATTCTTGTGTTTTCTTGTATATCAAATGTAAATTGGTATATAGAATGGTAGTTAATTTCTTCCTCAATATTTCAATAAATATAATTCTTTAGAAACCTACCATTGATAGGTCCTCCCAACACTTCTTGCCTTTCAATATCTTCTAGCAAAAATGTTTTTTTTCCTATGAATGATATAATCTTGTAAGGTCCTTTCCACAGATTGTCACATTTCCCATGCTTTCCCTTATCTTCATTTCTAGCATCCCATCTTAGAAAAATATCTCTAATCTTGAAGTCATCAGCCTTTGTTTTTCTGTCAAAAATATTTTTAATTTTGTCATCCAACTTTGAAGTATTGTTGAAAACTTCATCTCTTGATTGTTGCAAATGTATCATCTGACTGATCCTTCTCTGAATTTCATTAGGCTCACTATCAACCTCCTGCAAAATCTTCATTACTGAAACAAACACGGAATAAGGGAAAATAGTTTCAACTCCATAAACAAGCTGAAATGGAGACATGCTAATTGATCTTTTTGTGCTCACTCTATCAATCCACAGAGCATTTGTAAGCTTCTTGTGCCAATTCCTTTTATTTTCATGTAACACATTCTTGACAATATTCACTAAAGACTTATTAGATGATTCTGCAAGTTCATTTACTTAAGGATAATATGCAATAGAATTACCAAGTCTAATGTGATATTTATCACAAAAAATGATCATCTTATTAGATTTTAAAGTAGTTGCATTATCAGTGATAATCTTGTATGGACAACCAAATCGAGATAGAATATTATTTTCAAGAAACTGAATGATAACAGAATCAATTGCTTGCCTAGTGGGAATAACCTCAACCCATTTGGTAAAATAATCAGTAGCAGTGAGAATCCATTTCTGTTGAGCTAAATATGGAGGATTAATTTCATCAATAAAGTCAAATCCCCATTCCTGGAACGATGCTTGAACTTTAATTGGTTTAAGAGGAAAAGATAAAAGTTTCTTTTTTCCTTGAAATATTTGACACTCATGAAAGCTATTGACTATTTTGTAGACATTATAAAATAAGGTAGGATAATAAGTACATGCTCTAAAAATTTTATTTGTTGTGGTTTTCCAATAAAGATGACCTCCACAATCACCCTTATGGAAATATATCATGACTTTATCGACTTCACCTTCAACTAAACAGTTCAACAATATTCCACTAGGATATTTCCAATATAGGACACCATTCAGAATGTAGTATTTCAATTATTTTAACTTCAATGATCTTGCTTTACTACTTTGCATGCCAGGAGGATGATTCATATGTTGCATAATATATACAATATCAGCATACCAGGGAGATAAAGAAAATATTTCAACTTATCTCAGGTAATGTTTCCATAGTTTGTTCATTAGACGATGCATAAATGAAGTTCATGTCTAAGGCATGAAGATAAGAATCTACCATTAGCTTTGCTAGGCCTTTTCCTTCAATAAATTTTGTGGGCTTAATCTCCAAATCATACTCTAGCAGGGCAACAATCCATTTACCTCGACGACCTTCTAGATCATTTTGTCTGAGTACTTCTTAACAACAGCATTTGGCACATAAGAAATGACATGGGAATGTAAAATGCACACTCTGAAATCCTTCAATGCTTTGACTAATGCTAAAGCTTGTTTCTTAATTATATTGTACTTTAAGGCAACATCTCTTATTGTTCTTCTAAAGAAAGCAATGGGTTGTTCTGTATTTTGATTTTTCTTTTCCATTAAAACAACAACAAGTGTATGCTCTGAAGCAAATGAAAAATTTATTAAATAAAGTGTATAGTCTAGGCTAATGAGAATAAGAGCATGAGATAGAGCTAAATTGACTTGATTAAATGACTTATTTTCTTCCTTAAGCCATTTTACTTTAGTATCTTTCTTCAACATGTCAGTAATCTGCCTCAAATTTTCAGCAAGATTGGGAAAACATCTTCTTAGAAAATTAATTTTACCATTGAAAGATTGAATCTCCTTTTTTCTCCTAGGATAATCTAAGTTCTAAATTGCTTCAATTCTTGAAGGATCTACTCTTGTGCCATATTTAGATATAATATGTCCGAACAATTTACCTTCTTCCATAGAAAAAACTCTTCTTTGGATTTAATAAAATACCAAACTTTCTACATATTTGAAAAAATCTCTTCAAATGTTGCAAATGATGCTCATATTTCTTTGAGAAAATAGTAATATCATCAAGGTAAATGACTAAAAACAAATCTTTTTCATTTGTAAAAGCAATATCCATTGCTCTTTGAAAAATTTCCCCTGCATTCTTCAAATCAAAAGGAATTTTGGCATACATGAAAGTACCCTAAGGTGTGGTGAAAGTTGTCTTTTCTTGATCACCTGGGTGAACAAGAATCCAATTGTATCCTGAGTATCCATCTAACAAATAAATTCTAGATGATCCAACTAACCTTTTCAGAATGTGGTCCATTTTTGGTAGTGGATAATCACCCTTTAATGATACTTTGTTCAGATTTTGAAAATTAATGCACAATCAAATTTCTCCTGTCTTCTTTCTCACAGGCACTAGATTAGACATCCAGTTTCAGAAGGGATAGGAAACATTATTTCAGTGGTGAATAATGTGTTTTCTTCCTTCTGAATAGAAGGCAACAATTTGGGATTCATCCTTCTAATCTTCTGGCGAAATGGTTTTTGACCTGGTTTCAAAGGAATAGTGTTTTGAATAATGCTTTTATCATAGACCTTCAAATCAGAATATTCCCAAGCAAATACATCTGAAAATTGAGAAATAAATACTTCATACATAGATTTCATTTCTGGACTCAAGGATTTTGAAATCTGGACCATCTTTGGCTTTTTTGAAGTGCCAAGATTTAGATCTTCCACTCTCACTTTTGTTGGTGACATAGTAGGCTTTCTTGCAACATCATCTTGGTCAAAAAGTTCTTCCAAATGTACCAAACCTCTTGGAATATAATTGTCTTTAAGTTGTAGTACTTGCATCTCTATAGCATTAATTTCCTGGTTATATATTTGGGCATTGATGAATTCTTCTTCTGTCTGCAAGAGGTTAATTATTTGCTTATCTCTTTGAAATACTTTCCAATATTGAACATTTTTAGGGACAATAGGGCGATGCTTGACATTTATTTCATATTTTTTTTTTGGATACAATGGGATTTGTAACATACTAGAAAAAGTGGAAAGAGAATCAACAATAACATTGTTGTTTCTAGGAATTAATAACAAAGTATATTCAGGATTTTTTTTGAGAATATCTAGTATTGCATTTCAGTAAGCTCTCATTCTAGGATGTTTGGCCTGATACTCTCCTTTTAATTTCTTGATAACTAACTCGGAGTCACCATATACAGAATTTTTCTTTGCACCAATATTTGTTAAAAAATTTAGGCTAGCACTCAAGGCTTCATATTCAACTTCATTATGTGTGCAGTCAAATGCTAGTTTGTAGGAAGAAATTGTAACATTTTAAGGGATGCCCAATGTTTTATTTATTGGGTTTTGAATCCATATTCCAATGCAAACACCTTCTTTTCCCATGGCTCCATCAAAATCCATAGTCCAGAGACTATTTTTTTCATCTGGAAGGTGCAAATGAGATGGTTGATTTTTGTTTTTTTGCTTGAGATACCTTTGTTGTATCCAAAAAAAAATATTCTTGTTGTTTTCTTATTTTCTTCTTTAGGAGATGTATTCAATTCTAAACTATTTGGCACTATTTTAAAAATTTTTGTCTCTGCCAATTCTAAAACATAATTTGAATTTTCTGATTTTTCTTCAATAAAAAACTTGGAAGATGATGAGAATTCTTCATTAAATAAAATAAAAGATTCTAAATCTGTATGTAAAACATGAATTGGATGATTGTTAAGATTTACTTTGGTACTGATCATATACTTCATCTTTCTTTCTCTGTAAATTTTCCTAAATTGTCCAACAATAGTAATTGTTGCTTATGAAAATTCAAGATGCAATGTTCCTCTAAGCTTTGATCCACATGATATAGAAAGTAGAATTCCATACATAGGTGTGACGTCAGCCACAACAACATCCATGATGACATTCTTGGTTGGAATTTGTTTTAATGATACCACTAAATCATTGATAAGACCAAGAAATTTCACCCTCCCTAAGTCAAATGAATACAAATCATGGTAAGGTCTTGTGATTTATAGTCCTAATTTTTCCATAAGGGATTTTGGCATGAGGTTGTGGGATGATCCAAAGTCAAGAATTTCATTATGAAGAATAAAATCATGGATATTTAGGCTTAAGTAATAGGGCGAAACTTCACTATATTATTATGTGCCATCAACAACAGGACCAAAAAGAAGCTCAGGATGATCATCACTCAAGTTAATTATATCAAATATTTGATCAACTCTAAAAAACTTAGCAACTTGAATGTTGTACTAATAATTTTTCATTATCTCAGTGAGAGGAATAGAGACCTTCAATTTAGCAATTTCATTTTCAAGGGAAAAATGAGTAGGATGCTTATCTACCTCTTTAAGTAATGTGTCTTTCCTTTCATGCGGTTCTTTCGATGAATAATATTCATTCTGTCCTCCATCTTGAACTTATTGATATTTTCTTTGATTTTTGGTGGATTCTTCATTAGCTTTGGGAGAGGTAGAAGTAGCAAGTGCCTTTTCTTTTCTTTTGGTTTGAGCAACCAGTTCTTTTTGCTGAGTATTGGTTTGAGAGTTATGCTTCTTTTGATTGGCAATTAGAGGAAAATTTCTACTCCTCAAACCATACAGCCTTTGAACTTGGGTGAGGTAATTTTGATATCCTCTTTGATAATATTTAGTGCACATTAAGTCTTCATTTGACATGACATATTGTTTGTCTTATGATGCATAAATTACTGCGGAGTATTGATATTCTTTAGTGAGGAAGAAATGTTGTTGATTTTCCTCAAAAAAATGGTTTTCCCTAGACATTTCTTCTTCATCATCTTCATCAGGGCCTTCAATATAATTATCCTAGAATGGTTTCAGAACTTGCTGTTGACTTTGTGGATCTTGACCCCTCTGTTCCCTTTGTTTGATCATGTATTGGAGTTGCTGATTTTGACCCTGAAATTTGGATTTCTTATAGAAGGTTTAACTTGTCGATCAACAATGGACATATTATCCATAATTCTATCCATAGCTTTGATTAAAGTATCAATTTTTCCTTCTGATGAAGTTGATGCTTCTTTTATTGTGAATATTTTCTCTGTTTTGACCTTGGACTTTTTAATAATCAGATTGGCCTCTACACCCAATGCATTTCTTTGCATTTCTTCCAAAGTTGATGGGTTTCTCTCCCTCATATGATAGGCCATTTCGGGATCAAAACCATTAGCATAATGGAGAAAAGAAAGGCCTAGGGGAGGATTTATATTATTAGGAATTGAATCGTGTATCTTGTTAAATCTAGCTATGAATCTGGACATATTATTTGTATTCCTTTTCAGTGCATTATATTCAGCTAGAATTTGCAGTGGATTTTTCTTCTCTTCCCATTTTTCCATGAACAACTCAATTAGTTGTTGTGAGGTACCAATTGTACCAGCTCCAAGAGAGTGAAACCATTTCTCTACTTGTCCAGAAAAAAATTGAGAAATAGTATGCACCTTAGCATCATCATTGTATATTTCTTCAAGGTCTATAAAATCAATTACTTTAGCCACATGCTGATAGGTTGTAATTTCTGATGTTCCATCAAAGAGAGGTAGCCTCTGACCATAGTTTTGAGGTAGAGGAATAAGCTAACCTAGTAGAATCATTGGAGAAAATCTGGCCAAGGTTAATGGAGGAGGTGGTGGAGGTCTGAATTTTGATGTGGATTGAATAAAATTTTGTGAAGGTAAAGATGGAATGAAAGGAGGAATAGATGGTGTAGCTATATGAGAATATGAGGTAAAATATGTACCAAATTTATATTTTTGATATTGAAAATAGGCCTTTTCATAGGTTTCTTCAAATTTTTCTACTAAGCCTTTGAGTTTATGGAAATTGGACCAAACTTTAGTATCAGTTTCAGACTCAAAGGTTTCCTAAAAATGGTGTAAAAGACTCAAAATCAAAAGGATCGAAAGAAGATTCCGAGAGAAAATTTTTAGACTTGGTTCTAATTAAAGATTTTTCAGATTTTTGAGAGAAAGCCAAATCTTCTAAAAAAAACTTCGTAGGCAAGGAATTTGATTTAATCGGTGGAGGAAAAACTCTTCCTAGTTTTCGAGACTTAGTTTTTTGTTATCTCAAAATAATTTCAGGATTATATACAAGTGGTGATGGATTAGGGTCAGGATTTGACCTGGCATATCTTTTTTGAGCCAGCTTAAGATCAGAATTATATATTTTGGCTCATGTTTTGACTTCAGCCTGTTCAGAAAAAGCTTCCCAGGGAATATTTAAGAACCATTTCCCTGGAAATGGCGCCAAAAAGGTTATCACTCTCCCCAACTTCCTAGGCTAAAAATATGATTGAAGAAAGGTAACCACAAACCAACTTTTAGCTAGGTAGCTAGCCCTACCTAAGTAGAGAGGGTACTCTCTATGCCACTTTTTTAAAATATTGAATTTAAGGCCGAGTACCAAATTTAGGCTAGATATAAGTTAATATTTTTGACATTTGTTTTATAATTTGTTTGCTAGATAAAAATAATGAGCAGTGAAACTAAATCTGATTTCAAGGACTGAATTGCAGAGAATAAAATAAGGCAAGGTATGTAGACTGATTGAGCATAATTAATTTTTCATTGTGTATGTGATGATAGAAAAGGTAGGAGTCTGAAAGAGCATATAAATGAACTCATTAATTAGAAGAAATACACATTTATGAAAATCTTAATAAATAGAGCATATTATTGATTTTTGTTTATAAAATAGTAATGTTTTCATGCAAAAGCTGAAATGGAAGTGAAATATCAAACAGGAAAGCGCAATGCTCAAAATAAATACCACATGAATCTCATAATATCTACTTCAACTTCTTTGATTTCATTAAAAAGTGTACAAAAGCTCCACAGTAATACACAAAGTTCTCAAAACCCAATTTATCGAACCTAGAATACTTCGTACAATGAAGTATCTATAGAAACTTTATTTTACAGTAGATTACATAAATTCTATCTTAACAGATAGCATTTTATTTTCCAAATTAGACTCTCACTGGAACATGGAAATAAATTTGAATGGATGTGTTGGCGCTACTCTAATAGAAAAGAGTTGCTGAAAAGAGAGCATCGTGGATTGCATTAGCTGTCAGTTGATTGATGATCTAGCATAAACTAACTTTTCTCTTTTACCATTTACTCATGAAATTCACACAAATTTTCCCAGAACTTTTCATCCGAGATGGTCAATTTTATTACCGTACGGTGAGCTTCATCTATTTCAGTGTACTTGGAAAAAGTGGGCCTCACCACAAAAACATGTTTTATCTCATACTGAATAAAAATATCATTGCCTAGTGTTCCCAACAATGCTCTTCCTATCATTGTTCCTTTGATGCTTGAAAATTTGGCGGTATCTCTGGAAATTTGTTTAAGTCTTCTCCAATAATCTTCTTTGGTCATCAATTTGTCATTAATTAAAAATAAATAAGGCAATCCCTTTTGTGTTAGAGGCTCTATTCTGCAGAAAAATATTTGTACTGTGATTTCCAGACTGTGACACTTCTCCTTAAGCTGAAGAATTAAATTATTTTTTTGTGAGAGCCTTCTTTACCTCCATGATTGTTTCTGTTCTATCATCTATGCCCAAATCATCCAACTCATACCTGTTATTTGAGCTCAGAAATTTGACAATGTTGTTTTTTGTAGTAGGCTTGTCTTCAAGTTGTGATTTAATTGTTACAATGGCCTCATTTTTTTTTTGTATCAACTCCTTGTGTTAAAATATAATCTGTATACTTGGCGAAATTTCATTAATATATTCCATGATATATGCCTAGATTGTTTATTTTACTTGTCCAAATGGTTTCCAATGGTTGATTCCTTTTGTTCCTTTTGCAATCTCTCAGTTAAATTTTTAGCTCTTTGTGCTTCAGCTGCATGTGAGATTTCATTGTTAGACTTCTGATATTGTAAAAAATGTACTTGTTCTTGCATTTTATTTATCTCTTCTTCCTGAATTGACACATTTTGCACTGCTTTAGTGAGATGCTCAGCTCCATCTATAGTACTTGTTGTAGAAAGTTGGGATGTAGGAATAACTGCAAGAGGCACTTCTTCTAAAGGAACTTTAGAAGTTTTTGCTATTTGTTCCTTTTATTTTATCATTTTTTCCATTTATGACTCCATTTTTTTTTAGCATTATGTTCCATAATTAGCTTAACCATTTATGCTTTCTGGGATTTAGTCTCTTCAATGTCTTTTTCTAGAGGATCTTTTGTGGCTCAAACCTTAAATTGCTTCCTTAATGCCGCTATGTCAACATTTTTCTTTTTGATGATATATTCTGTTGTATTGAAATTGGAAGGATCATATCCTAATTTGATCACCAGTTCTTCGAGAGTTTTGATTCTTGTGTCTTTAGAAAATGAAGAAACTTTCTCTATTTTCAGCGGTGATTGGACATTAGCCAAAGAAACCTACAATTTTTACAAACTCATAGCAGTGTTATTGAGAGTGGATGAAATCATCTCATCTGTTTTTTTATGTAACTCCATTTGATCTATTGGATGTATGTACTTAGTATCAAATTCAAATGCAGTATTTTTGTAATCTGTCACTGACTTTGGCTATGGAATTTGTGCGTGAAGAAAAACAAACTACATTTTTCCTTTCTCTGAATCAAAAGTTGAGAGCAACTTGCTCTAAGATCTGGGAATTTGCTTCCAAAACTAATTGTATATACTAGTATTCAACATTTCATTCTTCAATTTTATCTCCTTGAAGGTATCAAATATTGTCTTCTATTTTTCCCCTGTAACAACTGTACTAGGTTGAATGACTTGATGTTGATCTTGAGAAACTATTGGAGTAGTAGGAGTGGAAGTATTTTGACCACCTGCTTGTGTGCAAGGAGGTGTCTCTTTGGTAATAATAACCACATATTTCTCTGAATCCTACAACATATGAACAACATATGAGGATGCTACAAGAGGAGGAGAGGAGGCTCTTCAATTCTATCCTTGCAGTTTCTTGGGGATAAGCAACATTTTGGGAGGGGAGGATTGTAATATTCTTAAATTAGAATACAGCTAATTGGAACATTAATTTTTTATTTTTCTTCTTACTTAGAAGAATAAAAGTGTATGGAGACCCATAAATATCCTTAGTAGGAATAAAAACACTCCTAATGTGAAAGGAGGTCATCTAAACGTTGGATTGAAGACCCTTATGTGTGAAAAGATGATGGATCATGTAGATTGGGTCAACTTTGACCAAATCAAACAACGCTGGTATGGAAGGAGTAGCATTCATTGAGGGAAATCGCAGTTTTGGAGGGAGAATCCATGCTTGGAAGTAGTGGCTTTAATGATTTGGGCCCAAGGTGAGGAAGCTCACCAATAATATAAGGGGATGGCGGCCATAGAAGGCGTGATTGGATTATTATTTTGATATGGTATGTATGACTTGTTTCTCTCTTTAGTTGTTTAGCTAAGATTGCAGTGTTTTTTAGCACAAGGGTGTTCCCAAGCGGTAATCCCACCTTCATCCTTAGGGGACTTCGAGTGCCCACTCAGGAGAAGTATTTGCACTACATTTTCACATTCTGGCATAAGGCCAAGCTTCATATTTCTTCTACATCACATTTTCTTCTTAGAGTTGTGTTGTGTTGTAGGGTGCATTAATGGAGGACTGTAGTGGGTGTTTTCTGATCTTGTTTTCAGTGGAGGAAGGTTTCCTTCCATTGGGATTCCAGTAAAGAAGCCCCTTGAGCTTTAATGATATATTTCGCATTAGGCCAAGGTGTTTTTATCCCCAACAGCGTAGTTTCTATCTGGATCTGCGTTATTTTAGGGAGGAGTTGCAAGGGTGGTTGCAGTGTGTGGTTTGGGAGGTGATTTCTTCAATGGAGGGGACAACCTTTCATCTGGAGGATCTATTGGAGAAAAGCTACTTATTTCTACATCGGATTCAACCATATATTCTCATTCATTTTGTTGCAGCAAACCTTTAGTCCTAGGGCTGCAGCTCATATTTGTATTTTTGTACATTTTCCAGGAACCCTCTTGGGTTGTCTTGGAAGGATGATATAGAGCCTAGATCTATATGTGTAGCATCTATTGAGGCATATATCATTATTTTTACATAATTGTATGATCTCCAGCTGTATTTATGCCTGTTGTGACTGACCTATAGCAGCTCTCCGATATTTTGTGTAGTAGCAACATTTCAATTTTGAGAGTGATTGTTTATGGGAGGCTTGTTTGCTCATATCATATGATTTGTGCCTCACTATTTTATATTTATTTACTGTTCATACTCATAATAGAATGGCTCCATATTGGTCTATTGTATTTGTACATTGATTTACATTTTTATTTACATTATTTTGTTCATATATTGTTTCTTTCCCCATTTGGGAATATGACATACCTTCTCCCTATTACGACAGCCACCCAATTGATCCTAAGGGAGGTAGGCCTCCTCAAGTTATATGAAAAGGCTACATCCCTGAAGGGCCATAGTGGGTTATTGGAACAACTCATCTTCAGGTGGGATGCCCACCGATAGGCTTTTTGGGTCGGTCTTGGTTAGTGGTACGCACCCACTCAGGAGGACATATATTTGATTACTGGCATGTCTAGGAAAGTGAAAGATTTTCCCTAGTTCCTAGATTTCCCCATTGCCTATGCAGCAAGGATTCAGCTGGCATACTCCCAAAGATACTTTAGGGACGATATAGTTTTTCGTGTAGTTTTTTAGGTGTCCGGTGGTCAGTTACATATTTCTTCATTTGGTGCAGATGAGGTGAGGTGCCTCTCACTACTGTTGATGACCATTGCACACTATACCAGAGAAGGGAAATGAATTAGTCGCTCGCTTTCATTTTATGTTGATTCTTTATTCTAAGCACCACAACTTGTAAGATGGTCTATGATTTTTTTTGTGGAAGTTTTGTACAACATTAGATAGATGTCGTTCTCAGGAACATGGGAGGTTGTCCTTCCCTTTTGCTTCGGAGTTATTTTGTTTATTTTTTGAAAGGTTTCTAGAGACGAGGCCTACTTTTGTTCAGCAACCTTGTAGGCCGATGTTGCATGTACGAATGCAGATATGGGGTGGCAGCAGATGATGCCAAAGTGGGGCTAGTTTGAATTTCCCGCTAGGATATCTCCTGGTGCACTGTCGTTGCTATCCAATGTTGATGATCACTCCTTCATTCTGGTGCCATGTCTGTATGCCAGTTTGGATTGGCGAGGGTGTAACAACATCCTCTTCACATAGGATGATCCACTGGATGCGAGAGGTAATATTAATGTTTTCTTTAAATTAATATAGTTTCATTTTATTATCATAATTAATTAATTAGAATTATCAAGTTTATTCTAACATGTTCTTTAAATTGTTTTATTAAATTAATTAATGAAGATGTCTAATTATTGTTTTGTAATATATATTTTTTAGATATTGGGACATTCGTTGGGGATAATATTCCACCCCCACCGAATGATATAGGTGTAGATGTTGATGAGGAAATGGAAAATGCGAAGGATCAGGGTGAGAGACCTGATCTTGATCAGGTGTAGATACCTGCGGGGCTGAGGCATAGGCCAGACACCTAATTTAGGATGGAGTTGGGTGACCAAATATGTTGACTTCTAGTTGATGAGGGAGTATTCCTGGCTATTATTAGAGAGGTTCAAGCTAATCTTAGGCTCACAGAGCTTTGGAGAGGCATGCCCCGTGATATGTTAACCCTCATGCATCATATTGTTCTAGCTTCCAGAGCACTAGCGCAGGCTAGGAGGGGTAGGAGTTGTGGAGATGCACGACAGAGAAATGCCTCATCTGATGATCATGATCATGAGGATAATGATCATAAGTCTAGTAATCCACCTCCTCCTCCTTCACCTCATGGAGGAGGTCATGATGAGCAACAAGCATCTAGTCCTAATTAGCAGGCATCGTATAAGCAATATACACCATCATAGTAGACACCTAGTCCTAAGCAAGCACCTGATCCTGAGTAGGAGGGTCAACATGAGGAGGTAGGTCCATCATCATAGGCCGCACCCTCCACGTCTGAGAAGGCTGCTCCATCAACAAGTCATTAACAAGCAGTTCTTGAGTAGACTACACCATCGACTAATCATCAAGCACCTTTGGATTAGGCACACTATCTATATGATCATGAGGTTGCACCATCGACTAAGCAGGCCTTGACTAGTACTAGTATTTATGTACCACCAGATATTTGACATTTATATGTAGTTATATTATAGTTGTATCTTTTTGACATTATACAGTGATATATATATATATATGGTTCATGTATTTTATCTCCATGTTGATGTACTTAATTTACATGTTGGTGTTCATCACGATGTGTATATTGTTAGGTCATGTTAGATATGTTCATCTAATATGATTGCAGATAGAAGTGTATGTGATAGAAATTTTTTGACATGAGATTTATATTTCATGTTTGTGTTGTGATGATGTTATACAATGCTTGTGTTTTGTTATATGATCATGATCATGATGATTAGATGATGTTAGCGAATTTCAATGTCTATTTTGGTCGAATATGATGTTTGTACGATGGTTATCATGATCGTGATGTTTATTTTTAATATTAAATCATGATATTTATTAAATATTATGTCATGATTGTAATTGAAATTTTAATTTTAATTGTAAGTAAAATTGTAAAATTGTAATTGTAATTGTAATTGTACGCAATTGTATTGCGAAATTGTAAAATTTTAATTGTAATTGTATGTATTCATTTCATGATTCAATTTTATTAAATTTGTAAAATTGTAAATTAATTGTCAATTTTGAACCATAATTACTACCATAAGTAAAATCTATACCGTAAATATTGTTAAATTACCATAATTGTAAATTTGTAAATTTTTATGAATATAAATAATTGTAAAATAATAAATCTAGAATAATATGAATTTTTTTAACATAATAAAGTTTAGAAAATAATGCAAATAACTTCATGTTTAGAATTATCATTATTTTAATATGATCTTACATACTAAAAATAACAGTATACATTTTGAAGATATAATTCACACACATTTAAAGCAAGCAAGTGGTTGTATTATTTTAGGAATTTCAATTATAAAAAAAAAAACTTTATACAGTACACTATTGCTTTCGAGATCAACATAATTGAAAATTATCATGTGAAATTGTTTTAGCATTAACACAATGCAAACGAATTAATTCAAAATACATATTATAATGTTTCGAAAAAAAGAGTCGTAGTTATAAGGTAATTAAATACTCTTCTTTATAAAAACCCATCTTAAAAAGTATAAATGATGAAATAACACATGTACCTTATCACTCTCGGTTCTCATGATCACCCTCATTATCTTCCAGCTCGCTTGGCATGATAACACTATTGTTCTCAAAAATATGTTTTGATCTAGGGTCATGTCTCAATATGAACCACCAATCCCTATCCAACACATCTGGGTAAAGAAAGCCTGGTTTCAGTGTTTAGGGAAACATAGGGCTCCTTAGCTTCATCCCACATCTTTATAAAGTTGATACATATCAACCTACTATTGCGATATTCCTTTAAATTATTATGATCAAAGGTGTCCCACCACATGCACCTAAAAATAACCGATTTGAAAGAAGACAAATCCACTTCAATGATCTCTTGTATCTTTCCAACATAACCTAATGTCCCTCGTACTAGGTTTTGATCACGGTGGCTAGCTCCACTAGATTGATTGAAATCGACTTCCACTCCACAGTATTGTGTCATGTGTCCATCATCGACATTTTCTGTGTCAAAATGGTGTCCATATGCCCACATAGATGGGAAAAAATTGACCTATTAAAAAGTTAAAAAATCATAGTGTCATGTGTCTTATAATAACCCAACTGTTAAAATATGAAATATAGATGTAATTAAATTTCAAAGGTGAATTATCAAGTTTAAAATATACAAAAATATATTATTACCGAGTGGGTGAACCCAATCCCTAGGTTTAGCGCATCCTCTTTAGCACACGGGTAACGACTGGTTGCAACATATTTCTCTCTGAGTTGGTCAGAAACCCAAATTTTGGGGCATATAATTGGCATATTTTCTTTTAAATGATCATGATAAGGCACACTTCTACCATTCAACTATCTGAATTATTTCCTGTCACTATCCCATCTCATCCTCTTTTATTTGTACAATGTGACCCATGGTTGTGTCACTTTCGAATTGTAAAGAACAAATTTATTGATTGATTCAATTTATGCATTCACTGATGAAATACAACTGACATATAGTAAATATGAGATCAAAATATACATTATATAAAATTTCTACATGAATATTTACTTTGTGTAAATCTGAAAAATTATAAGTCACTTACTCTTTATCAAGTGCCCTTTTCGATTTGTTTGGAGCATATCCCCTTCTCTTTTATCTTCATCCCTTTTATTGTCCCAAATCACCACACCTAGTCTGTTTTCGATCTGCTTGAGGTACTCACTGGCATAATAGAAAGACTCATACAATATGTACCCCTCGACCATAGACCCCTCAAGTTTTTCCCTTTGTCGAACAAACCCTTTCAATCTCTTCATTTACCTCTCTAAGAAGAACATCCGATGACAAGAAACCACCCCAACTAATTCAACCTCATCTACTAGGTGGATTAGAATATGAACCTGCAAGTCCAAGAAACTCATCGGAAATTCCTTGTCAAACATACAAATAATCTCAAATATCTCTTGATGCCACTGTTGAATGCTAGCCACATGAATCTTCATTGACGTGATCCAATGTAGGCGCATTAGACACTAGCCAACAATGTAGGAGTTTTGTCCACATGTTGTGGCTAGGAGGGTTTGAAAACAGTCGAATTGTCACAGCTAGGTGTCAATACCTTAGCTGATTGTATTATTAGATCAGTTAGAGTCGTAGAAGTTGAATAGCTCAGTTAGTCTATCTGTCATATCCCAGTTAGTTGAATTGTTTTAATTAGACTGTTGATTTCCTGAAACGGTCCTCTCAGAGGAACCGAAGAGTCATAGGTTTATGTATATAATTGTAAACCCTCGGATGTATGAGGGGGAAGAAGAAGGGAAGAGATTCTGCAATAAACTCCGTGTGTTACAATTGCTTCCAATTAAATAGTTTCAGTGCGCATTGCCATAGAGTCATTTTGAATCTTTAAGTGTGAAAAGATTGTTTAATTGCGAAGTGATGAACTCTGTGCATGTATAATTGAACTCCTGTGTGAATCCCACATATCTCTATTTTTTGTTTACCTAAATTCATTCAAATAATCCCTGTGCGTTTAACCCCATTCATAGAAGAACTCTGCGTAAAACCGTGGTAAATTAACTCTGTTTTATGATAATAGAATTCCTGCTTTATAGAGAGAATTACATTTGTTTGTTGGTAATCAGAATTCCCAACCCGAGTCGCAACCCTAAGTTAAGGCAGACGAAGGATAACACAACCCCGTCGTAACTTGGGTTAGTCACTGTTCAAAACCACGAGCGGTTTCCGGATTTCATCGCACCATTTTTGCGGAGTAGGCGATATTTCTGGGTCGAGGAGCGATTCCATAGACCTGTTGACGCGTGGCAAGGTGGACCCCCGGGAAACCACCGTCCAAGCGCGCCATCGTGCGTTAAACTTCGACGTTGGATGTCGAGCGATATGCGTACGAGCCATCGATCTGGGCAAAGGCCATCGAAGGATCTTCGTTTGACGGTGATGCACGAAGTTTAAACAGGGTACGGCGCGCGCATGTGATTGGGCCATTGACATATATGTGGGGTCGGGCCGAAGGATTATTGTAGCGCCGGTTATTTTTAAAGTGCCGGGATATTATATAAGGCGCGGAGAATTACTTAAAACACAAAGGTTCATTAAAAAGCAATATTAATATATACAACGCACGAAGGTATAAACTTTGGTCATGAAGTTAGGAAATAAGATATAAGCCGGGAGATACCGTTTCATATTCAAAGCTGTTGAATATAGTTATTTATCAATTTTCTCCAAAATTGATAAATAAAATTGCCAAGGAATTGTAAGTTGACCACGTGGAGCCAAAGAACGAGGGTAGAGTGAAAGGGAGCTGACTTTCAGCTGTGTGACTGCGTCATTTGTGGTATCAAAGCAAGTCTGAAGTTGTTTTGCTGACATGGCAATCCGAGTTGGTACAGGTGCTGGCAGAAGAAGACCTGTTGCCAACGCAGAGGTGTTGGGGATGTTGCAGAGGGTCGAGGCCAGAATGGATGCCATGGAGCAAAGACAGCCCAGAGATTCTGAAGACATCAGTGAACCTGAGACGGAAGAAGCAGAAGAAAATGTTGAAATTCCTCCTGACATGAGGCTCCTTAGAACTGTTCTGGGGTCTGCAGTTAAGCCCAGAATTGAAGTGTCAAGCTATGCGGGGGGACTGAATCCAAAGGAGCTGGTGGACTGGATGAGTGAAATGAACAAGTGCTTCGATTATGAAGAAATAAGCGAAGATAAGAAGGTCAAGTTTGCAGTAACAAAGCTGAAAGGACATGCTGCACTTTGGTGGGATGGAGTGCAGGCAGAAAGGAGGAGAGTTGGCAAGCAACCTATCAAGAGCTGGACTAGAATGATGGCTAAATTAAAAGGTAAATTCTTGCCTAGTGATTACCAGCTGACATTGTATAAGCAAATGCAGAACCTGAGACAGAGGTTGCTGACAGTAAAGGAATACACAGAGGAATTCTACAGAGTGAGCATAAGGGCTGGGCAATTCCAAGACACACCTGAGAAGACTGCCAGAAATGTGAATGGTCTCAAACTGGAGATCCAAGATGAGATTGGTCTCCTGTCTCCTAAGATAGTGGAAAAGGCCTACCAGATGGCCTTGAAAGCAGAGGAGAAACTCCTGAGGAAGCAGTCTGCCAAGAAGAGAGGTACTTTCCGTGGAAAGGGAAGTCAGGGTCATAGAGGAAAGACTGCTACACCCAGGGATGGAGCTAACAGTAGCTCACCTCAGAATGCATCTACAGAGGATGATGTAAGTGGCAGAAGGGGTTCTTACAGAGGAAAAGGAAGAGGAGGCAGAGACAGAGGCAGGGGTAGAGAATTGAGGTGTTATAGATGTCAGCAAGTAGGACACAAGCACTATGAATGTCCAGAGAATGTGGGTGTTGGTCCAAGAAATGTTGTTGTTGCCCAGGCTAGAGAAGAAGCAGATATCGAAGAAGAAATTCTTCCAGAGAGGGGAGAATCCTTGGTGGTGAATAAGGTCCTGTTGAAGCAAGCCAAAGAGGTCACTGAGCCTGCACAAAGAAAGACTTTGTTTAGGAGCATATGCAAAGTCCAAGGGAAATGCTGCCAGCTAGTCATTGATAGTGGCAGCACAGACAATCTGGTTTCCACTGAGGTAATAGAAAAGTTGAAGTTGAAGACAAGGGAGCATCCAACTCCCTACAGGGTGTCCTGGCTGCACAAAGGGCACCAGCTGGTTGTAAAAGAGCAGTGTGAGATAGAGTTGCAAATGGGAAAATATAAAGATAAGGTCCTGTGTGATGTAATGCCCATGGATGTGTGTCATATACTGCTGGGTAGACCTTGGCAGTTTGACAGAGCAGCAGTGCATGATGGCAAGAAGAACACTTACAAGTTCTTCAAGGATGGGGTACATCATACATTGGTACCCATGGAAGAAGGAGAGCCATCCAGCAGAGTGATTGATCCAAAGACCTTGTTGCTGAGCGGGAAGGAATATCTGCAGCAGATAGAAGAAGAAGAGGTAAGATTTGCTTTAGTTTGCAAGCCTAAAGTAGTTCTTACTTCTACAAAGATTTTTGATTTACCAGTAGAGATACAAGAGATGTTAGATGATTACTGTGACATTGTTGTGGATGATTTACTTGATGAGCTGCCACCTGTGAGGAAGATCAGCCACCAGATAGATTTTATCCCTGGTTCAAATATGCCAAATAAGGCAGCCTACAGAATGAATCCCAAGGAAAATGAGGAAATCAGGAGACAAGTATAGGAGTTGGTGGATAAAGGACTGATCAGAGAAAGTTTGAGTCCATGTGCAGTACTAGCATTTTTGAGCCCAAAGAAAGATGGGGGCTGGAGGATGTGTACTGATTCCAGAGAAATTAATAATATCACAATCAGGTACAGATTCCCTTTACCCAGAATTGAGGATTTAATGGACTGTTTGAGTGGTGCTAAATATTTCTCAAAGATAGATTTAAAGAGTGGATATCATCAGATTAGAATAAGAGAGGGTGATGAGTGGAAAACTACCTTTAAAACAAATGAAGGGTTATATGAATGGATGGTAATTCCTTTTGGGTTGTCAAATGCACCAAGCACTTTTATGAGACTTATGAATGAAGTGTTGAAAGAATTCATTGGTAAATTTGTGATAGTATATCTGGATGATATATTAGTTTTCAGCAGAACTAGAGAAGAACATTTAAGGCATCTTAATCATGTTTTGAAGAAGTTGCACCAAGAGAAACTGCTGATAAATTTGAAGAAATGCTCATTCATGAAGGAAGAGTTGGTGTATTTGGTGTTTTTTGTTTCTGCAGAAGGATTGAAGATGGACCCGGAAAAGGTTAAGGCAATTGTGGAGTGGCCTTCACCCAGGAGTGTTTTTGAGGTAAGACGTTTCCATGGACTTGCTAGCTTTTACAGAAAGTTTATAAGAAAATTCAATAAGATTAATGCACCCATAATAGAAACAATAAAGAAGAACAAACAACCATTTAAGTGGACTGTTGAAGAAGAAAGGAATTTTAAGTTGCTGAAGCAAAAGATAATAGAGAAGCCTGTTTTGATTCTGCTTGATTTTACAAAACCATTCCAAGTAAAATGTGATGCCAGTGGAGAGGCCATTGGAGCTGTGCTAAGTCAGGATGATAGGCCTGTGGCATATTTCAGTGAGAATCTGAATGACACCAGAAGAAAGTATTCCTCTTATGAGAAGGAATTCTATGCAATTGTTCAGGCACTGAAGAAGTGGAGACATTATTTGATGTCCAGGGAATTTGTATTATATTCTAACAATCATGCTTTGCAGTATATTGTACAGCAGCCCAAGTTGAAACATAAGCATGCTAAATGGGTTGAGTATCTCCAAGGTTTTAATTTTTTTTTGAAACATATAAGTGGCCAAGCCAATAAAGTAGTTGATGCTTTGAGTAGGAGGCACATGCTTGTTCAAGAAACAAATTTTGAAGTTGTAGGGTTTGATTTTCTCAAGGAATTGTATAAAACAGATCCAGATTTTAAGGAAGCATTTGAGGCATGTAGTAACCCTGTTTTAATAGATAGAAGCCAGTGGCTGGATTATTTCCTGCAGGAGGACTTGTTATTCAGAAGAAGCCAACTGTGTGTACCAAAATGTTCCATGAGGGAAAATTTGATCAAAGAGAAGCATAGTGGTGGACTTGCTGGACACTTTGGTACTGATAAGACTTATGAGCAGCTGAGTCACTTTTATTTCTGGCCCAAGATGAGGACAAAAGTGGATAAGTTTGTGAAGAATTTCAAGATTTGTCAATATGCTAAATGAAGAAGCCAGAATGCAGAATTGTACACTCCCTTACCTATTCCAGACAGGCCTTGGGACATGGTGAGTATGGATTTTTTTCTAGGATTTCCCAAGACTCGGAGAGGGAATGATGCAGTCTTTGTTGTGGTGGAAAGATTCTCCAAAATGGCACATTTTATTCCATGTTACAAAACTAGTGATGCCACCCATGTTGCTAACTTGTTCTTCAAGGAAGTTGTTAGATTGCATGGGTTGCCCAAGAGTATTGTTTCAGACAGAGATACCAAATTTGTGGGTCATTTTTGGAGGACACTATGGAAGAAACTTGGTACCAACCTAAGTTTCAGCTCAGCTTATCATCCTCAGACTGATGGACAAACTGAGGTAGTGAATAGGAGTCTGGGAAATTTGTTGAGATGTCTTGCAGGAGAGCATCCCAGGCAGTGGGATCATATTTTTCCCCAGGCAGAATATGCATACAATGATTCACCAAACAGAAGCACAGGGCAGAGTCCATTTCATATTGTTTATGGAATGCATCCCAGAGGAATATCAGAGTTGAGGAATCTGGGAAGAGCAGAGCTAAGGAGTGCAGATGGTGAGGAATTTGCTTCAGAGATCCAGGCCATACATGAACAAGTGAAACAACAACTACAAGGCAACATCATCAAATATAAAAATCGAGCAGACTTAAGTAGAAAATAAGTTCATTTTGAAGTAGGAGATCAGGTTTTGGCACACTTGAGAAAGGAGATATTCCCAAAGAAGCAGTACAACAAATTGAAGTTCAAGAAGATTGGGCCATGCAAGATACTTAGGAAGTTTTCTGCAAATGCTTATGAGATTGAATTACCTTCTGATGTTGGAATATCTCCTATTTTTAATGTTGCAGATTTGTACAAGTATGAAGATGATGGTGCAGAAGAAAGAGCAGCAGACAAGGAACATATTGATTGGAGAGAGCAGCTACCACCAGCACAACCATTGCAACCAGAGAAGATATTGGACAAAAGGGTGTTCAGAAGGACCATAGGACGAGAGTACTTTCAGTACTTGATTAAATGGAAGGATAAAACAGATGAAGATGCCACCTGGATGACTGAATAAATGTTGCAGAAGATAGGCAGATCAGTGGAAGAGCTCATGGATAGGAGCCCATGAAGAAATTTGCCCTCGGGAGTCTGATGCAGGGGCATTAGACACTAGCCAACAATGTATGAGTTTTGTCCACATGTTGTGGCTAGGAGGGTTTGGAAACAGTCGAATTATCATAGCTAGGTGTCAATACCTTAGCTGATTGTATTATTATTTCAGTTAGAGTCGTAGAAGTTGAATAGCTCAGTTAGTCTAGCTGTCATATCCCAGTTAGTTGAATCGTTTTAATTAGACTGTTGATTACCTGAAACGGTCCTCTCAGAGGACCCGAAGAGTCATAGGTTTATGTATATAATTGTAAGCCCTCGGATGTATGAAAAAAAGGGGGAATTAGAGAAGAGATTCTCGTACAAATCTTCAGTGTTCATAATTGCTTCCAATTATATAATTTCAGTGTGCATTTGCCATAGAGTCGTTTCGAATCTTTAAGTGAGAAGAGACTGTTTAATTGCGAAGTGATGAACTCTGAGCATTTTAGTTGAACTCCCGTATGAATTCCACATATCTCTATTTGTTTTTCACCTAAATTCATTCAATTAATCCATGTGCATTTAACCCCACTCGTAGAAGAACTCTGCGTGAAACCGTGGTCAATTAACTCTGGTTTATGATAATAGAATTCTCGTTTTATAGAGAGAATTACATTTGTTTGTTGGTAATCAGAATTCCCAACCCAAGTCGCAACCCTGAGTTAAGGCAGACGAAGGATAACACAAACTCTGGCCGAAATCCTTGGGTTAGTCACTTTTCAAACCACGAGCTATTTCCCACTAATTAATCGCCTTACTTAGTAGGCGATATTTCTCGGTTGAGGAGCGATTCCATAGACCTATTGATGCGTGGCGAGATGTACCCCCAAAAACCATCGTCCAAGGATGCCATCACGCGTTAACGCTCGACGTTGGATGTTGAGCGATATGCGTACAAGTCGTCGATTCAAAGGCCATTGGACACTTTCGTTTGACTAAGTGATGCACAAATTTTAGACAAAATGCTGCGCGCATGTGTTGGGACATTGACATATATGTGGGGTCGGGCCGAAGGACTATTGTAACAATTCGCTATTTATAAAGTGCTGGGATATTATATAAGGCACGGTGAATTACTTAGAACACAAAGGTTCATTATAAAACAATATTATATACAACGCGCGAAGGTATAAAAACGCGCGAAGGTATAAACTTTGATTATAAATTTGGAAATAAGATATAAGCCGGGAGATACCATTTAATATTCAAGAGCTGTTGAATATAGTTATTTATCAATTTTCTCTAAAATTGATAAATAAAATTGCCAAGGAAATGTAAGTAGACCACGTGGAGCCAAAGAACGAGGATTTAGAGAAAGGGAGCCGACTTTTCACTGTAGGACTACGTCGTGATCCAATGTACAAATGCAGATAATTTAGATATGGAGCATCCTAAGTCTTGGGGGAATCCATGTTTCACACACCCACGCATGAACAAAGGGTAATTACACTGCAACGTTATTAACACATGCAATAATATACAAAATTAGTTATGTTTTATGATCCCTACATGGCTAAAATTTATTAATATAACAAATAATAAAATCATGCTTTTGGCATTATACGTACTCTTAGAATAATAAAATGGTCATGCGATTTCAACCCCGAAAAATGGTCATACATAGTGAAGAAGAGCCATAGAGAAGGCCTATATGAAGATGGCACCCTCACACCCATTATAACTTCCTTTGCCAAAGAAATATCATATTTTTTTAAAATCCATGGGAAATCACTTTCTTTCAAATACCAATTAGAGGGACTAGCACCTGCCTCTGATCTTGTACTTTCTAATCATCTTGTCCAATGTTCTTTTTATTTTTTGAATTAATAAGATATTTCCTAACTATCAATGTGTCACTTTGTTTTGATGATATGTGCCTCCATAAAGAAGATGAAACATTTTTAAATATATACATGGGATCTAATAAGTGGGTAATCTTAATTTTCTCCTAATATGGGAGGTTATAAAAGATATATTTGCTTTTCATGCCAACGGGAAATTTCTCAACATAGGTGTCGGAGAATTTTGGATCATCGAACATAAACTCCCCATTTGAATCCAAAATTTCTATGACCTCCTTCTCCTTCTCTCTCTCATATTCTCTAATCCATTGAGTTGGTGGAATTATTGGAGGCCTTTGGGTTCTCTCTCGTTTACCATTCAAAGTATATGTTGCTCTTCTGTAAGGGTTTTCTTCTGTAAGAGTGGTCTTCTGAGAGGAATACCCTAGAGTAGTCATACACTAGCTTTCGTAGGTCGTTGTACCATCTAGCTTTCAAAGAAGGTCCACAACATTTACATCCAAAATACCTTTTTGTTACAAGACCTGCGAGATTATTGTATACAATATATATGCATGGCATGTTAAATAATATCATGAATATTAGAACAATTACAATGAATTAAATAACTAATATGAGAAAGAATATTGTTACTTATATAAACAAATCAATAAACATGTAATTTACCAGAGAAAACTCCTAAGCCTGGATAATCATCTATCATGTAAGCAGATATTCCATACAATGTAAAACTCCTCTTTATTGTAATGGGTCTTGATACATCGTATACATTTATCCTATCCCATAATTCCCTTAATTCATCTACTAGTGGTTGTAAGTAGACATCCATATTCCTCGCTTTTCTTCTACCAGGAACTATGAGAGCCAACATAAGATGTTCATTCTTCACAGAAAACCATGGGGGGTATTCTTATTGATCACTACAACAGGCCAAACATAATAGTTGGTGTTCTGGAGGGAATATGGGTTGATGCCATCCATGCCTATGCAGAGTCATACTTCGTACTTCATCCTTGAATTTTTCAGGCCATGTATCCTCTATATTCTTCATGGATATTGAATCTGTTGGGATTCACATAAATCCCAAATCACTTCTATGTGATGCATGCCATCCCTGCAACATAGCTAATTCTTTGCAATGAAAGAGCCTTTGAATCCTTGGGATTATAGGTGTGTGCCTCAATATCTTAAAAGGAGGAACACGTGATTTACCCTTTTATTTTTGTTTATCATACTTGTCCTACCCACATTTCATACATATCTCTTTGTGTGCATATTCTCCTCTATATATAATACAATCATTTTGAGATGCATGATATGATATGTACTCAACATCGAACATTTTCAATAATTTCTTTTCCTCTTCGCAACTGTCATGCAAGACAATATCACTCGAAAGAACCTTATCTTTGAATAACCTATAGTTGGTCATGGACAATATTAAATGTAAATTAATGCCGATATAATTATTAACGTTCAAAAAGTTGGCCATTTGTAATGTTCATTGTGTGATTATATTTCTCAGAATATAAGGGAGGAATTGATGGTCAATTACCTCAAAATGTTCGAGAGACATGCATTCGAAAAGAAAAAAATTTCTTTCAAGTTATACATTAACATCGTTGTCCCGAACTGGGTAGACTTTGACTAACCTCCAGGTCCAAAGAGAGGGGTGGTGGCAGAAACTTTAAGGCTTTCGAAAAAGGTATTAGTGATATGAGCATCATCCCCTAGCCGATCATCGTTCTGGAATGCATATAACAACATTTTCTCCATGGTAGTAGTATCCCTCAAGTAATCATCCATACCAACCTCTATTTTATTGCCTCCATTTCCATCTTTTCAAGAACTACTATTGTTGTAGTCATTCCTAATTGGTGAATTTGGACATAGTGGGAATTTAATAGGTGGTTGATTCAACCATTCTTGGTATTGTTCCTCTCCGATTTTCTCTCTTAATTCAACCTTCTCTAGAATTGAAATTTTCGTGGGGTGCAACTTAAGATAGTAGGTAGGTCGCTCATCATCACTAGAATCCTAATAATTTCAAAACTATATTTTAACATGATTAGTACAAACTTGATGATATCAATTATTAAGCATATCGACAATGCATGATTAATTGGTTTGACATTGAAATAGTTACATTAATATACCAAACAATTATTATTACCATCATTGTCCCATGATTATGGCTAGAAGATGAAATGTTACAATTGTAAGGTGAAGTGGCTGTCCATTTTCATCTACCAAATATGCCTTGCGGTATGCTGCTCTTGATAAGAGATTCCATCGTTTTGGAGTTCTTTGAATATTTTGTGCATCTGAAATTGATTCTAAATCTGCATGAACCTAAAAATTTGTATACATTAATTTTATTCTGCTCATTGACATGGATAAAATAAATAAATTCAATTAGATAATGAAAATATGAATTAAATTTGAATTAAATATTACATCTAGAGATGGATAGGGAGAACTCCACGATGGACTTTGAGAAATATTATGGAACGAGCTAGATTTTGAAGAATTGTTCATCTGATATAATTATGATATTTCCTCCCTGCATTTTAGCAAAATGAACAATAAATTTTGTTTTACATACCTAAAAGTAATTTTAGTGCCTTAAAAATGAACTTATTGTTATCGGTGCTAATGTACATTTAACCTCACCAGTGCATTTTAGTTACTGCGCACTGGTGCTGTGTTATTAACCGATGCACTGGTGCGGTTTGTTAACAAATGCACCGATTATCCGGAAATAAAAAACCAAAATTTTATTTTTTTAAATAAAAAAAAGGTGGTAAAATGAAAAATGGGCAGCAAATTATTTTTGGAAGTATAGTTTCATAAAAAAGTTCTTTAAATAGTAAAAGCTATTCATTATTTCATTATTTTGCAAAAAATTTTAGGGAGGGATTTTCACAAGAGATATACATGGAGTAAGAGAGCACAATATCATTGTGGAGTAGCAAAATACTTTCAAACAACAACACTATTCAGAGAATCATAATTTGAAACATCTGGTGATTCACACAGAAAACCCTGTAGTATAGTAAAAATGTTAAATTTTACTGTAATAATTGTTTTTTTACAGTTTCTGTTAGATTTAATACATGCATAGTAAAATAATTAAATTTAACTGTGCATTTTCAGGAAAACAAAACAAAACAAAACAAAAAAAGAACTTAAACCCTTCCTTCTTCTTGTTTCTGTGACTTCACATTTAGGGATTTTCATTTTATATTTATAGGGTTTGTATTGTTATATATATAGGCATATGATATCTATCCCACGGGACGACTTGCAAAGTGGGATCCTAATCCATGTCGACCCTTGCATGATTTTTTTTTAATCGGTGTGCCTTGTGTAAAATAGTGCATCGGTACACTATTTTATTATAGCGCACTGTACTACTTGATAAAAACAATTATTTATTAATTTATGTCTGTGTTAATTGGTGCATCGGTTAACATACAATGCATCGGGTCTCCTTATTGACAGAAAACTTCGTAGGGTGTTTCTACTGTTTTGGCGGTGTGTTTATAATAACATGCCACACTGCATCCTCCACGACATTTTATACTACAAAAATTAACACTAAAGGTTTTTTATTAATTTGTCTGTGTTAATCGATGCACCGGTAAACATATAACGCACTGGTATCCTTGTTGGAAGATAGCACCGTACAGTGTTTCTACTCTTTTGGTAGTGTGTTTATAATATCATGTCGCACCGCCTTCGATGTGTACTGTTTGAAAGGCGCACCATTTTCGTGGATTTTTTATTTTTTTTTACGTGCAATTTTTTCTATTTATTTATAAAATATATTAATGAATGGTATGGCACATGTTTCATATTGATAAATGAATGGATGATAAGAGATCAAGTAACAAAAATACTGATAGCGCATCGAGAAAAAAAAAAGAAAAACAAAAAGACAAGTTATTTGTAAATTCTTTACAAAAATTATTATTTTTTAACTATATGTAATTTTAAGTAATATTTATTATTTACTGTGTATCATGTAGAGCCACAAAATGATGAATATCGATAAGATTATTTTTTATCTATGACCAGAAAAGAATATAAGCTTGATGGAAAAATTGCACAACGATGAATCAGCTGAATGAAAAAAAAACTATCGATCAAATATGAGTTTCTTTTTTTAATTTTCATTTATAATATACTTAAAAATATTAGATAACATGTTTCAAACAATATATTAAGTCACATATGTTTAATGTTCTACAGGGACCAACAACGAAGAAAATGAATGTTTTTCTAAGAGAAGAAAGAAAATAGAACATGAAAATGAAAATGAACTGCTCCTTAGCTTATCTGGAGTGGTGTTGGAGGTTAACGAAAGGGGGAAAAAATTACAAAAATTTGAGGGATATAGTGGAACGAATGTATAGACATTATTTCCACTTACAATACAAAAATAAATCCAATAATTCCAAGAACCAAATTTTATTTAAACTACAGGATGAGTTTCCATATAATTGGTCAATCAGATATGTCGGACTTTTAAAAGCAAAAACATACAACAACAAAAAACAAGAAATGAAAAAGTAATATTCCTTTAAATTTTTTTCTTGAATTATATGCATATATTACTAGAAAGAAATCATTTATAAATATCACTTTTGTTATATTTACTTTTCATATATCAATATAAAATTAAATAATTTATTGTCATGTTACATTTTCAGGAAGATTACGAAAAAATCAAAGGTTGAACGAGCCGATATCAAAAATATGCCAGTAGGAATGTCCAAAAAGGTGTACAAGGAGATGGTCAAAGAAATGGAGATAATTGCAACGCATGAGGAGTCATCTCAACAACAACGTGCTTCATTGTAATATGTAATTATTGAATTTTTTATTAGGTACAATAAATAAACAATTTAGCATTAAATATTAATTTTCAAGTATTTTCTTGGTGAAAAGAAAAGAAAATGGAACCCATTCAGCACATAAAACAGGACGACAAGGAAGAAAAGGGTTGATATCTATGTTTTTCAGTAATTGTTAATTCCTTGTAAAAACTTAACTAGATTTCATTTTTTTATATTTTAAGTTATTTTACAACAATCATCGTTGAGTGTCTTCAAACATGTGTTAACATACAAAGAAGAGTCATCAGACCAATTGATTGACATTGGGTTAAATATGGGTTGTCAGTATATGTTGGCATATCATAAATTAATTTTGGAAGTTGTAAGCATATATCTTGTTTTACTTAGCTCCGTCTATAATTAATAGAACAAAAAAATATTTTATATTGAATATATAATTTGTTATGGGGTATAAAAATTGTAGGAAACAAAGTATGGAACTGTGCCAACAAATGAATTGTTGAAAGATGGCATGAAATTTGGTTTTGAAAGAATGTGTATAGTTCATGAGTAAATTCTTGCTATGGTACATTTTTTTTATTTACATTGATCTATATTATTTAATATTTCAATTTTTATTATTCTCACCAATGTATATACACTCATTACAGTTTATTTTTATGTTTTTAGATGGAACTTGAAGAATAATAAAACAATCAACACGATGAACAAATAATTCCTCAAAATAACCCAAGTCATGGAAGTAGCTCGAGCAATGACGACAGTTCCAACGAAGCATGATGATCAATATGTTTGGATATCAAAGCAAGGCATTGTTACATTCTTTGAAATATTTGTCTGTGAAATTAGACATTTTGTTTAATGTAATGGACATAGTGTCCCAATTGAAAGATAGAGGGATACCAATTACTATCCCATTTTGTATGACAAAGAGTGTCCTATTCATATATATATAATAATAAAATACATTTTAATTTATTCTATTTTGTGTTCCACTGCCATTGTAAAATGTTACACCATTGATTAAATATTATAATGAAGAGATCAGGAATATGATGATATGATATAAAAAATTAATCAAAACATCACATTAAAATGCACTAATAAAAAATTAATTGATAGAAATACTGTTATAAGATATGTGTCGACTTTTGATGAATAATGAATTTTAAAAATCACTATAATTGCACTATCACAGGTCAATGTCTCTAAAAAATATAAAATGAACATCAGTGCATGTTAGTCACTGTGCAACGGTGCATTTGTATGATACAGCACACGAGTGTGTTTCTATGACCTATGGGTAGCATACAAATACCAATACCAATTAGAACGCCCGATGCACTTTATCGACGACTACCTCCTAGATGATCCTATAGGCATTGCATGCATCGGTGCAGTTTTCCTTTAACACGCCAGTGTGTTTTTATAACTTAATGAACCAGTGTGTTTTATCACCTATAGAGCCCAGTGCAGATTTACACCTTAACGGCCCAGTGCATGTACCTTCCATCGGCCCAGTGGGACTGGCTAGTTGAGATGCACCGAGCCTTTGATAAACACCCTAGGGCGTCCGAATTTTTTTTTCCATCTCGGTGCTTAGTAGGTTTACAGTACCGGCGCGGTCACGCTACAATGCACTCGTGTGTTGGAACCTGATGTGCACACCGATGAGAAAAACATCAATAACAACCTCTGGTCACCTAGTTTTTATAGTTTTGTTGAAATTCCATTAGAAGCTCTGCCAAAACATCCGTTGTCGAAAACGGATGTTGTAGAAATTTTTTTTTGACAATTTTGGCCAATTTCATAACACTAAAAACATCCTTTATAACCTTTTCTAGAGGGTATTTTACTTGTAGTGAGTGAGCCCTATCTAGTTTTGGTAAGGCTAGCTACCTGACCTAAAGGTTGGTTTGAGGTTACCTGCTTTAGTTCCATTCTCAGCCTTAGGAAACGAGGGAATGATAACATTTTTGGCGTCGTTTCCGAGGACAAATTGCAAAACTTCTCCTCTGAAAATTTCTTTAGTCCACTAAAGGTTAGAATTGTGGGTGACAAGTTCTGACATTTGAAGAAAGTTGAGTCAGTAAATTCGAGCCAAAGTACACATTCTCAAGAAAACCTGGCTCCCAAAAGACACACTAGGTCAAATCTAGACTTGAAACCTCACCAATTTTTATTGACCCTGAGATTCTTTTAAGAAAGAAAAAAACAAAGGCGAGTAAAGTTGGAAAGGCTATTCCTCCACTTGTGAAATCAAAATCCTTGCCTATAATTTTGAATTTGAAAGATCTTTGTTTAGGTCTAAGTTTGAAACTTTTCTTTCAAAAATTTTCTTTGATCCTATTGATATTGAGACCTATTTACCATTTTCTGAATCTTCTTATTCCGAGGTTGATAGTGATGTCTGGTCGAATTTTCCCAAACTTCGAGGTTTGGTGGATAAGTTTCAAGTAACTTTAGAAAAATATTATTTTCAATACAAGCAATGGGATTTTCCTTCACCACTTGCTATGAAAAATTATCACATAGCTACATGATCATCTCTTCCTTTCATTCCATCATTACCTCTGCAACTTTTCACTCCATCAACACCTCTACAACCTCCTCCATTAATCATGTCCAGATTCACTTCGTTGATCTTACCAAAACAACTCACCACACTACCTCATAACTATCATCAAATATTGCCCCTTTTTTATGGAACATTAGAGGTTACTGCTCATCAAAACATTTTTGAAGTGGTTGATCTCATAGATCTTGAAGAGATTGAAAATTATGACACCAAGATGCACATCATAGCACAAAGTTTCTCAGGAGAGGTTAAAAAATGGTTTTGTTCTCTCACAGCTAGTTTAGTAGCTAATTCAAAGCAGCTAATTGACTTGTTTATGGAAAAATGGGAGAAGAATAAGAATCCATTGCAAATAATAGCTGAATATAATGCCTTGAATAGGAATCGTAATGAATCTGTAGAATACTTTACAGCTAGATTCAATAGAATTTATTATTCTATTCCTAAAAATATCAAGTCTCCTTCATGCCTTTCTTTAATTAATTACCCTGATGGTTTGGATCTTGATATGGCTTACCATCTCAGGGAAATAAATCCATCAACCCTTGAAGAAATGCAAAGAAATGAAATGAGCTTGGAAGCGAACTTAATTATCAAAACATCAAAAATCAAGTCAGAGAAAAGGGTGAATATGAAGGAAGAAACATCTACTTCATCTGAGGGAAAAATTGACACCTTGGTCAAAACTATGGAGAATATGATGGACAAAATGACTGTCGCTGATAGACAAGCTGAACCCTCCTTTATAAGTCCCAATTCAGGGGTCAAAATCAGCAGCCTCAATACTGGATCAAGAAAATGGAACAAAGGGGTCAGGATCTAGAAAGTTAGCAGCAAATCAACACTCCATTTCAACAAAACTACACAGAAGGCCCTGATGAAGAAGATGAAGAAGATATTTCAGGCAAGAATTATTTATTTCAAGAAAATAAACAGCGTATTTTTCTCACTAAAGAAGATGTTTTTTTTGCAGAAATTCATGCACCGGACGATCAGCAATATGTCTTGTGCAATGATGATATGCTGTTAGTATGGACAGAAAATTACCAAATGGGATATCTGAACGCTCTTACTCAAGTAAAGGAAGTATAGTTTGAGGAATAGGAATGTTCCTATAGGCACCACTATCAATAAACCAATTATCCAGTGCATTGGGAAGAGATACAATAGAGAGGGAAGATATAACAATATATAATTTTTCTTATCAACAAAATTTCTATGTATGGCGACTCCAAATTTCTAATAAAAAAATTCAAAGGGGAATACTAGGCCAAGCATCCTAATATGCGAGCTTACCGAAATAAAATATTAGATATCCTTAACACCTTCACTGAGTATACTTTTTCATTGATCCCAAGGGAGAAAAATGTTATTGCTGATGCTCTTGCCACTTCGGCTAACATGTTTAAAATTCCATTGTATCCCAATAATAAGTATGAGATAAACGTAAAAATTTTCCATGATGTTCCAAGTAATGTTCAGTATTGGTAGGTCTTTCGAGATGACAAACATATCAGCGACTTCTTGTAGACGGAAGAGGAAGTTGTGAAATTCACAAATGGATAACCAATTTTATGAAAATGACTAGGAATTGCATGCAGCAGAAATGAAAGTACTTCAGTCGAAATACAACTCCATTCCTAGAGGTTTTATGCCTTTGGAGGAGTTTTTTTACCAATACGATGTTTCACATAAACCAACCATGTCGCAAATAGAAGTAGGAGTGGAAGATATTAATCTTGGCACTCCTGAAAATCCCAAGATGGTAAAGACTTTAAAATCCTTGAGCTTTGAAATGAAAGGTAAATATGCAGCACTCATGTCTTAGTTTACTGATGTTTTTACATGGGAGTATTATGATATGAAAATATATGATAAGAGTATAATTCAACATATTATTCCTTTGAAATCAAATCATAAGCCTTTCCACCATAAATTGAGGAGAATGAATCCAAAGATGCGTCCCTCCATTAAAAAGAGGTAAACTGGTTATTTACTGCTGGTATTATGGTTCCACTTTGATTCTCAAATTGGATTTCTAATTTAGTGCGAGTAAGAAAGAATAAAAGAGAAATTAGCTTGTGTATATATAGATTTCAGAAATATGAATAAAGTATCGCTGAAAGACAATTACCCACTTCCAAAAATGTACCATATTCTACAAAGGTTAGTTGGATCTTCCATAATTTCATTGCTTGATGGATATTCCGGGTATAATCATATTTTAGTCCATCTAGATGACTAGGGAAACATAGCCTTTACAACACTATGGGGTACCTTCATGTACGAAAAATGCCCTTTGGATTGAAAAATGCAGGAGCGACTTTTAAATGAGCGATGGACATCACCTTCACCAATTAAAAGGATGTCTTTTTGGTGATTTATCTTGATGATATCATTTTTTTTCTAAGACAAATGAGTAGCACTTGCAGCAATTGAAAACAATTTTTTAGAGATGTAGGAAATTTTTCATATCATTGAATCCTAAGAAGAGCCTATTTTCTATGAAGTAAAATTGTTGGGCCACATCATATAAAAAGATGACATCTAAATATATTCTTCAAGAATTGATGTGATTCATAGCTTGGAATATCCTAGAAGCAAGAAAGAGATCCAATCATTCAATGGTAAAATAAATTTCTAAGAAGGTTTGTTCCCAATCTTGTTGAAAATTTAAGGTAAATTACTGATATGGTAAAGAAAGATAGTGAAGTAAAATGGTCTAAGGAGGAAAATATTTTTTTCAATCAAGTTAAAAAAATTATCTCATGCTTCTATTCTTATTAGTCAAGATTACAGACTTGATTTCATCATTTTTTTCTTTTTATTTGGAGCATACTTTAGTTGTTTTCCTTATGCAAAAGAAAAATCATAAAACAGAACAACCCGTCACCTTCTTCAGTAGAATCATTAGAGATGCAGCCTTGAAGTACAATATCATTGAAAAATATTCCTTCGTGCTAGCTAAGGAATTGAATGACTTTCGAGTCTATATTCTTCACTCTCATGTTATTGCATATGCCCCAAATGTTGATTTCAAAGATGTGCTTACATAGAGTGATCCTGAAGGTCGGTGTGGAAAATGGATCACTTCTATGTTGGAGTATGACTTGGAGATCAAGCCTACAAAACTAATCAAGGGTCAAGTCTTCGAAACGTGACTACAACTCAAATCTCCATGATTTTGACATTAATTTTACTATTAAATTATCTAAGGAAAGAGGCCGATTCATTACTCTTTGTATCTCGAAATTTTATTTCATCACCATGGTAGGTTGATATTGTTCATAGTTTGGAACCACTTGAATCCTCCTCCCAGCTTTCCAAGTAAAGTTAGATATTTGAAGTTGAAGGCTCTTAAGTATTACATCTTTAACAATACCTTTGTATCGGAAAGATCCAGGCAGAGTGTTGTTGAATTTTTTGGTCAAAGGAGAAGTTGAAAAAGTGATGAATGACTTTCATAAAGGTGATCGTAGTGGTAATATTTTCTGGAAGACTACAAAAAATAATATTTTGAGGGTTGGCTTCTATTGGCCAAGTTTATTTTCATATGTTTATAAGAATGACAGATTTTTCAAGGAAAATGAAAGCTTTTTTCGCCGCCCTTAAAACCCATCACATTTCAAGCACCCTTCCAGTAGTGGGGCCTTGATTTCATTAGAGAGATCCATCCTCCTTCATCAACTTAGCATAAGTGGATACTCACTACCAATGATTACTTCACAAAGTGGATTGAATTCATTCCAACGAGCCAAGCTACAGATACTATCATTATTTAGTTTTTGGAAAGAAATATCTTGTCTCGTTTTGGCTTCCCATAGAACATTATTACTAACAATGTAGCTGCCTTTAAGTCCAAGAAAATGATTGAATTTTGTGATAAATACCACATAAGACTTAGTCATTCTACAACATACTATCCTCGAGGAAACGGGTTGGCTAAATTTTCAAATAAATCATTGGTGAATATAATCAAGAAATGTTTGAAAGAGAACAAGGGAAATTGACACAAGAAGCTCATAAATTATCTATGGGTAGAAATAGTTAGCACGAAGAGATCAATCAACATGTCACCTTTCCATCTTGTGTATGGTGTTGACACAATGTTTCCCACTACTTTGGTTGTCATAGCGATGAAAATTCTGCAAGAATTTGATAGTGAACCAAATTATATCCAGCGAAGAATCAATCAAATGATTCATTTACACAGACAAGGGAAGAATTTTTCAATCATACTTCAAAACTTCAGGATAAAATCAAGAAAGTATATGACAAGAAGACCAAAGCTGGTGATTTTAAAGTAGGAGATGTTGTTCTTCGGTGGGATGCCTAGAATGAAGACAAAGGTAAGAACCAAAATTTTGATAATCTATGGAAAGGTCCATACAAGATTACAAAATTCAAAGGTAATAAGACATTTTTTTTATAAGATCTTGATGGGCAGGAAATTCTGGGAGGACCGATGAATGGTAGGTTCCTCAAACATTACCTTACCTAAGTTTGAAGAAAAAGGTTCACTTTCGATGTAAATATCACCTTATATTTTCTATAAAGGAAGAATAAGAGATCACTAATGATTTCATTTCAAATTTTCAAAAATCCCAGCGAGTATTTTGAGTCACCTTTTCAATTTGTCAAAGTTATCTCGCTTTCTATTTTTGACTCCATTTCCCAATCGATGAGGCTACCCAGAATATATATTTTTGTTTACACATCCTCGAAAGAGCTACCATCTCACCCGGAGACAATATAAGTGTCCAATATTCAAAGGATCAAAACTACTTTTTTCATGTTTACTTAGTAGTGGTCCTAGGGAAAACTTTTATATTTTCAAGTCAGTTTTCAAATAAAATTTTGTTCGCTGGATATCTCTAGGTATTAGAAGCTACTCCCTCCAGTATATTCATGGTAGTTTTTATTTAATGGGTCATTTCCTCCATAATCATCTAGAGTATTAGGTTAGTCACCATGCTTTCCCCTAGGTCAATGTCTAGGTGTATTTTATCTCGCCACCATAAATCTCCAAATTATGTCATAAAGGAGGTGAAAAAAGAGTGATTTCCATCATACAATTTATCTTGAAAAAGGAGTTAGCGTATGTAGGAAAATAAATTAAGAAAAATTGTCTTGTTTCAAAAGCTTGTTACATTTTCAACATTTTCAAAAAAGGAATTTTTTTCTCAAAAGATCATGATTTCACTAAAGGACAAAAAATGGGTGTTTTATAATGTTATAAAGGGAAAAAGTGATTTATTCCACTCATTTTATCCTCTCTTGATAGATAGAGTGCCTCTCTCACCTTCAGAACACTCTATAACTGCCAAAGGTGGAAGAAAACTAGAGAAAATTGTAAGCAAACACATTCTGCCACATTTCTAGGAGGCAGTGCTACACTTCTATCACTATGCTACCTTTATGACAAAGGCACTACGCTTTTGGATTTCAGCCTCCAAGTCAGATATTAAAGGTTAAAAATACGTTTACAAAGTTGTTGTGGCATTTTCATCAGTAAGTGGGCACTCTCAATACATTTTTCAAGTCAATTCATCAGTGTATGAGTGATTCCTCTCCTTAGGGCTTTTTCTCCACTAATTTTCAGGGCCTCCCTTTCTTGATTGGTTTCAGTCAATAAAAACCTTTGTCCCACCATATAAAACCTTAATATATCCTCCCCAGACCCTACCCTAACATACCCTATCACTCATAGTCCTTTTTACCATTCTTTCCATCAAAACCCTAAATTCCCACTACATTCCACAACAAAACTAGAAAATCCCTATGTTTTCACATTTTGATCCTCCTCCCCATACCTATTTCAAGAAATTTTAGTTGTAACCTCAAGCTAAAACATCACCCTACATTAGTACATATAGTCAATTTTCTGACACTTTAGTTCCAAAAGTTTTTACGTATTGTCGGAAAGTTCATAACTTTTTCTCAATGTTTTTAATCCCGCTACAAATCATTGGAACTAAAGTGTTGGACATGCGACAAAACGTTCAAAATGTCACAATAGCGACGAACATGCTCCAAACATCAGAATAGAGATGAAATTATCCAATTTCAAACTTATAATGCACCTTCCTGACCATCAAACTAGCGACGAACTCATTCTAAACGTCAGAATAGTGATGACAGGCTCCGGTGTCGAAGCTGCAACGAAAGTGTCCAAACGTTAGAAATGTCAAAATAGTGACGAAACCATGAGAGTTAGGTTAGGTCTAGTCAATTCAGGTCATGTCTGGTCAGGTTGTGTGAGGTCGGGTCATGTGACGGCGCCCAAGGAAATTCATTCAGGCAGGTTGGGTCAAGTCAGGTCATGTGAGGTTGAGTCATGTGAAGGTGCCCAAGGAAATGAATTCAGGCAGGTCGAGTCAAGTCGGGTTTTGTGAGGGCATCGAAGGAAACACATTCGGTTGGGTTGGGCCATGGCATGTTGTTTGAGGGTGGCCAATGAAATTATTTCGAGTAGGTCGGGTGGGGTCAGGTGATCGTGTGAGGGCACCCAAGGAAACGTGTTCGGGAGGGCCAAGTAGGTTTGGGTTGGGATGTGTGAGAGTGCCCTGCAATGAAACGCATTCATGTGTGTTAGGTGATTGGGTCGTGTGAGGGCACATTATATGGAAACACGTTTGGGTGGGTCGGGCCGAGTCTTGTGAGGGCGCATAGGGAAACACATTCGAGCAGGTCAGGTCGGGTCAGATCATGTGAGGGCGACCAGGAAAATGTGTTCGGGCACTTTGGGTTGATTTGGGTTAGGTCATGTACTAATGGTGGACGTATCAAAAATTATGAGTTGTGACCGCCTATGTACTTCCTTCTGCACGTTTGTGCGATCCATTTTCGTTTTTCTCCCTCGTGCCTTCGTTCGGGCAGGTCAAGTTGTGTTGTGTGAGGGCACCACAAGAAACGCATTTGGGTCATATTATGTTAGGGAGGTCGTATAAAAAATTCTAAGTTATAATTTTCTGTGTGCCTTGTGCATGTTTGTGCGACCTGTTTTCCATTTTATCCCTTGTTCCTTCAATGTTTAGGCGGGTCGGGTCGGGTCGGGTCATGTCATGTGAGGGCACCCAGGAAAACACATTTGGGCATGTCGCGGGGTCAGGTCGTGTCGTGTGAGGGTGCCTGAGGAAACACGTTCGGGTAGGTCAGGCTGGGTTAGGTCATCTGAGTGTGCTAAAGGAAATAGATTCAGGTGGGTCGGGTCGGTTCGGGTTGGGCCGTGTGAGGGCACCCAAGGAAACGTGTTCGTGAAGGTCAGGTTGTCTAAGGGCGCCCAGGGAATTTTTTTTTGCATGGGTTAGGTTAGGTCGAGTCGTGTGAGGGTGCCTAGGGAAACGTCCTCGGGCAGGTCGAGTCGATTGAGGGTGGCCGTATAAAAAATTTTAAGTTGTGATCACCTGTGTTCCTTATGGACGTTTGTGCAATCCTTTTTCTGTTTTTTCTCATGTGCCTTCATTCGGGTGAGTCAGGTCATGTTGTGTGAGGGCATGAGAGGAAAAGTGTTTGGGTCAGATCATGTGAGGGCGGCCAAAGAATGTGTCTGTGTTGGGTCATGTCAGGTCATGTGAGGGTGCCTAGGGAAACATGTTTGGGAAGGTCGGGTCGTGTCAGGTCGGTTCTTATGAGGGTGGTTGGGTAAAAAATGCTAAGTTGTGATCGCCTGTGTTCCTTGTGCACATTTTTGTGATCATTTTTCCATTTTCTCCCTCATTCCTTTAGTCTGACAGGTTGGGTCATATCGTGTGAGGGCGCCACAAGAAAAGCATTCGGCTTAGATCATGTGAGTGTGGCCAAGGAACGCATCTGGGTCGACTTGTGTTGGTTCGTGTGAGGGCATCCAAGGAAACGTGCTTGGGCAGGTCAATTTTGTTCCATTCAGGTCATGTCGTGTGAGGGTGCCTAAATAAAGCGTTTGTGATGGTTGGGTCGGGTCGTGTCGTCTGTGGGTGCCCAAGGAAACACGTTCAGGTGGGTCGGGTCAGGTTAGGTCATGTCGTCTAAGGACATTGAGGAAAACGCATTCGGGTGGGTCGGCTCGGGTCATTCCATGTGAGGGCACCCAAAGAAATGCATTCGGGCAGGTCAGTTCAGGTCAGGTCGTGTGAGGGCGCCAAAGGAAACACTTTCGGGTGGGATGGGTGAGTTTAGGTCAGGTCGTGTGAGGGCGCCCAAGGAAACGTGTTCGTGCAAGTCGAGTCGTGTGAGGGCGCCCAAGGAAATGTGTTCAGGCAAGTCTGGTTTGGTTGGTTTGAGTCGTGTGAGGGCGCCCAGGGAAATGTGTTCGGGTGGTTCGGGTCGAGTCAGGTCGGGTCGTGTGAGGGTGGCTATATCAAAAATGCTAAGTTGTGATAGCATGTGGTCCTTGTGCACATTTGTGCAATCCGTTTTCCATTTTCTCCCTCGTGCCTTAGTTAAGGTGGGTCGGGTCATGCAGTGTGAGGGCGCCATAGGAAAAGTGTTCAAGTTAGATCGTGTGAAGGCGCCCAAGGAATGCATATGGGTCGGGTTGTGTCATGTCATGTGAGGGCGCCTTGGGAAATAGGTTTGGGAAGGTTGGGTCGGGTCGAGTTGACTCATGTGAGGGTGGCCATGTAAAAAAATTGGATTTGTGACAGCCCATGTTCCTTGTGCACATTTGTCTGATCTATTTTCCATTTTCTCCCTCGTGCCATCGTTCAAGCGGGTCAGGTCGTGTCATGTGAGGGCACCATAGGAAAAGTGTTTAGGCCAGATCATGTGAGGGCACCAAAGGAAAACCTCTAGGTTGGGTCATGCTAGGTCGTGTGAGGGCACCTAAGGAAACACGTTTTGGTAGGTCAGGTCGGGTCTGGTCGTGTCGTGCTGTGTGAGGCCGCCCAAGGAAATGCGTTCGGGTAGGTTGGATCAAGTCGTGTCATGCTCGGGCGCCCAAGTAAACGTGTTCGGGCGAGTTGAGTCAAGTCGGGTCATGTCATGTGAGGGAGGCTATGAAAACATAATAGGGCAGGTCGCGGGTTTGGGTCATGCAGTGTGAGGGCATCCGAGGAAACACATTCTAGCAGGTCAGGTCGACGGGTCAGGTCATGTGAGGGTGCCCAAGGATTAAATGCATTCGGGTGGGCCGAGTTGGTTCAGGTCGTGTCATGTGAGTGCCCTGAAGGAAACACGTTCATGTACGCTAGGTCAAGTCGTGTGAGGCCACCTAATTAAGGAAACATGTTCAGGTGGGTCAGGTCAGGTCATGTTGTGCGAGGGTACGCAAGGAAACGTGTTCAGATGGGTCGGGACAGGTTGGGTCGGGTCTTGTGAGGGCACCCAAGGAAGCACATTCAAGCGAGACTAGCTGTGTCGAGTCATGTGAGGGCACCTAGGGGAATGCGTTTGAGTGGGTCAGGTTAGGTTGTTTACTAATGGTGGTCATATAAAAAAAGATAATTTATGACCGTTTGTGTTCCTTGTGCATTTTTGTGTGCTCAATTTTCCGTTTTCTCCCTCGTGCCTTCATTTGCGCAGGTCGGGTCGTGACATGTGAGGGTGCCATAGGAAACAGGTTAGGGTTGAAACTTCATGTGAGGGAGGTCATATCAAAAATGCTAAGTTGTGACCGCCCATGTGCCTTATGCAAGTTCATGCAACCTGTTTTCCATTTTCTCCCTCTTTCCTTCAACTTCATTCGGGTAAGTTGTGTTGGGTTGGGTCGTGTCGTGTCATGTGATATGCCCAAGGAAACACATTCGTGTGAGGTAGGGTCGTTCCATACTATGAGGATGCCAAAGGAAATGCATTCAAGCAGGTCAAGTCTGGTCGAGTCGAGTCGAGTACTGAGGGCGCCCAAGGATCATATTGGGTTCATGGTTATGGTTTCCTCTCATTAAATCACTGACATGTGGGATTTGATCCATACCGTGAATTACCATGAAACATATTAGTTTCCAGCTAAACTCCCTAGTTTACCGCTCGTATTATAGTCCTGTGAATCATTAATATTATCTAAATTTCCATTGGTAATTTTAATTTCCTGGTGGAAGAAAGCCTGGTACAAAGAGATAAACATATCACATGGATTTTGGCGGAGTTGGACTTCACTGCTGGCCTTCATTCAGAGGTGGAGCTCAATTAGGGTGGCTTCTCTACTAGGAAACAGATCAAATATTGAGTTTTGTGAGGGCGGCCATGAAAAAAATGCTAATTTGTGACTGCCTGTGTGCATTGTGCACGAATTTGTGTGGCCCATTTGACGTTTTCTCCCCTGCGCCTTCGTTCAAGTGGGTCGGGTTGTGTGAGGGCACCCAAGAAAACACATTCAGGCAAGTTGGGTCAGTTTAGGTCGGATCATGTGAGGGTGCCCAAGGAAACGTGTTCACGTGGGTCGACTTGTGTCGTGTGAGGGCACCTAAGGAAACGCGTTCAGGCAGGTCAAGTTGGATCGTGCCATGTGAGGGTAGACAAGGAAACGTGCTCGGGCAGGTTCAGTTGGGTCAAGTCAGGTTGGGTCATGTGAAGGCGCCCAAGGAATGCGTCCAGGTCTAGTCGTGTGAGGGTGCCCAAGGAAACACATTCAGGCAGGTCGGGTCAGATCTAGTCAGGTCATGCCATGTGAGGCAACCCAAGGAAACACATTCATTTGGGTCAGGTCATGTCGTGTGAGGCCACCCAAGGAAACATGTTCGGTTGGGTCAGGTCATGTTGTGTCATGTGAGGGCGCCCAAGGAAACGTGTTTGGGCGGGTTAGGTCGGGTTGGGTCATGTCGTGTGAGGGTGCCAAGGAAAACGCGTTCGGGTAGGTCAGGTCATGTTGTGTGAGGGCACCCGAGGAAATGCATTCGTGCAGGTCGGGTTGGGTTAGGTCATTTGAGGGTGCCCAAGGAATTCATTCGAGTCGGGTCGTGTCGGGTCGTGTGGGGGCGCCGAAGGAAACATGTTCAGGCAGGTCGGGTCGGGTCGTGTCGTGTGAGGGTGCCCAAGGAAAAGTGTTTGGGTAGGTTGGGTCGAGTCGTGTCGTATCCACGAGTCTCCTTTGCTTGAGGTTATCCATAGTTTCTCGATAGGATATGCATTGGGTCATCATCGATCTTGATGCCCTGGGCTATTTTTATCTTTTTAGAGTTGGCCCTAGCAAAACCTTAGAATCCTATATTATCCAATGTGGTTTGTCTAGTGGGAAAGGTATTTTAGAAAATTCTTCCAAACCACTAAGGTTTTTGATGACATTATATTTTTCCATGGAGCTTGAATCCTTAGCCACAATTACCAACCCCCAATCCATTTAACCCCCTAACCCCCTAACCAATTTAACCCCTAAACCCTAAACCCTTAACCCCTAACCCCTAACCCATTTAACCCCTAAAAACCTAACCCATTTAACCCCCTAAACCATAACCCCATTAACCCCTAACCCTAACCCCTCAAAGGCACAAGGGAAAAAATGGATAACAGGTCGCATGAATGTGCACAAGACACATGTGCGGTCAAAACTTAGCATTTTTTATATGGTCTCCATCACATGATTTGACCCGGCCTGACACAAACACATTTTCTTGGGTGCCCTCACACAACTCCACCTGACCTGACCTGCCTGAATGAAGGCACAAGGGAGAAAATGACAAACGAGCCACACGAACGTGCACAAGGCACACGAGCGGTCACAACTTAGCATTTTTTATACGACCGCCCTCACATGACCTGTCCCGAACCGAACGTGTTTCCTTGGTCGCCCTAACACGAACTGACCTGACCCCACCCGAATGCATTTCCTTGGGCGCGCTCACACGAATTGACTTGAACTGACCTGCCAGAACAAAGGCACAGGGAGAAAATGGCAAACGGATCACACAAACGTGCACAAGGCACACATGCAGTCACAACTTAGAATTTTTTATATGACCTCCCTCACACGACCCGACCCAACCCGACCTGAACGCGTTTCCTTGGGTGCCCTCACACAGCATGACCCAACCTAACCCGACCCGCCTGAATGCATTTAATTCATATGAACTTTAATCCTAAGCCCTAATTCCTCTAAAATCTATAAGACACAATCCTTATAACCCCTGCCACACTTAATACCGAAAGATTACAACCCTTATCCTCTAAAATAATTTACCTCTCTAACAGCTAATACCTAAATATTGCACCCTTATCCTCTAAAATAATTTACCTATCTAAATGCTAAAAAAAATATGGGTTACAATTTACCCCTAAGCCTTACAATCCATATTACCGCCTTTTTTTATTTTTCCTGGCTGCAGTTTCTTCAACCAGACCATGAGAAAACCGAGCTATTTTTGTGAGCTCGACGAATGATTTTTAACCATATCGTGAGCTGGACTAGAGATTTTTGTGGTCATATTGGGGCTAGAGCATAGAGCCACAACCTCTTCCAGTTCTGGAGAGTTATTTATCCTGTGCTTGTATCTTTTTTTGGAACACTAAAATTGATATCCTGAAGGCAAGTGGTGTAGGGTCATAGAGTTAATTTATATCAAGGAAAAGGAAATGTCAAGTGCACTAATGAACATCTTGGTATATTTTGAGCCTTTATTCAGGAGGGGATTACCGAGATTTATTGTCGCAAGGGAGGGTTGGGTCAGGTATTTTTCCCTTTACATCGATATTGTAGCATTAGATTCAGATATGTTATGTTCATAAAATAGTCCTAAAACTCCTCAACACTAGCTTATAGGATCATTTAAATGCTACTAAAAACTGTATCAACTGCCTGCAAGTCTACTTTATTTTTCAATGTAGGAATTTTTTTTTTACACTGAAATATTTCTGAAAAGCATTTCATCATAAGCTCATATAAATGTTGGGTTTCCCTACTCATTTCATAGCTTTCCCATGTCAATAACATTAACAACACACACCTGAAAAAGGTAGGGTCAAAAATCATTTGGTTTCTCATCAACCAAACATTGATAATGCTCCAAATCCTTTTCGAGATTTTCCTACATGTAAAACATAGAAACACCACTTTATCTACTTGTTGAAAGGGTGACCATAAAAAACTATTAATCCCAATTTATAGTAGAGATATGACTAAAATAATTTTAAGTACTAAATGTAATGATAATATAATTCGAAGAATTTAGAATTTAAAACTTATCATAAACAAAAGAAAATGGTTCGAAGTCAAATAAGCCAAAATAAAATATTACTGGGCATGGGCATGTCAAACAGTAACTAGTTGAATAAGCACAATCACAAAAGCATGCCAGGATGGTGGGTACAAAGAGTATCTGAACAATCTACATATGTCCCAATAATAACTTCAAGTTGTAAGCTTCAGTTTATCTCTTCTCCTGTAGAGCTCTTTCCAAAGTCCCCTCCAAAATTTCCATCATGGTCTCATCTTCACCACATTTTTACATTACCATTGCAAGCCCCTGTTCATATATTAATTTATAGTATTGTTATGGATTGGAATCTTTAACAAATTGATTAATTTTTAGATTCTTAACCACTCATGTCAAAAATTCAATTTCCCATTCCAATAAATGCATCCATGCAACATGGATACTCAATTCAAGACAATAAACATCACACCACTCACCATAAGGAAAAATAAAATCTTGTGGAACAATTTTGGCATAAATTGATGACATACTAAAATCTGAAACCCAATTACTAGAAAACTAAGTTGCACCATTACATGTCAAAATTATTGGTATGATATGTACATGTGACCATGGCCCATTCTTCAATTCCTGTTATTCCATATCTCCTTCCATCACCAGATAGGGCCATAAGGGTTTGTAGGAAACTATTTTTTATATCCCAACCTTGTAGAGTAATAATCTCCAGATTTGTTGTAATCATAGGCTAAGGATTTGGGCTTCTCTTGTAGTTGTACATGATCCTTTTAAAGAGTTTCAACAAATTTTCTCCACAGATCAACATGTCTTTCTACCATCTCCATATTGTGTGCCTGCTTCCATCCTTTAGATGAGACATTAATAGTATCCAGGTTGCTTATTTTATTTATGTACATAAAGCCTCTATGTCTTGGAATAATAGTTCGATCCTCAGGTGAAAACACCTTATCAAAACTTAGCATTACATCATATCCAACTAGATATGTTCACCGTTCCCAACTTTCCACGATAAACATTTTCCAATGACTGGAAATACAAGAACCAAAGCCTTCCACTTATTTTTTTTCTTTTCATTTTTCCTAAACTTTTTATCCAATAAGTAATATTGCAAGGGTTTATGTGTTTTGGTCTAAAATTTCCTTCCCTAGAAAATTTTAGGGTAGCTTCCAGTGAGAGTCCAAAAAATGAACATTTTTCAATCCCATCTGCCTTCTTCCTTTGGCTTACCTAATTTTTTTTCCTCCCATTCACCATGGATATCTTTTCTTTTTATATATTGCTTGACCCTAAGAACCTGTGGCACACCTTTCTAATCCTTTAAAGCACACCCTTCAGGATATGGGCCAAATAATTCCAATAGACTGTAATTTCTTCCAGTACTTATCTCATTAACAGGAGTTTACCACTAATGGATAATCACCTGTTACACCAATGATTTAATATTGTCTTATATTAATGAGGAACCAGCTCCCATAAAATTTTTTATGTCCATATCGCTTTAAAGGAGAACCAAGATATTTAAAACGTACTTAGAATTCCAATAGGTTATAAGAAACAAATTTGACCAAATTCTGAGTTGTCTCCTCATCTACTCCATTATGAATTGAGAAGAATGCTTATGAAGATTCAATCACATATATGTATCCTTGTTGTAAAGTTTCAAAATCTCTTTCATATTTCTACTCTCCTGAAGTGTACCTTTTATAAAAAGTAAAGAATCATCAACATAAATTATTTGAGGAAAGAATAGTGTGACACCAACCTTTACCCTATAAATCTCCCCAAATATCTTTGATGTTAGTACTAAGATAAATTTTTGACCAAATTTTGAGTTTTATTCTCATTTAATCCATCATGAATCAAATAATACTTCTAAAGATTCAATTCCATATTTTTACCCTTGTTATAAAATTCCAAAATCTCTTTCATCTTTTGAGCCTCCTGCAATGTACATTTTAGAAAAAGTATCATCAACATAAAGTAGTTGAGGCAGGAACAGTGTGCCACCAAAATTTACCCTATAAATCTCCCCATATCTCTTTGTTGTTAGTATTAATTGGCTCATGTATGCTTCTACCGAAAGGAGCAAAGGTGAGAGATGGTAGCCTTGCATGAAGCCTTGCGAGGGCTTGAAAAATCCTGAAACTGATCCATTTAAGAGAACTGAAATTGATATTGTTGAGATAAACCCCATGACACACTTAATCACGTGTATTAAAGCCAATGCAGAGAAGCATATGCTGGAGATAGATCCAACTAACTCGGTCATATGGTTTTGATAAATTGACCATAAGAACCATATGCATCCATATTCTATTCATCCATACTTGTTTATTTTCCTCCATATAGTTTCCTATACTTAAATATAAAAAAAAAATCTCTTATCATTTGTCAAAAATTATGTTCCCTTCCTAGTCTCATCCCTAGTCAGGCTTCTCACCCATTATCTATTTCATACTTGTGTTGGTATATCCTTTTGTACTTAGGGTTTCGTATCGCTTATTGCTTTGTTCCTTACTTGATTTATATGATTTCTGATATATTTTCATAGAGGTGTCCTACCTACTTTATTTGCAAATTCATAAAATATCTTCCCAATTTCTCTTTCCTTTAGATCTACAAATGGAATTCCTTTTGTCTTTTCCCATTGTCCTTGGGCATTCTTCCTAAAAATCTCTGAGTTAAAAAATTAGGATGACCTGTAGCTGATCCTTAATAGTATTATTTTTCTTGGTCGCAAAGATAACTTGTTGAATTCTCTGGTGATGTCCCCCATAAGATGAATGGTTATTGTTCTACCTTAGCATTTGACTTTTAAAACAACTCATTACGTAAATAACATACTGCAATAAAATACAATCTCAATATCCATTCTTTAGCATGTGAATAATCCAATGATAACAACTATATGCACACGTAATCCATGTAGATTTATAGTGGGGACTTGAGTTTCAGGAAAAGTATCAATTCTTCCACTCAGTGACATGACCTTTCCATATCTCAAATTTGCTACAAGGACAGACTTGCATTTTTTTCCACGTGTGTGCTACACAGTGACATACTCAAACAATTCTACATGACACCGAAAAACAAAAATATTAATTCAACTCCACGAACACATACTCAAAACTCAATACCTCCAATATTAGTGCAACCCTTTATATGGAACTCAAACTCTATTTAAAATACTATCCTACCCATTATACCAAACTATAAATTAAATGCCCACATTCTTCATTTCACTCTCCAAGACAACTAACTAATTTTTTAGATTCAACCCCAAGAAATTTTTTATCAATTTTTCTATACACTTAGGACAAAAACCTCATTAGTAAGTTGGTTTGTCTAATTATAAAAAGTCACATTTGATCATGGGCTAAAAGCTTATGCAACAATGTAAAGGTAGTAAGATATACTTCGACTGCATTTTTTTTATTATGTTAAAAGTGAAATTCTGCAGTTCTTAATTGAAGATCTTCTCGATTGGGTTTTCTCACTTTTTTACCTCACAACATAAGCTAGGTAGACAACACCAATACACAGTCCAATAGTTCATGGAAATTACAGGAAAAAGGTAGCTTGATTGATTGTGGCTTTTATGTTATCTCTTTGGAATGTGGATTTCATTTCCTTCCATGTGGATGCCTTGTTTAAAAGTTAATGTTAATGTTGTACAAGTTAATATATATAACATCATTATGTATTATGAGAATCCATTTCTTGTCAATTATAAGTTTTTATGCATGAATACATTCATAAGGACAATTTTTTCTAATGTATTGGTATCTTAGTCAGTAGATCACCAACTTGAACTTGTTAGAGTCTTGAACGACATAAGTGCCACCTTGCAAGAATTCCTTTGATAGGGCGTTGAGAATGATTTCCTCTCTGGATATAGTTTAGATTGATGACAATGAAATGGCTCAACAATTTGAACTTGACTCAAATGAAAAGGAAAACACATAAAACAAAATTCAAGAGAAGGGAGTGCAAAGGGTGATATCATCTTTATCAAACAAAATTTTAAATTTAGATGTATAAGTAATTAATAGAACTAAGGTAGAAGCAAATGGCCAACAATAATGCCTCTACTCATAATGCTAACACAATTTGACAAAGCATGAAATAATTTTATCAAGAAGAATTTTATATTTAGATCTATAGGTGATTAATATAATGGAGGTTGAAGCAAAATTCTAGCAATGATGCCTCCACTCTTAATTCTAACTCAGTTTGAAAATATAATGGGGGTCTATTGTACTAATCAAGGCCTTAGTGAGATGACGATTAGGAAAATTGTCCCAAATCGCTACAATGATGATTTTATAAACATGACTTCCTAATCATGACCTTTCAAAATAGCTTTATGACCCCTTATACGACTTAAGAAGCAAGTTATGCTATTTGAACAAATAAAGCCTTTGAATATATGTGATTTCATAATAGTGATAATAAGAGTAACAACACTAAGTGATAAAATAGAATAAAGGAAAAAATAGGACTTCACTTCAAAATTGAAATTCATTCTTTTTCTCTTCATTTTTCTTGATCATCCTCCTCATGAAAAAACTTATATCAAGTGCCGGCCTTTGTTTTGGAGCTACATTTGTAGATTCAGTGTTATCTAGAGTTGATCATATGATACCATTATGGAATTGATTAGCACTACAGAGGATGTCGGTGCTAATTGTCATTGCGTGTATGCTCTTCAAAAATACTTGGGACAATTTAGAGTGGGTTATTATGATATTTGCGTAGACATGTATAAATGTTTGCTAACGGACATCTCAACATAGTTTCAATGTTTTTACATAAATTTGATTCCCACAATCCCAAACTAGTAAGTCTGATGTAAAAATTTTGAATGAAATTTATTTGAAACACATTTTTTTGGTAATATGGGTAGGACTACACTTTTCATGATCATGTCCAAATAAATCACCCAGATCGTGGCAGAGAATTGAACTGGTGACTTCACATCAAGGAGTGCCATAACAACGCACCTGATCACCATTAAGGCCAAGATAGAAAAAATTAACATGTAGTCTCAGTTAATCCTCTTGGGGTGTGTACCCTTGTTATGTGAGTCCATAGCCCCTATGAGGATGCCTCGCTTTAGTTGTGTAAAAATTCACAACTCAAAATAAAAAAATTTAACATCTCATCTTGTGATCTTGTGACCTGAAACTCCTCAACGCTAGCTTAGATATATGTTTTCTAGACCTCTGCATTCTTCTCCTACATCGTACACTAGAAGCCTTCAAGCCCTTGCCATAGATCCGTAGCCCTATCTAAGATATGAGAAGTCAATGTGTGAGATGGGATGAAGGGTGCTCTTTATATGAAATTTAGAAGATGAATCTGACCTTTACTTTTGGAGGAAAATTTTAAAATTCACATCAAGGAGTGCATTAACAATGCACTCGATCACGGCTAGGGCCAAGCTTGTCAAAATTAACATGTAGGCTAAGTTCAACATCTTGGGGTGTGTTCCCTTATTATGTGATTTCATAACCCCTATTAGGATGTCTCACTTGAGTTGTGTAAAAATGCACAACTCAAGCTAAAAATTGTAACATCTCATCTTGTGATCTTGTGACCTGAAACTCCTCAATGATAGCTTAGATATATGTTGTCTAGACCTCTACATTCTTCTCCTACATCCTACGCTAGAAGCCTTCAATCCCTTTCCATAGATCCATAGCCCTATCTCATATTTTAGAAGTAGATGTGTGAGATTGGGATGAAGAGTGTTCCTTATATACAATTTAGAAGATGAATCCAGCCTTTTCTGACATAAATGTTTTTTGTTTCTTTGTAAATGTGTGAGTTAATGAATATCTGAAATCCTGGTTTGTCTAGGATAATGTAGCACATTGTGATAATTTGGTTTGTTTCTCTCTTGTTCTTGTGAGGATGTAAGGTTATAAACTATCATATTTCAGAAGAAATAGTTTGATCCTATTTTGTTTTCTTGGTCTCTTTTTTTCTCGTCTACTTATGTTTTTTTTCTAAGATTTAGTAGTCATATCAATTCACATATTTACTCAGATTTATGATCATTTATTTTAATCCAAATATGGTGATGTCTTTGATACACTATTTTTGTTTTACAGGTTTTGATTTTGAAATCCCCTAGCTGAGCATCGACGCAACACTGAAAATGGTAACATTGGGCATGATTTTTGTATAAAATTGTTGATTTAGTATATAATTTGTGGTTTGATATAGGTGTATGTTATTGGGGTTGCTACCAATATGTTAATAAGATAGATGACATGATGAAGTCACATACCTTTTGCTAATTCTTCCTTAATCAATTTAAGAGAGAAGGTGAGAACGCTAAGAGTTTTTTTAGTGAACTTTTTAATTTTTAAAATTTTATATGTATACAAATAAAATCCATATAATTAATAATGAAGAATCATACATCGTGAAGCCAAGGGGTACCCATATTGGTTTCCCCTCCTTATAAATGTGCTTCTAAATTGCTGTGTTGTATGTTGATCTGACCTTAATATTTATGATTTACTGTTTATTCTCTTTAAACTCGAATGTCATTTGATGGTAAAGTTGTACCCTTTAATGAAAAAATTTTATGTAATAGAAGGATAAATTTAGAAATTATTTGAGTTTGCATTTTTTTTTTTCAAGTTAGATATTGTTTTCGAGTTTTCACATTTCTAATTTCATTACAATGTCGTAGATTGATCGTGGAATAGGAACAACCTCGAGAGAGGTAAAAAAATAAAAATTTCACTTTCATATTAGTTTCTTTATCTTTAACAATTTTTTTTATATATTTCATGGTTCTTATCATTTTATAATAAGGCAGGATGATCGCGGAAAGGGGCCAACTGAATAATATGTAAAGTGTCAAGCTTGCTCTATCCTCGGGTATTTTAATTGTTTACATAATTGAAATAATGTTAATTTTGTTCAAATATGTAGACACCTGGCCATGGTGCATGTCATGATTCCCTGAACAAGGAATATTTGTATTCATCCCCAATTCCATTTGTTTTGCTGTGAAAAAATATTTAAAATGCAAACAAGGAATTTGAGTGTTTGGTAGACATTGTGCCTCAAACACCTCAATTAGAAGAAATGATATTACAAGTTATGACCCAAATTCAGACATATGGGGTAATAGAAAAAAATCAAATGGAAATTTTTATTGTTATGAATAATATCAATTGTGATAGGTTGAATTATAAATTTTACATTAACTAAACTAACAAAAAAATTCTTTTGTATGTTTCATTTTCTGCAACCTATTGTCCCCGGTGTTAGTGGTAGTGGGACACAAAGGAAAGAGATTCCCGAGAAACCCCATCGTCCACCTCGTACACCTTTAGGTAGCAGGCAAGAAACACACCCCCAAGAAGACATACAACCAACCATTGAATGTGGTGGTAGTGATGAGGATGATATGGCCAACTTTATGATTTCATTTCCTGGAGCTACATGTGTCACCTCCAGAGGGACTATTCCGGATACATTTTTGGTGAACAATGAAGGTGTTCCTATAAAGAAAGTACAAATACCATCTAAGTTTCAATATTTTAACTGTTTCATGTACTCTATCTAAAATATATTTTATCATGATTACTATTTTTAAATTCATGATAATATATTTTTCTGTGTAGGAAACAATGATTTCTATAGGGCCTTGAAGAGCAAGGAGTTTGTAATTTTGGACCAACCATATGCACAAGGTGGAATTCCTAGAATTCTAACCTGAAAAAAGAACTTCTAGATTATCTAGAAGGCCTTTTTTGACAAGCACATTTGATATAATAGCGATCGCTCGGGCAGTTGGTAAATATCTGAAATATACGTGGGACACCTATTGCACGTAATTGAAAAATTACTTTAGATAAGAGCGTCTTCTCATAATTCTAGAGAGGGATTGGAGAGCACCCATCGAGGAAAAAAAAGAGAAAAAGAACAAGAAAGAATGAAAATTGCTAACTGGACCTACAAGGTAATTTACAGCTTTAATTCAATAGCTTTAATTTTCTCCAAGTCTAAAATAAAAGTTTGTTACATAACTGACTTCAAGATTTTGATGATAGGTTTCGTGACACCTCGAAGGCAACCAAAGCTAGGATTGATAAACGAGGCCAACATATGCTAGGCTAGGGCGACTACTTGAAATTAAATGCAAGAATTGTAAGTAGCTAGACATCTTATTAATTTTATCATCTTCCAACATTTTTGTAATTCCATCAAATAAGATTAAAAATACACAATCATATGCAATTTAGGGTCACTAATTTGGAACAGAAACCACAAAAGAAGATAGAGAGATCACTTTTCGTTCTGAATATCAAGCTGTAGTTGAATGTCGTAAATTCTTAGGATAGGTCCCAAGATCAATAATTCCTAATAAGGTAAAACGTTAACCTCTCAATATTATTATTTTCATCCATAAATTTAATTTCTAACAATTTTTTTTAAACTAGGGGATAAACACTTTCAACGAGCCAAATAACCCAGTTGTACAGAAGTGCGTTGAGAGTGAAATATTTCCAGAACATGGTCCTCACATGCAACTGGATTATTCCAGTGGGGAACAGCCCGACAGTGCTGATATCAATGAGGCCCACGATGATAATTAATTTATACTTATAATTTTTTCTAATTATACATTGAGGGTTGTGTCCTTATACCTTTTTTTTGTTTAAATGATAGAGAATGTTTTACTTGAGAATCCTACCACCAGAGAGGAACACGGGGCAATGGTTCCAATGGTGAAAAATAGTGCACTAGGTAAATAATGTCATTACAATTTTTTTTATTAATATTATCGAACTACTTCAATGATATTTGAAAACTAGAAATTTAAATTTAATATTATTTTTTTTTGTAGGCGATGCCCCATTATTGCATGAGACTAGACATCATGAGTACCCAACTAGGTCAGGTATACGAGAAAGGCACGAAACATAAGTAGAGAACAATGATTTTGATGATGTAGTTAGGAGCTTTAGAAATAGGAAGAATAAAAATAAAATATGATAATGTAAAATATTGTATCATTATATGACAGATGATGAATGATGTACCATACTTGGATTTTTTTTTTTTTGTTATATAAAAACTCATTTATCATACTATTTTTATGCCATACACGTTCAACTTTTTTTGTGTACTTTTTGTTGCATTGATTTTTAATTAGTTATTGAATATTTTTTTGTGCTCATGTATGTAAAACATGAAATATATATTGGGTATTGGGGAATTGAGAGTGATGTGAGGGGGGCGGGAGCATAAGGGATTCCACCTTCACATGGTTCGCCCTGTTTAGTAGAGTAATTTATTGGAGCGATTCAATCTTGGAGAAAACCTCCCTCGATCCAACGTAGCAGTAAAAAAGTCACCGTTGACTTAGTTTCTACTCTTTCAGATCGTGGGAGGCTTGTTCCAAGTTCAGGCAGCTCCAACAATATTTTCCTGAAACGAAGAGGAGCTTATTCAGGTATGTTTTGACATTGTCAAAATATGTTCTAACATTATCATAATAATTCATCTTAGAGTAAAAAAATACTACAGATATTACTTGTATTTATTGTATATATAATTATGGATTTTTAATGACTTGGAAGCGTAGGTACAAATCATCTTGAATCATGAGCGATACAACTTTTCAACCAAGGTCACATCCAAGATATTTTTCTTATGCGCTTGACCAAGTTTGTAGTGTGAAATTTTGTATGTTCCTTTTACATTTCATAATTCAAGATGAAGCTTGTCCATGATCATGATCTGATTTTCTATATGTGTATTTTCCTCTATTTGATTATAAGTTTGAACTTGGTTTTAAACATTGAAACCTTTTTTGTTTTTATACTATTAATATATTGAAATATACCACAGTTCATGAATTAAATTTTTGTGTGAATAAATAACATATTGTTACAATCATAGTTTAATATTTTACAGTGTGTAAGGTTTTAGCACCATCTTGGTAGTTTACATCATATTTTTCCTTGGCAGCTTGCATTATTCCTTTTTCGACTATGTGTCCAAAGAATGATGATAGAATCATGTCCCCATCAAATGTTGGTTTGGGACTAAGAAAATAATATGGTGACATCATGGCATCATTGTATGGTGTCCCTCTAATAGGAGACTGAGTTGGTGACATGTGAAAGTCTAAACCTTTCATATAGCTGGGTAGCTGGAGTGCAATTGATTGTTGCAACATCTTTTCATTCAAATACAAGGTAGAATTACACCGTAGTGCAATTGATTGGCCAAGCATGATGTTTTTTTTACACCACTAAGAGGGTCTTCTTTAACGAATGCAGCAGCATCCAAAATGATATCCATAATATCCTCAAATGAACATCTCATCATTGGTCATGTTTCATTACAATTGATACCATGTCGACAAATAGCCATCAAATGACCTCGATATGTAATTGTGTCACATATAATGGCTAGATGCCTATAGTTCACATATGACCCATCAAAATATATCACAACTTGAAGCCCATCCAGAAGATACTTCCTCACAGCCTCAATTATAAGCACTTCAACAACGCCAATCAAGTGATTACTAGTTGTCCTAGTAGCATCCACATCTTCATGGTGCATCACAACTAAAATATTGACACCTTCTGTGTCTAGCATCCATTCTGTCATAGTCCATTCTTGTCAAACTTGTTGATTTTTTTAGGCTTGATAAACACTTTATTGATATCCGGAATTTCCCTTAGAGCCATTTCTTTAAGCATGTTACTTTCATTTTTTTTCAAAAACACATCATCTTCAAAATTTTCATTTTGTACCTCTCCTTTAGGACCTTCTTCATTCATAATATGTAAACGTAGAAAATTTTTTTCTGCATTATCATCATTAAAATGCATCTCAAATCATCACAAACTCAAGGTTAATATTTTCTACAATGTCTACCATACTTAGTTTTTTATCAACCATCATATCTCTATTCAATTCTATACAGAGTAGCCATGGAGATATTTTTTCTAGTGCAATATCCTCATCTGGAATTTCATAACAGGATTTGACAAAGTCAACATCCTCCTTAACGATAGTACTCATTGGATCTTCATCATACCATAGCCTCTATAACACTTCTCAAGGTTGTGTACTCTAAAGCACATTGCACATTTTTGGCCCTTTCCTTTTTTGTGTTAACCTCAAGTTTTAGGTACATAGATAGTGATGGTGTTTTAATATCATTTGCCACATTTATGATTTCCCTCAGCCTGGGGACACTGACAGTAACATTTTTTTCACTAACACCAGCATAATGGAAAGTATTTAGTGTCATCTAAGTATTTGGTTCACCAATGGATTGCGTTGCAACACAACCAATCATCTCACCTCAAGAAACTAAGGACTGCAGAAAATGAGATTCTATCTCACCAATTACCCATTCAAATGCTTCCCTTGTAAGGTGGCACTCCTTCAACACACGCTTAGTAGCAAATGTACTTTGAAGCATAATGTTGAAAATCAAAGTGGAATTCTTCTGTTCTTCAATACTCATGGGGTCATCATCGAGAACAACCTTAATTATTTCCTGAAGTCTATCAATTGATTCTATAATCTCTATGGGATGCATATCTGATGGTTTTCTCATATCAATTTCGAATGTCTTTTGGTTGTTCTAGATGAGCCTCTTAAGACTTAAAGGTAGAGGCCACGTGTTATCTCCAGTGGTTACAATATTCATACCTATTTATTGTCTATCTGACTCCAATTTTTTTATTTCCATATGAAAAAAAAATTGGAACCCTTGGATTGTTTTCAAATCTTCCACATGGTCTGGTAACATGTAAGTAGTATTCAAATTTTCTTCATCAAGCTCATATTTATAAGCATTTTCAAAACCCTTATTTTTCATCTTCATAGAATCAAGGTTCTGTGACTCAATCCAAAAATCATACATACCATCTTCACCATATATAAATTGAATAAAATCACCAAGTGAGTTCCTGACAGTCCCGTCATATTTAACCATGATATCCTCCATATCTTTTACAAGACGCCTTTGTATGTATACTGTTTCTGAAGTCTTCATAGCAGTATCTATCAAACCTTCTCTAACACTTTAATTATAATACCCATTGTGCTTCCATGTAAGCCATTCAAATCCAGGGATAGGGAATTCCTGGGCAAAACCATAACTCTAATACCTTGTTGAAAATCTAAACAAGGACTCAAAGGCAGGATCTTCCCCTGGCTGGCAGGCTACTCTTATTTATATGGCTCCCATTGTAGTAGTACTTTTGCTACCTGCAACATTGCTAGTGGAACCTGATGTGCTTGGGATAACTATCACACTTGCAAGGGAGGACGTGGAAATCATATACTATCTTCTTTTCATTTTTTTGCTGACATATTTTGTCAATTTGACCATTTTTTTTTGTCACTAAGCACACTAGTCCTTTAACTATCCAGGTATGTTGCCTCATTTCATCTAAACTTGTTCTTTTCTTATGCTTTAGAGTTAGTAATGATGTTGTCTCTTGTTTGATGCTCTACATGGAAATGTAAGTGATTATATATTACGGCATTAACAATCACTTTATTATTTATAGATTTTATTATGTGGCTTTAGATTTATAATGTATGAGCTTTGTTAGAATGGTTTCATGAAATATTTTTTTTAAATATATTTTTTAAACTATCAAAATATCCCATAGCATCTCTTGCTTGACCTGAGAAAATAGGTTTTCCTTATGATAACACCAAGATTTTTTCAAACATATGAAAATCCTTCAACTTAGCTAATGTATTTTTGTCGAACATATGAAAAATCCTGATACTTGGCTCATGTATTGTAGTAATTAGCTTGTTAAAAAATTGTTAAAATTTGAGATTTACCATAGTTTTTATAGTCAATTTTGATGAACGATACCAATATTAGATTATACTTGTATGACCTCACTTCTTCTTCATCATCTCAAGCATGAGATTCTATTCGTGCCCTATAAGATTGAGGATGAAGATTTAAGAACATGTTGTTGAGATAATATTCCCCATTGCAATGATATTCATAATCATACATAGAAGGGTCAAAAAATCTACAATGTAAGAACTATTTTTTTACTTGTACATTGATGTTTTCCTCGCTGGTAGGATCACAGGGGTCATTGTTTAATTTCCTAACTTTTGAATACCCTTTGAAATTTTCAAACTCAACTTCGAAGATATAAAATAAAAAATGACATTCGTCTCTGTTTGTTTATTGACCTCTTAGAATAAAAAAATTTGGTGTTGGTTGTTGTGGATGTTGGCATATGTTCTTCATCTTCCAGATTGAGGATGGCCATAGGTCGTTATGCGAAGAAACTTGCATCATAGGATCTCGAATCATGTAGAAAATACCACCAATATTGTTTTTAGGTAGGCTTAAAAACTTCATATAGTGTACTACCTCATGGAGATGATCTTCAAATGATTAGAAACAAGGAAAATAATTCTTGTGACATAATTGTTACTTATATACCTTTTATCTAGGGTTTCCACTGAGTTTTTTCACATCATTTATTTTTTAGAGTTGTGTCCTCTTCTTCATACTAGACTAAGTGTGAGAATACTCAAAGTGAGTGTATACTAGAGTGAGTACATCTATAATATTTTTCTTGATACTCTATCTTGAATAGAGAGAGTATATGTTTAAGGCCCTTTTGATTTTGCAATCTTTGAACATGATGATGATCTCCTAATTACTACAACGGAGGCACAACGGGGATCACAACTTAGCATTATACCTTGGTGCAAGAATTGACATTTCATATCAAGAAACTTCATTGTTATGAATTAATAAATATTTTTAACTAGAATAAAAAATGACATTGGCTTTAGTTTCTCTTTATATTTATGATTCTACCAAAGGCACACACACTAGATTTGTGTGCCATCTACTCTCAGCTTGGATTTGGAGATTTTTTTGGAATCTTTCTTACACTCTAATCCTTCATTTCTATTTTCCAGTTGATGATACCATGTCCACATAATCTCCATATTATTTTCTTTCCTAATTTGAATCAGTGCCAAGTTGGTGGTTAATCATATTTATGATTCATTGATTTATCTGCATACAACAATGGAACTTGCAAAATTTTAACATGGCGCACTCCTTTGCATCATTCCATCCAACCTTCCTCTTCTCAAAGATACTTCTAGGAGAACATTTTTCTCTATTGCATAAAGTCAGCTAAATTGTATCAATGACAAAAAATGTTATAGTTACATGGTTAAGGGGTTGTCATTGTGTCTCGTTCCCATCAATAGTGGTAGCATATCATAGAGGGTTTATAATCCTGAATTTATTTGTGTGATGATGACATCAGTGAAGACACACATGCATGCCAATATGGGACTTTGTAGTGGTACTTCTTACCCATTGACACCATCGACAGACTATGGTAAATGGAAAACACCAATGCTAGAGCCTTATTCACTATTTTAGTTATTTTGATTTTGATTTGGTAAAGGTCCTAGATTAAACATAATTCTCTACCTTTGAGGTACCAACGCAAGGCTTGGGATGTCTCCACTAGGAGAATACACAATTTTTGTCATATCAGTTTATCTTCTTTGATTTGGGGACTGTTTTAATTTTGGAATTTTGTTAATCACCTTTAACAAAGTTACTGGCAGTGGGAATGAATTCAAATGTCCATTAGTATACCATCAATGTTTCTCATAGGAGGATGATCAAGAGGAAAAATCCATTAGTATCCATCTTAGTGTCTCTTATATCCCCTGAAAATAAAGTTCTTAAAGGTAGGGACTTTAACTATAAAATCCCATTAGTCTATCCTTTCATAGCCTGAATAGAAGGAGGGTCACTAATTGTACAACCTATTATCACTCTCCCCAAATTCCTAGGGTGAAAAGATGATTGAAGAAAGGTAATGAAAAACAACCTTTTAACTAGGTACCTAGCCCTACCTAACCAGACAGGGCTTTGTCTATGTCACTTTTTTAAAATATTCAATTTAAGGCTCAGTGCCAGATTTAGGCTAGATATAAGTTAATATTTTTGAAAATTGTTTTATAATTTGTTTGTTGGATAAAAATAATGATCAGTAAAACTAAAGCTGATTTCAAAGACTGAATTGCAGAGAATAAAATAATGCAAGGTAGGTAGACTTATTGAGCATAATTAATTTTTCATTGTGTATGTGATGATAGAAAAGGTAGGAGTCTAAAAGAGCATATAAAATGAATTCATTCTTCAGAAGAAATACACATTTATGAAAATCTTAATAAACAAAGCATATTACTTATTTCTATTTATAAACTAGTAAAATTTTCATACAAAAGTTGAAATGGAAGTGAAATAACAGAGAGGAAAGCACAATGCTCAAAATAAATACAACATGAATCTCACAATATCTGCTGCAACTTCTTTGATTTCATTAAAAAGTGTACAAAAGCTCCACATTAATACACTTATTTCTCAAAACTCAAATTATCCAACCCATAATACTTCGTACAATGAAGTATTTATAGAAAAAATATTTTACAACAGATTACATAAATGCTATTGTAATAGATAGGATTTTATTTTCCAAATTAGAATCTAACTGGAATATGGAAATAAATTTGATTGGATGTGTTAGTGTTGCTCTAATAGAAAATAGTTGTTGAAAAGAGAGAATTATGGACTGTGCTGGTTGTCGGTTGATTGATTATTTGGCAAAAGTTGACTTTCCTCTTTTACCATTTACTCTTGAAATTCACACAATTTTTCCAAGCGCTTTTCATCCACGATGGTCAATTTTATTACCTTACGGCAAAATTCATCTATTTCAGTGTACTTGGACAAAGTGGGCCTCACCACGAAAATGTCTTTTATCTCATACTGAATAAAAATTTCATTGATCAGTGTTCCCAACTGTTATCACAAAATTTCACTTGATAGGCTGCTAACCAGACAACTTCATGTAACTATTTCAAAGCAATCTTATGACTGAAGCTTAGCCTCTTCAGTCTGATAGGGCTCTCTCAAAATGGTTAATGATATTTGATAAAGATAGATTTAGATGGCTAACTCTACTTCGAAATCAACTTTCTTGTGATGTGTATAGGTTGAAAATAGTATCAATCTACAAACATTGGGCTTATGAAGTCAACAATTTCAGCGATTTAGTAGTAATTTCACTTGACATGGAAGTTGAAGTAGGTAAGAGTTTTTAGCAGAAGTACACACACATGAAATAGGAAATCACACACTCAATTCATTTTTAAAGGAAGTCGGAGCATTACATGAATGAATTCTAAGTATTAAAGATGAAAACCACTGCAAATGGTACACATAAAAGATATGGATAAGATAGGCACTAAAAACTCAATGATAATCTCAGGTTGGTCAAGAAACAAGTCTTTGTGTTACTGAAAACAATCAATTTACATAAAGCTACAGTATTACAAAAAAATCTCCAACCCTTAACAAATTCGACCTTCTGCCCTTTAATATACTTGTTACATGATTAGATGATCTGCCTCCTGGATAGATTCATCAAATTTTTCCTAATGACACCTTGCATAACCATAAAACATCTATTTAATGAGAAATTGAAAGCTCTCCTATTTGACATTCCTTTTCCTAATAGGACTCAAAATGTTCATTATTACATTAACAACCTTATCTCTTAAAAAAATTACATCACTTCACATGTTCGAATAGAGTGTGATGGGACTCATCACTACATGACATCTTAATTGAACTCCTCTAAAAGTGGAAATAAACCCTGTTTTTTAGGCAAACTGGTCCTTATCTTCAACGAGGGATTTGGTTGATGAGTTGGCTTCATCACGTCGTCTTTATGTCTTGGATAACTGTTGGCAAGATCCCTTGAACCTTAGAAAGTGTCCAGCTATCCAAAAGTGCACAAAAACCTACTCATATAGCTTTAAAACAGTACGCTACAAAAGCATGACAGTTTCGGAGCGTACTTTCATAACGTTACAAAAATGCCTTTTTCCATCAATATTTCTAGTTCTTTTCCTCCTCCATGATGTTCATTATGCCTTAATGCATCTTCCATACCATTTTCATCTCTTGGGAGCTCCAAAAACCAGTTCAAAATGAAAAAAGGAAAGCTACATTAGTTTCGTAGCGTTTTGTTGTTCCTTAAGCCCAAGCACGCTACAAAATTGCTGAAAACAGTGAAAATTCCAGAATTTTGTGTAGCTTCAAATATCTACCTTATAAGTGTAAAAAAATTATTTCTAAGAATCCATTAGCCATCAAAATCATAAGGCAGCTCGCACTATGCTTCTTGAGGTGTTTCTTCCTCATTGATGATGAGTTAAGCAATTGACTCCTCAACTACTGTCATTTTAAGGCTTTTTTTCTCCAATTCCTCATTAATTAGTTCAAGTTGTTCCTGGAGGTCTTTAACCTGATCTTTCAAATTTCTGTTGGTGGCTTTCAAATGTATGTTCATTCTCCTGACATGTTTGACCTCTTTCCTCAATGGAATGGTCCATTTGATAAACTGTTGTGTATTATTTAGAGTCTTGGAAGCACTGTCAACCTTCTCTTCCCAAATTTCCTTCATCTTTTCAAAATGAACGTTCTCTACATTGTGTTTCCTTTCTTCTTTATTCATAAAATCAATTTCATGAATGGATAAATTCAACTGTTGCTTAAGAAGTTCAAACTATGTTTTTTCCATTACTTTCTCTTTTCCTTTCTTTGATTTGCAAACTATATATTTCTCTGTAGGTGATGAGAGATCAATGATGTCTTGTGATGGCTGGACTATGTCAGTAGGTGGATGGACCTCTTTGCTTCTCTCTAATAGTTTTCTAGCATGTCTTGTCATGGGATTTATTGCTTGGAACATAAAACCCGCATCTTCTCCTTCAAATTCTAGTTTCTTTGCAGATTTTGATTTCTTTAGTTTCTGTCCATTTTCCTCTATGTCCTCAGCCTGGACTCTAGGAGTCTCTTCTATGTCAATTGCATGTAATATGTCTTCTAGATTTCCTTTAGCTACTTCTCTGTCTTCTACAACTTTTGTTTTGTCTTCTAAAGCCACTATTTGACTCCTTGTCATCCTTTTGGTTCCTTGTTTACTCACAGCTTGTTTTTGTTTTGCAGGTTTGACCACTTTTGATTTATGTTTTGTAGGTGGGACATTTGGTGTATCAAAACTCTGCAATTTCTCTATTTCCATCATGATTGGTTCACTTAGTTCTACTCTTACTGGTTCACTTGGTTCTGCCACCAATGGTTCACTTTGTTCTGCTACTAAACGTGATGGAATTCTCCTAGGTTTAGGAGTTCTTGAAGGAGTAAGAGCATCCAACTCAAAACCACTAACAAACAAAAATTAAGACCATTCTCTACCTAGCCTTTGGAGCTCATCTAAAACCAGAATTTTCATTAAATGATGATGAAACAATGATGTCTCACTCCCTTTAGATTTTTCTTGGACCTTATCTTCCATTTTTGATAAACTTCTATGTAAATAGAAAGGCATATCAAGATATATCTTACTAGTAAAATGTAGGAGTAGCTTGAAATGGTACGAGTAAACTTTATGATATATTCCTTTAGAAGTAAAATAATTTTGGATCATGAGCATCAATTTTGAGTAGTTATCCTTCATGTAGCTCCTTGGAATGGCATTATTGAGGTCCATTTCACTGTTTTCAGGCTTCATTAACTCTTTACACTGCTCCATATTAAACTTGAACCCTTTGAACCACTTTTCTTGTCCCCTTGGAATCCTTGTTGTTGTTGTAATGACCTCTAGTGTGATGGAAAGATTTAGCATCCCCACTTTGGTAGATGTTCCACTGAAGTTTAAAGCAAATTATTTGGAAACCTGTACATGGCAGACTTGTAATCTTTCACAAAACTGTAAGAAACCTATCCTTCTGAAGACTTCCACAGTTGTTGGGTCTTCATTGATCAGATTCATATCTGCTGGTTCATATCTCAGACATTGTCCACCCTTATTTGTCCTTTTTTCTTCCATGGTTTCTTTAATGCCTTCTCAGCCTCGCTTGATAGTTTTCATCCTCGCTTGATAGTTTGCAGCCTCTCTTGATAGTGCTCAGCCTCACTTGATAAACCTTTGAAAACACCATCCATAGCTTTGGCTCAATGTAATATCTCTCCAAAGCTCGATATCACGCAAAGAAGGAATGAAGAATGGGAAATGACTGAATTAGGAAAGATTTTGAAGTTTGATGTCCACTTCATAACACAATGATGACTCATACATGCCTAAAATGGTGATGATGACTTCAGACCTGACCATGTAACTTGATCTTATCCCTTAATGACTGGAATGGTATCTAACTTACCCTTTCCCAATTATTTTCTGACATCTAATAGCTAAATTGACAAGACCGGAAGGAAACCACGCTTTCGTAGCGTATTTAGTGTAAATCTGGGTGTTTTTGCTACGAAATTATCAGCAGTTTCATTGTGAAAAGTGACATTTCTCAGTGTATTTTTCTATGAAACTATGGTTTCTTGGCTAAAATGACCATTTCATTACAAAAACCTTGGGAATTGAAATCTGTCAGAGAATTATCAGTGATGTTACATGAAGGAATTTGAAAGTGAGTGGGTTTAGACCTTAGGGTAAGCTTAAACAAGAAAATTTTAAAATTTCCCTTGAACAAAAAGATAAAAAATTGAATCCTACAACCCTACCATTGACACATTAACCTATTTAACTTTGTCAAATGATGTTTCATTTTTTTGGTGATAACACCAACAACGCTCTTATTATCATTGTTCTTTTGATGTTTGAAAATTTGGCAGTATCTCTGGAAATTTAAATAAGTCTTCTCCAATAATCTTCTCTTGTCATCAATTTGTCATTAATTACAAACAGAGAAGGAAATCCCCTATGTGTCACTGACTCTATTTTGCTGAAAAATATTTGTACTGTGATTTCCAAACTGTGACACTTCTCCTCAAGCTGAAGAATTAAATTCTTTTTTTGTGAGAACCTTATTTACCTATAATATTGTTGATGTTTTATCATCTATGCCCAAATCATCCAGCTCATACCTTTTCTTTGGGTTCGGAAATTTGATATTGTTGTTTGTTGTAGCAAGCTTCTCTTCAAGTTGTGCCTTAATTGTTATAATGACCTCATTTTATTTTTGTATCAAATCCTTTTGTTCATATATAATATGTATACTAGGCCAAATTTCATTAATAGATTCCATGATATATGCCCAAATTACTTCTTTTACTTGGCCAAAGTGTTTCCAAATGTGTGATTCTTTTTGTTCTTTTTGCAATCTCTCAATTATCTCTTTAGCTCTTTTTTCCTCAGTTGCATGTGATCTTTCATATTTGGTCTTCTTATATTGTAAAAATTGTACTTGTTCTTGTAGTCTCTTTATCCCTTCTGCCTGAATGGACATATTCTGCACTTCTTTACTGATTTTCTCAACTCCATCTGCAGTACTTGATGTAGAAGGTTGGGTTGTAGGAATAACTGCAAGAGGCACTGCTTCTAAAGGAATTTTAAAAGTTTTTTTTGTTTGTTCCTTTTCTTTTATCATTTTCTCCATTTCTGATTCCATTTGTTTTATTTGAGAATTATATTCCACAATCAACTTCATCATTTATGCTTTCTGGGATTTAGTCTCTTCAATGTCTTTTACTAGAGGATCTTCTATGGCTGGAATATTTCATTGCTTCCTTAATGTTGCTATGTCATAATTTTTCTTTTTGATGATCTCTTCTGCTACATTGACACTGGAAGGATCATAGCCTACTTTGATCACCAGGTCTTCCAAAGTTTTTATTCTTGTGTCTTTAGCAAATGAAGAAATTTTCTCTATTTTGAGATGTGATTGGACATTATCCAAAAAAACCTGCAATTTTGACAAACTCATAACAATGTTAGTGAGAGTGGATGAAATCATCTCACCAGTTTTCATATGTAACTCCATTTGATCTATTGGATGTATGTACTTAGTATCAAATTCAAATGCAATATTTTGGTAATCTGTTGCTGACTTTGGCTGTGGAATTTGTGCTTGAAGAAAATCAAACTACATTTTCCCTTTCTCTGAATCAAAAGCTGAGAGCTGGGAGTTTTCTTCTAGAACTAATTGTATATATTGGTCTTCAACATTTTATATTTCAATTTTATCTCCCTGAAGGTATCAAACATATTCTTCTCTTTTTCCCCTGTAACAACTATACAAGATTAAATGACTTGATGTTGATCTTGAGAAACTGTTGGAGTAGTAGGAATGGAAGTATTTTGACCACCTGCTTGTGTGGAAGGAGGTGTCTCTTTGGTAATAATAACAACATCTTGCTCTGAATCCTTGCTAGGATTTAATTTTGGATTCAACTTTCTCTTCTTTTTGTAATGGATTCTGAATTCTTTGTTGGATGGGTTAGTCATTGGAGATGAGTGATCTTCTCTAGTCCTTTTTCCTTCTCTCTCCTATGAAACATGAATTTGTAATGCTGATGTAGACATTGTTTTTTCTTCAAATTCCTGTAAAGTGCCCTTAGTCCATTCAAGTTGATTCATATATCTCTCAATTTCTGGTCTATATGTATGAAAATAAGGTGTAGATTTGTTCTATACCCTTAGTTTAGAGATAACACCAACTAGATCATATGACCATGTGAAACTGAGGTTGAATTCCATATCTTTCAACAATTTACATGCTTCTTCCCCTGTTGTCCTGCTATTATAGATAAAAGGCCCTATCTATGTTTTGATTTTGAATTGTGACTTCATTTTAGCAGACAAAAAATGTACTTCATCAACATTAGGCATTTTTCTGATGTATTATAATGCAAAAATCATCATTGGGAGTAATTTTGGAAATTTGTAAGGGGGAATATCACAGCCATAGATTCTGAGTTCTATGTAATTCTGATAGAGATACCAACCTCCTATTCTGGATTGATCTCATAGTTGAAACACTTTTATGATTTCTTCACTAATCCTGGGCTCTGTAATGATGGTTAGTAGATTGAGTGTTGGATGTAGAAACAATTCTATAAATTGCTTATATGAATAATTCTTTTGTTCCTTGATCACTAATGTAGTCTAGAAAATAACTGATTGTTGATTTCCCTCCTCATCCAGCTTCTGTAATGAAAACTTGAATTTGTTTCCCTGAGAATATAAAATCAGATAAACTAACAGAGAGGCATATTTGAATACCTCTTCAGTTTGGAATTTAACAAAGTACTCATGAATGGAATCTACAATTAATTGACTGAAATCGAATATGATGGAGGGTTTGGAATCTGTGGAGAAAATGGACATGAATCCTATGATGGCTTCATCTACCCATTGGTATGAATAATAACCAAGAAGGAAAGAGATAAATGTGATGATTTGTTTGGCTCTTTCAGGGAAAATGGGTGATGGAAATGGAGGATTCTTCTTGGGTAATGGGGTATTTTAAGTCATAAATATCTCAAGGGTTTTAGCACTTTTTGAAAAATCCAATTTCTGATATCTTTCAATCAATTCTTCTTGAGAAAATTGAGTGGCATTCTCTGTGATGGGGGCTTGCATCATTTATTCTATGGTTTGGGAAGTTATGTTTACTAAAATATCTCCTATAGGAGCGATAATAGCTCTTTGGCTAGGTACATACTAGGCTTGGCATTTTTTGACAAATTTTGGGGCACTGTGGGTGTGAGGAAATATATAATGAGGCAAGTTTGAATCCCACAGCCCAATATCATAAATTTTATCAAGAAATTTATCTTCTAAACAGTAATACATTTCAAACAGTTCAAGCTCACAGAGGGTTTCATGAATCTTATGATCTCTGTATGCTAATGGTATATGATGGAAGTCAATTTGAGGATGAAGTAGTCGACTTACTGGTTCTTCTGGTATTTTTTTATTTGGAGGAATGACTAAATTTTTTTGAATGCCGAAGGAAAATTTTTTGATGGAAAAAGCGGAGGCTGAGATTGAGAGAAGGCTCTAAAAATTAGAAAATTTTTCGACAACTGTAAAGAATGATTTAAAAACTTGTCATATTTTTGTTCTGGATTTTCAGAGATCTCTGTGAATTTGTAATTATCTTGAATATAGCAGATTGAATAAAAAAATTAAGGTTTAAGCGGGTTATTTAGGATGATTTTATAAAAATTCTGGCTTAATTCTCATTAAAAGAGGCGCAGGTACGTTAGCTTTAACGGTTAATCTTGAATATAATTAACTAATGGTTATATCAGCACAAAAATTCATTTGAATGGACAGTGGCACAGTCCATGTGGCATCACACGAATGGAGGGCAGAGCAAGCGGTTTTCATACAGCAGATATAGAATTTCGGAGGGGTCCATCGAAGCTAACTGTTTTTATTAGAGGGAGGTGCGAAATCACACAAGGTTTCCATGGTAGACACAGGGTCAAATTATAAAACCACCCATTTCAGACGCCCCCCCCCGGACGCTAAGTTTTAGATGATGAGGGAGGGATGAAATCATGTTCGGGTTGTTGGATTAGATCATGCAGTGGTGGATGAATGGTGAAATGGGCGGTAGTTAATATACAACGATGGTTAATGAATGGTGGGGTAGGAGGGATAATAAAGGTGATATGGTTTGGATAAGTGATGAGGTAGTGATATGTAACATGTTATATGGGTAATGGAGGATGATATGTAGGATGAATCCTATGGGCATGAGAATGATATTTCATATTTTTGAAGAATAAACAGTTATAAAGCATGTGTTCTGAAATAAATTTCTCCGCAATGCTTTTCATTTCTTCGTGAATAAAAAAACGGATTATGATGTTTCTGTCACATGTAGAGTTTTATTCGAGCTGTAAAACAAGCTTGCTCCTTCAACCAGACTTTGTGAATAGAACATAAGACAAATTGCTTTATTTGATAATGGAAACGTAAATATTTTACATAGGTAGTTTAGAACCTAGAATTGACCTATATGAGATGAAGAACCTGACTTTAGAAGTCTAAATGGTGATGAAATGATGTGAGGGAGCAGCATACTAAGATAGGACTTCTTCAATGACCAAAATTATTGTTGAAAACTAACTGGAAAAGAAATTTTTTTGACTAATTATCTAATGAAAAACTCTCAAAAGAGATATTTTTTATCACTGGTAAAATGACTCTAACATTGGCTCCATCTGGGGATGGAAACTCCTTCAAGAGGTGTCAAGAACACCGTAGATCAGGTAGCCTTACCATTGGGCTATTGGGTCAACTAGTGATCTGGATTTATGCAGGAGCGCAATAGAATACAGAAATAACCATAAACATAGAGATGCAGTGGAAATAATTCTTCACTTCATTAATATCAAATAACATAAATATGCTTACATACATAATGGAAATAAAATAGCTAGGGTGCTGGTAGGGAATCTATGGGAAGTGATGTGGCAGCTACAGACCTATGAACTATGTTACAATGAGGCTCGAGGGCTTATTTATTATTGAGAAACAATAGATAACTCTAAACATCTAAAAAACTAACCCTAGGAGACGAAGAGCCAAAACTATGGGCCCCGTTTGGGTAAATTGGTGTTTCAACTTCCCATGGATGTAACTTCGACATACGATCTCTGTTTGATGTGAATGATACATCGTTAGAAAGATCTATCTAAGGAATAATTTTTTTGCTGCGAGTATTAATTTTGGAATGGAATCATATTAGTCGGACAAACAATGCCCAAAAAACATCGTTTAGGGCCTCAAAACGGCTCCGAAAGTTCAGGACCCGAAAAAATGCTAAAATAGTAAGTAGTGCTACAACTTAAAAACTAAAATAACTGATGGTGGGGCTTCAAATGGAATAGGTGGGTGGCCATCGATATCCACCTAGATCAACTAGATAATGAATAACTTTAAATAGAATGAAAATACTGAATTAGAAAATACCGACTTGATTGTGATTCAATAACTTACTAAAAACTATGAACTTTAAAAGAAAACAAGAGTTGTTGTAAGATTTTTATGGCCTTCTCCTCAGCCTTCAAATTTTTATAGAAATACTTTTGTTTTCTTGTATATCAAATGTAAATTGGTATATACAATGACAGTTGTGTTGAATGTGAAAAGCTACAAGAATTGATAGTGTGGGTCCAAATGGAATAGGTGGGTGGCCATCGATATCCACCTAGATCATTCCTCCCTCCTTAACAAGAAATGGTCCCCATTGCACTGAGATCCTCCATGAGATGAGGCACGTTCTATTGTCAAATATGTCATGGACCTGCGGGCGGACATGTTGGATGCAATTCATAAATTTGGTTTCTTTATCACCCTCAAACAATACAAGTGTGGATTTTTTCTATGTAGTCACATGAGGTATGGCAACATCAGGCAGTGGTGCATCGCGGGTCAGATCAATGGACTACTTCTCCTGATGGTGTAGAGGAACTACTATGAGTGAGGAGAAAACTTCCTCGTATTCCTTCATGACTTTGTCCATCTACTGCAGCCATGCAGGGGAGCCTTGTTTCGAGGTTGTGGCCACAATATTATTCTTTCCGTATGAGTGAGTTGTAAGTAAAATAAATTTCCTAGTTTGGGAAACAATCTTACTGCGTTGTTTTGCAGTAGTCAAAGAGATGACAGGAGGCGGTACTACCTCCAGTATCTTGTACAAGTTATTTCCCAAAGTAATAACAATAGCACAAGGCCTAGACTCATACACAACATGTCACCTCCACAAGTATGGTTGGCCCAATAATACAACAGCTACATAAAGAGGAGCAACATCACACAATACCTCATCTGTGAATGGCTTGATACTGTATGAAAGGAAACACTGCTGGCGGATGCAGAGATCTCTCCCTGGGTGGAGCCACTCGATGGTATATGGCTGCGGGTGTGCTATGGTCGATAGGCCGAGCCGCTTCATGACCGCTACTGAAATGAGGTTCTTTTCACTTCCGCCATCGAAAAGAAATTGCAACAGAGAACCCTTCACCTACATGTGTGAATGGAAGAGGTGCTCCCTATCCTCTGGATCCTCTAGATCCACCCTCTAGATCTTGTTGGTGGCAAAAATGGCAGTGGGATCCACATCAATGATCTGTTGCCCTTTGTCATTGCCTTTGTCCAGTTCTGACTCAGGATCAGAAAATGCATTTAATTCGAGTGCCTTTAGTTCGGCCAGCAATGACTATTTTGCCCGACACTCATTTGTGTTGTGAGTGGGGCTATTATGAAATTCACACCACTTCCCTGTGTCCTTCTTTGGATTTTTGGTGTTGTTTTGAGTCCCACTTCCTTGGCCTTGCCTCTTGTTCTTCGGTTCAGGGGCACTTTTCAGATTTGCAGATCCAAAGTCTCGCTTCTTCTACTTAAATTTGTGCTCGATCTTAGTGGCATAGCGATTTGCTGTGCCAAGCGATGTAATTTCGAGGAACTCCATTTCCTCTTGAATGTGTTTTTGTAGACAACTGCAGTTCTTGAGCACCAAATGTCTCTCTGAATCTTTAATACCCAACTTTGTGCCCAGGGTATGGAATAGATTCGTCATTTTGTGCACATCTTGATCCCTTTGTTTCCGCAGCGTGGTCCATTGGATGTATTTTTCCTCATAGCTCCCCACGGGGTAATATTATTCCGTGATGTCATCTCAAAATAAATTCCAAGTGGGTGTGGACAAGAATATAGAGGGTTCCCCTTCATCCTCTCTCTCACAGTAGGTTTCCAACCAGTCTTTGACATGGGGGGCGGCTTTGAGGAGTGAAAAAATAATATTTTCTCAGTCAGAGAAATCATGGACCGAGAAATACCCTTCCAGAAAATTCAACCATTTATCTACGGTGTCTGCATCTATTTGGCCTTCAAATACAGGAATGCTAAATTTTACCTGTACCTTGAAGGGAGTGGTGCTTCCAGAGTGGTTGTTGGATGCAGATGCGCCGTAGGTGGGCAGTCATTGAAGGATCTTAGCAGAGTTTCCCATCATCGCGTTCCTTTGTTTCTCGAGGGCCTCCTCGAGAAATATTTTGATAGGATATCCTACTCCCTCATCTTTCATTTCTTCTTCCATGGGAGGTCGTCAGGGCTTGCAAGGCTGATCTTGCAAGGGTTCAACTAGAGCGAGCCCTAACTCCTTATACCTTGACCGCATTAGGGACATGCAAAGGAAAACAAGAAAGAGAACACTAATCTGATACCACTAATCCAGATTTATGCAGGAATGCAACATAATACAAAAATAACCATAAACATAGAGATGCAATGGAAATAATGCTTCACTTCATTAATATCAAATAACAGAAATATGCTTACGGACATAATGGAAATAAAATAGCTAGAGTGCTGGTAGCGAATCTCTGAGAAGAGATGTGGCACCTACAAACCTCTGAACTATGTTATAATGAGGCCCGAGGGCCTATTTATTATTGAGAAACAACGGATAACTCTAAACTTCTAAAAACCTAACCCTAGGAGATGAAGAGCCAAAACTATGGGCCCTGTTTGGGTAAATTGGTGTTTCAACTTCCCGGGGACATAACTTCGGCATACGATCTCCGTTTGACGCGTATGATACATCATTAGAAATATCTATCCGAGGAATACAATGATTGTAAAAAATATCAATTTTCAAGCTGAATCATATTCGTCGAACAAATGATGCCCAAAAAACGTCGTTTAGGGCCTCAAAATGGCTTCGGAAGTTCAGGACCTGAAAAACTACTACAAATAGTAAGTTGTGTTGTAACTTAAAAACTAAAAGAACTGATGGTGGGGGTTCAAATGGAAAAGGTGGGTGGCCATCGATATCCACCTGGATCAACTAGATAATGAATAAATTTAAATAGAATGAAAATAATGAATTAGAAAATACTAACTTGATTGTGATTCAATAACTTCTAAAAGCTATGAACTTTAAAAGAAAACAAGAGTTGTAGGATTTTTATGGCCTTCAAACTTCTACAGCAATTCTTGTGTTTGCTTGTATATCAAATGTAAATTGTTATATACAATGACAGTTGTGCTGAATGTGAAAAGCTACAAGAATTGATGGTGCGAGTCCAAATGGAATAGGTGGGTGGCGATCGATATCCACCTAGATCATTCCTCCCTCCTTAATAGGAAATGGTCTCCATTGCGTTGAGATCCTCCATGAGATGAGGCACGTTCTGTTGTCGAATATGTCATGGACCTGCTAGCGGACATGCTGGATGCAATTAGTAAAATTGGTTTCTTTATCAGCCTCAAACATTACATGTGTGGATTTTGTCTATGTAGTCACATGAGGTATGGCAACATTAGGTAGCGGTGCGTCGGGTGTCATATCAATGGACTGCTTGTCCTAACAGTGTAGAGCAACCTCTGTGAGTGAGGATAAAATTACCTCATATTCCTTCATGACTTTGTCCATCTGCTGCAGCCGTGCAGGGGAGCCTTGTTTCGAGGTTGTGTCCACAATATTCTTCTTTCCCTGTGAGTGAGTTGTAAGGAAAATAAATTTCCTGGTTTGGGAAAAAAACTTACTGCGTTTTTTTGCAGCAGTCAAAGAGATGATTTTTGGCGGTACAAGTTATTTCCCAAAGTAATAACAACACCACAATGCTTAGACTCATACACATCATGTCACCTCCACAAGTATGGTTGGATCAATAATACATCAGCTACATCAAGAGGAGCAACATCACACAATACCTCATCCATGAATGGCTTGATACTATACGGAATGTGACACTGCTGGCGGATGCAAAGATCTCTCTTTGGGTGGAGCCACCTGATGGTATACGGCTGCGGGTGTGCTATGGTTAGTAGGCCAAGCCACTTCATGACCTCTACTGAAATGAGGTTCTTTTGGCTTCCGCCATCGATAAGAAATTGTAGCGGAGAACCCTTCACCCACATCTCTGAATGGAAGAGGCGCTCCCCCTCCTCTGGATCCTCTAGATTCACCATCTGGATATTAGTGGTGGAAACAATGGCACTAGGATCCGCATCAATGATATGCTTCCCTTTATCATTGCCTTTTTCTGGTTCTGACTCAGTATTAGAAAATGCATCTAATTCAAGTGCCTTTAGTTCGGCCACCGATGACTGTTTGGCCCAACACTCATTTTTGTTGTGAGTGGGGCTGTTATGAAATTCACACCACTTCCCTATGTCCTTATTTTCATTTGTGGTGTTGTTTTGAGTTCCACTGCTTTGGCCTTGCCTCTTGCTCTTTGGTTCAGTGGCACCTTTCAGATTCACAGATCCAAAGTCTTGCTTCTTCTGCTTAAATTTCTGCTCGATCTTGGCGGCATAGGGATATTCCGTGCCAAGCGATGTAATGTCGAGGAACTTCATTTCCTATTGAATGTGTTTGTGCAGATATATGCGGTAATTGAGCACCAAATGTCTCTCTGAAACTTTAATACCCAACTCTATGCACAGGGTATGGAATAGATTCGTCAGTTCCTCCACATCTTGATCCCTTTGTTGCCGCAGCGTGGTCCATTGGATGTATTTGTCCTCATAGCTCCCCACAGGGTAATATTGTTCCTTGATGACATCTCAGAATGAATTCCAAGTCAGTGTGGCCAAGAATAGAGAGGGTTCCCCTTTGTCCTCTTGCTCACAGTAGGTTTCCCACCAGTCTTTGACATGGGGGCCATCTTTGAGGAGCGCAAAAATAATATTTTCTCGGTTAGAGAAATCATGGACCGAGAAATACCCTTCCAGAAAACTCAACCATCTATTTATGGCGTCTGCATATATTTGGCCTTCAAATATAGGAATGTCAAAGTTTACATGTACCTTGAATGGAGTGGTGCTTCCATAGTTGCTGTTCGATGTAGATGCGCCATAGGTGGGTATTCGTTGAAGGATCTGAACAAAGTTATCCATCATCGCATTCCTTTGTTTCTAGAGGGCCTCCTTGAGCAATATTTTGATAGGATCTCCTTCTACCTCGTCTTTATTTTCTTCCGCCATGGGAGGTCGTCGGGGCTTGCAAGGTTGATCTTGCAAGGGTTCAACTAGATCAAGCCCTAACTCCTTATACCCTGACCGCGTTGGGGACATGCAAAGAAAATCAAAGAAAGAGTAGACCACTTTGATACCACGATCCAGATTTATGTAGGAATGCAAAAGAATACATAAATAACCATAAAAATATAGATGCAGCGGAAATAATGCTTCACTTCATTAATATGAAATAACATAAATATGCTTACAGACATAATGGAAATAAAATAGCTAGGGCTCTGGTAGCGAATCTATGAGAAGAGATGTGGCAACTACAGACCTATGAACTAAGTTACAATGAGGCTCGAGGGCCTATTTATTATTGAGAAACAATGGATAACTCTAAACGTCTAAAATCCTAACCCTAGGATATGAAGAGCCAAAACTATGGACCCCGTTTGGGTAAATTGGTGTTTCAACTTCCTGGGGACGTAACTTCAACATACGATCACCGTCTGACGCGTATGATACATCGTTAGAAATATCTATTCAAGGACTATAACTGTTGCTGCCAATATCAATTCCAAAGTATAATTATATTAGTCGGAAAAACGATGCCCAAAAAACGTCGTTTAGGGCCTCAAAACGGCTCTGGAAGTTCAGGACCCCAAAAACTGCTAAAAATAGTAAGTTGTGCTGCAACTTAAAAACTGAAAGAACTAATGGTGGGGGTTCAAATGGAAAGGTGGGTGGCCATCGATATCCACCTGGATCAACTAGATAATGAATAAATTTAAATAGAATGAAAATACTGAATTAGAAAATACTGACTTGATTGTGATTCAATAACTTACTAAAAGCTATGAACTTTAAAAGAAAACAAGTGTTGTTGTAGGAGTTTTATGGCCTTCTCCTCGGCCTTCAAATTTTTGTAGCAATTATTTTGTTTTCTTGTATATCAAATGTAAATTAGTATATACAATGACAATTGTGATGAATGTGAAAAGCTACAAGAATTGATGGTGCGGGTCCAAATGGAATAGGTGGGTGGCCATCGATATCCACCTAGATCATTCCTCCCTCCTTAATAAGAAATGGTCCCCATTACATTGAGATCCTTCATGAGATGAGGCATGTTCTATTGTCAAAGATGTCATGGACCTGTGAGCGGACATGCTGGATGCAATTAGTAAATTTGGTTTCTTTATCAGCCCCAAACAATACATGTGTGGATTTTGTCTGTGTAGTCGCATGAGGTATGGAAACATCAGGCAGCGGTGTGTCGGGGTTCATATCAATGGAGTGCTTCTCCTAACAGTGTAGAGGAACCTCTGTGAGTGAGGAGAAATTTTCCTTGTACACCTTCATGACTTTGTCCATCTTCCTGGGCCCAAGCGTGTGGAGCCCTATTTTACGTTGTGTCATATTATCTTTTTCTTTCGTGAGGAAAGCTGGTACAGCAACCACTCCCGGTTTGGGAAACAATCTATCGCATTGTTTCTCATAGTGAGCTAAAGAGATGACAGAGGTGGTACTACCTCCAGATCTTTAAAAGCGTTATTTCTCAAAGTAATACTAAAAAAACGACTAAAATGTGCATATAAACGATTATTTGTCAATCGGTGACTAATAGTAGCTAATTTACAGTATCTTATAACGCGACCAACTTTTGGTCGTTTTTAGCTTAGTCATTAATTGGTTATCTCAATTTTTTTGTCTAGTTGTATATTTGGTCATTAATTTAGTTACTAATTTAGTCCTTAATTTAGTCATTGATTTGATCATTAATTTAGTCATTGATTTGGCCCTTATTTTTTTCATTGATTTGGTCATTTATTTAATCATTGGTTTAATCTTTGATTGGGTCATTAATTGTCATAATTAATGACCAAATATACAACAAAATATATTACTATATGATCACCCAAGAAAACCAATTAATAACCAAAGAAATATGATCAAAATGTTGGTCGTGTTATAAGATACTGTAAATTAGCTACTAATAGTAATATATATGCAAATTTTAGTCATCGTTTGAAACCAATTAATGACTGAAGAAATATGACTAAATTTTAGTCGTGTTATAAGATACTATAAATTAGCTACTAATAGTCATATATATGCCAAATTTAGTCGTCATTTGTAGTCACACATTTATCATTTGCAGTAGTCATTTATTCATTATAAAAATGACTAAGTTAGTATTTTATATTCATTTCATTTACTTTCATTAATAATCATTATAAATGACTAATTTAGTCATATATTCATTTTATTTGTGTTCATCATTAATCAATATAAACTACTATTTTAATAATTTTAGATTGATTTTATGTGTTCATTATTAATCAACATAAATTAATTAGTATGATTTTGCAACTAAATTATAAAAAAAAAAAAAAATATGTTATACAATTTACATGTTCATCTAATATGAAAACGCAATGTTACATATGTTAATTACAATACCAAGTAATATCAAGTAAAAGTATAAATAATTCCAACCACATAAATTATATTATATAAAATGTCAAGTATTAAAATATGAGTTTCCAACTTAATATTGGTTGGAGTAAAATTTACAGATAAAATATTGTTCATCACTTCAAAACATTATCATTATCTTTCCAAGGAATTGCAAGTTAATTCACCAACTCTAAAAACTTTACCATCAGTATTTATGTGTATGTCTTCTGCAGGTTATTGGCTCTACGGGTACCAATAGACCAGTACACTTCTCTCTCTTTGTCACTCTAGTGTTATTTTTCCCCTATTTTTTCAATCCTTACTTCTTACCATCAATACTAAGTCCATTTTCTGCAAAAGGAAAACAAAAAAAGTTACAATGTAGAGTATAAGACATGAAAGTCGATGAACACTGGAATATAAACTAAAGTAGACTATAAAGGATTTATATGATATATACCTCAACATCAACAATATTGTTAATTTCATTTTTTCCCATAGAAGCAAGAAACTCAAACAAGTTTTCTTTAGTTGGGAAATAGTGGCCAAATGACCTGTATAAACAAAGAAAATAAAATGTCACAAATAAACACAACAGAGCTAGCAATTTCTACTAAGAATGTCTCATGCTCCACTTTTGTAGTTTTATTGTTTCCTCTAGTTATCTCTAAGAAGCAGTGACACTTCAACAATAAAACTGGTTAGTAGAAATCTAATGGGTGGAGCAAAGTATTTCTAACACAAGATTACAACAAGAAACTAAGAAAGAATAATACAAGACTTTGTAAATTGTGATACTAACCGGGAATATAGCTTCAATATAGTAATATTCAATTATCAATGTACTATTCCAAGGGAAAAGGAATCCAATTCCCATAAGCCAACAAATTATGTATTCCCCTTGTTTTCCCTGTAATTAATTGAGAAAGATTAGCACATGCAATTTCCATTTATAATCTCTAAACTGATTCTATAAATATTCAAAGAAAACTTAAGGTTACTCATTCATTTTTCTCTGATGCAGACAAAACTAAATATGCTAACTTGTTTTTGAGTTGGAGAGTTGTGTAATTCATCGTGTCCAAAATAATTGTTTATTGTTGTGACTGTGTTTTTTTAATGATCAGGCAATGGGCCTATATTTGATCAAAAAACATATTTGTCAAAATATATTCCATTTTTCTAATTCAAAGCTAGATTTCCTTCCAGTTTATGGCGTTCAAACAAACTAGAATCATTTTCCTTTAACAAATCACTGTTGTAATATACTACTAAATAGACAACTACATAATGAAGTTATTAGTGGTGGAATACTAATAAATCACAAATACATGCAAGAAATAACACCACTATGTCCTAGACATGCCAAGTCTTTATCCTATTGGTTGGAAATATTACTTCATGAAAACAACATATTTGACAAAGAGAACTTTTCTAAAACTAGCCAATGCGAGTGTATCCAACAACAATGACATTTCTATTGGCATGCCCTCAAAATGTGTGGAAGTATCAAACAAGTGTAGTGCACTTCCCTGTAAGGTTAAAGTTTGGTAATGGAATATGTTGTCCCTTAGTCTAATCAGGTTTAACTTGCCTTTGATAACTTAGAGAGAATGGGAATTCAATATAGAAAAATGACAGAAATATTTTATTCATCCACACTTACCTAGATCCTAAACAAGAATTGAAGCATTATACAAATCCAAGAATGTCTCACATTCCACCAGGAAACAAAATTTCTAGATTTTGATTGTAACCCTTGAGGCTTTCTCAAATTTGTAAACAAGTAACATCATAAATATTTTTCCTTAGTTCTCAAACCTTCTTCTGTGTGGAGCTTGAGAAAATATGTGCATACACATATCACAATATAGCATGTTGTGGAGTACATTTACATGAAACCAATCATTTAAAATTTTATGTTCTATCAAGATTGAGTCATGTGTTAAATTCCCAGTATTTGCATCTTTGTGCAATGGTGTAATTAATAATTTGAAGTTTCTTGGCTTGCTAGTATGATCTAATTATTGCTTTGTGCAATATGTTTTTTCACTCATATTTATAAAAAAATTATGTTTATGAATAGTGTATAGATACAATGGATGCTTCGAATAATAAAAGAGGCAATTATTTTTCCATCAATATAATTCAAGTATTTTCATATGGTGTAAATTCAGTAGTTCTATTGGTGGTACTTAGGGTCAACCTAAACAGTTATTTCTCATGCATCAAAAGAGGTACAAAGTGATAATAGGAAGGACTCATGCAAAAAATTTTAATCATACATGTTGAATCTGAAAGTGTTAATGTTGTTGTGCTCAAGTTATTATTGGGGTACCTATCAGCTGACAAAGTTGTACAAATGTTGGAAATGAAAATAAGTTATAACAAATAACATAACACAACATTTTTGGCACTTGCTTCTTTTTCTTTGCAAATCCAAACATGTCTCGGAGCAACTTATGTTAGCTATGTCCAAATGATGCCAGTTTTTATTTTCCATTTCAATTTCCAATTCAATCCTATGTATCATTATCCAAGAAATTTGGCTCATTCAGAGGAGATGACGAATGTGTGTGTGCAATAAATTTTAACCATAAAATGCTATTATCTCGAAATCTCTGAACTCCACTTTCATCGCCCTCATTCCCAAGCTGTACTCTCTAGCTTCTTTTGATGATTTTTAGCCTATTTCCCTTTGTAATTGCCTTTATAAAATCATTACCGAAAGACTCAAGCCTATCCTCTCAAATCATATCTCTAAGGAAAAATTTGGATTTCTAGAAGGAAGACATATTCATGAAGCCATAGGGGTGGCACAAAAAGTCCTCCGCAGTATGAAGAGACATAGATGGAAAGGGTTGATCATAAAAAGTGACCTTTCAAAGGCTTATGAAAATATCATTTGGATGTATATTAGAATCCTACTCACCCATCTGGGCTTTCATTATGACTTCATCTGATAGATGATGGGATGTATCACTGACATTAGTTTTGTTTCTCTGATAAATGGGGTTGCTTCCCCTTTTTTTTAAAATGAAAGAGGTCTCTGCCAAGGATGCCCCCTCTCCCCCCTTCTCTTTTTTCTAGCAGCCGAAGGCTTAAGCCAACTGATTTTAGAGGCAAAAAGGAAAGGATACATATGGGGTGTGGAGGTAGCTACAAATCTCAGTATCACACACCTACTCTTTGTAGATGATATCCTTCTCTTTAGTAATGGAAGTTGCAGGGACTCCTTCCATCTCAAAGCCTCCCTAGATCTATTTCTAAAAAGCCACCAGAATACGCATCAATCATCACAAATCCTTAATCATGGTTACAGGACTTACAGAGGAGGAATCTAGAAATCCCATTGAATCCCTCCCTTTAGTGGTCAGACAATTTTTTGATAATCTCTGATACCTTGGGTTCCATCTTAAGCCAGATTCTTACCGTATAGCTGATTGGATGTGGATGGTGGCCAAAAATGAAAAAAAAGTTAAGTGTTGGTGTTACAAATGGTTTTCTAGAGCAGGGAGACTTACACTCAAAATATGTTCTAATGGTCATTCCAGTCTTTTGGGCGCTCTTCACATGGATGTCACGGGGGATCTTGGTGTTGGGAAAAATACTGAGAGGGGGGGGTGAATCAGTATTTACTGCATATTCAAAACTTTCACTTTTTCTGCTTCTAAAACGCATACGCTACTTTCCTGAACCAGACTTGCGTATATACGCGGATACCCTTTACTAAAATCGCGTATACTACAGATATCTATTTATGTCATTAATTCTTCACTCAAATCATTCCTTCATTTATTCATCGAGATATTCAATAAAGCGAGTAAACATGTGCAGGTAGAAACGAGAATAAATCATGACACAAAGCATCACACATGAACACCGGGATTTTTAGGTGGAAACCCAAGTCGGAGAAAACCACAGCATGAGTTGCTCGACCCTTCAATATTTTATTATAGAGAAAACATCTTACAACATATGTGTCGGCGCTGAGACTTGACCGACACGCGAGGCACCCACCCGCGCTCGTTTGCAGACCTCTCCGGAAGGGAGCTCCAACCCCCGACTCGTTTACCGGCCTCTCACGGAAGGGAGCTACGACCCCCACGATCTCGTTTACCGACCTCACGGAAGGGAGCTACGACCCCACGGTCGAAGGCTACAACCTTCGGCACCACCTTGGACCACGTTTCATCAATTTTCACACTCGGATCCAACCACTTCAATAGAACACAACTTGCGAGGCCACAATTCATCATATTTCCGGACCGAACCCTTTCCATACTTTTAAGCACAAACATACATCATCAACGGATACATATCAACACGGATCGAGATAGCGAAAACAGATCAGATATTTCATGCCCCTTGCTTCAGCAAACCTAGTTTGCATACGCGCTTCCCTTCAACGATGTCGCGTATATACGCGATTCTAGTCGACACAAACTAGCGTATACTTCGAGTACAAATTTCATTGCGCATACGCGCTTACTCTTCGATGAGCCGCGTGTATACGCGCTGTCTGCGGCAAAGTAGCATATAGATCTTCAACTATTACGGAGCCGCATACTTCATCGGATCGGTTCAGATCTACCCTTTTGCTCGAACGGATGTTCGCCTAGATGCTCGCCTCATCACGGATCTAAGTCTTCCATAATCGGATCTAGCAAATATAAGAGCAATTCAGATCTAGATCTCCTTCTTCATCATTGGTGCATCATACGGTCGGATTTATCATTCAAGTGTAACCCTTTCCATTCAGATATACTCAGAGAAGTATTCATTCAAGCTCGGAACCTCTTGCCCCACACCCATGATTTCTAATGAATTTCTTCTCCTTATATAGGTTTACCCTTTTTCAATACCATGAGCCCCCTTTTTCAATACCATGGACCAAAAACAATACCATAAGCCCAAAACTACTGGACGGGGTCAATTAGCGGATCATTACCCAACACCATGGGTCAATACCATGGTGGTTACCCTTGGTTTTGCACTTTTTGAGCGCTTTAGCCCATACGCGACTTAGCACGTGCCTTTCACGCGTGTATACGCGATTCCCCTGAGCTAATCCGCGTATACCAAGAGACATCCTCTTTTTTCATCATACTTTGAGTACATTACGAAATCCTTTCTTCATGCACACCATTGTAGAGACATCATATTTTCTTCATCGGGAACATATTCTCTCAAGCACAACTTCATCAAGTAAGTTGTCATCATCTTCATCGAGTGGGTTGCCTTTCAAGGACAACATTCGACATCATATTGTCAACAAACATTATATCATATCAGATTTACATCATTTACTAAGTCCATCAAGTCAAGCATAACTTCATCGGGTGGTTTGCCATCAAAGGACAACACATGTCAACGATCGCATGTCTTCATCTTCATTCGGTGGGTTGCCATCAAGGACAACATCCTGCATCATATTTCCAACAATCTCCCCCTTTGGACTTGATGGCAACCATGATGGTGTTTGGTTACCACAGCAGGATAGGGTACCATGTCACTCTCCCAAATATGTCACTTTCCCAAACATTTGACATCATTATATTCTCTTCATTCAAACACCATGTCATTCTCCCCTTTGACATCAAGGGCAAAGGGCGGATCAAAAACCAACATTCTCCCCCTTTTCTCCTCATGTGGAAGAAACATTACGTAGATCCGATATGTCTGAAGTGGCCAAAGCTCCCCACGAGTTCATGCTTTGAATATTTTCCAATGAAGTACATGACTCTATGATCTTTCTATCACCAAAAGACTCATACTTACATCAAATATCCAACCAAGTGGATTTACATATAAGACTCAAGTACCCAACCAAGTGGGTTTACACATTTCAACTCAGCTACCCAACCAAGTGGGTTTACAAAAATTGACAAGTCCTTACATGACTGAATATAGCAATTTACATCATGAGTCTCAACAAGACATCTACACCAAACGACAAAAAAGATAACTTTAAGACCAACACCAGAAAGTCCTCAAGAAAGAGAACATATTTCAGAATCAACATAATGCCAACAATGCATTATACTTAGCAAGGCCAATTCTCCCCCTGAATCTGTGCAACCAAGCAATCTTTCCAAATGACTAAGGCTCCCCCTTAGTTTGTGCATCCTGAAAACTTCCACCAACAAATCATCAAGGCATCTTCATCAAAACATTAGAAACGAGAATTATGAGAACTGAACACCATCGGAGATACCAAACGGTATCATAGATACCAAACGACTGACTGCAGTTTGTCTTTGAAAGAGGCTGAACCAACCAAAAAATTGTCGACAACCAACCATACGCGGTTTTACGTGCGGGAACTCGCGTACATACGCAGCGTGTTTCGAGGGAAACCGCGTATCCCAAGCCATCTTCTAAAATTTATGCAGATTTTTTTCTTTTGGTCAGCAGAGACCACTCCCGGCTCTTGTCTTTGATACTCGCAAACGCTTCCCTGGGCAGAGGTTTGGTAAAGATATCAGCGACTTGTTCTTTGGAGGTAACATACTCCAACTTCACTTTTTGCTCAAGCACTTGTTCACGTAGGAAATGATATTTGATGGGAATGTGCTTGGTTTTTGAATGCATAACTGAGATTCTTTGAGATACGATGGCACTTGTATTATCACACATAATGGAGATATGAGTTGCACATTTGATTTGAAAATCTTGCAAGGTTTGCATCATCCATAGGATTTGAGTGCAACAAGATGCGACTACATACTACTGCTTCAGAACATTGATAAGGCAATAGAATTTTGCTTCTTGCTGAACCAAGATACTAACGGGGCCCCATGTAAAATGCACCACCACTAGTGCTTTTCCGATCATCAACACTTCGACCCAATGCATCGGTGTAAGCATGAAGAGTAAGATCGAGCATCCTTTGGATACCATAGACCAAAGTCTTGAGTTCCTTGTAGATATTTGAATATCCTTTTGACGACTGAAGGTGAGACTCTTTTTGGATTAGCTTGGAATCGTCCAACAATCCCAACAGCATGCATAATGTCCGGTCCGGTCCCAATGAGATAAAGTAGACTTCCAATCATCGATCGTAATACCCGGTTGATTCACAGAGTGGGAGAATCATCATTAGAGCTGAGGCTGCATCCAGTTATCATTGGTGTACTTACGAGTTTGCATTCTTCCATGCCATACTTCTTGAGAATTTGCTTAAGATATTTTGCTTGTGATAGAAATATACCATCTGCATGATTGATGCACTTGCAAGCCAAGAAAGAATGTTAGTTCTCAAGTAAAGACATTTCAAATTCTTCTGCATGACAGAAAGCAAATTTTTGACTCATAGATTCTTCGTTACTCCCCAAAAAATGATATCATCAACATATACAACTACAATCAATAGTTTATCATTTTCAACTTTTGTGTATAAGTTGCTATCGCTGAGACCCCTTTGAAAATCCTTGTTGATGAAGATATTTGTCAAGACGATAATACCAAGCCCTTGGAGCTTGTTTGAGTCCATACTAAAAGCCTTTTAAGTCTACAAACAAGATTTGCATCATTTCCCAAAATGAATCCTTAGGTTGTTCTATATATACTTCCTCTTCTAGGTCACCATTAAGAAAAGCAAGACTTAACATCCATTTGATAAACTTTGATTCGTTGATAGCTTGAGAAAGCAAGAAACATTCTTATGGCTTCAAGTCTAGCTACGGGAGCAAAGTTTCTTCAAAGTCTATACCTTCTTGTTGAGTATACCCTTTGCAAACCGGTCTAGCTTTGTTTCTTACAACATCCCCATTCTCATTTAACTTGTTCTTGAAGATCCATTTAGTTTCAATGACATTTTTATCATGAGGTCTTGGTACCAAATCCCAAGTGTCATTCTTTTCAATTTGCTCAATTTCTTCATCCATGGCATTATTCCAACATTCATATTTGCTAGCTTCATTGACATTGTGTGGTTCAATTGTAGATAGAAGTGCTTGATGACTAGAAGATCCCACAAGAGTTCTCCTTGTTCGTACACCTGATTCCTTGTCTCCCAAAATCTGAGATTCAGGATGATTCTTTTGAACGTATCTGGATGGAGCTTTTTCGGATAGATCATTTTCGAGTTCTTCATTTGATTCACTTGTCTATATCATTTCCATCGATGTAGAAGGCCATATGTCATCATCATCTTCTTATGTTGTTTGTTTTTCTTCTTTAGGGGCTGCAGGAGACTCGTCAATAACAACATCAATACATTCAACAACCTTTTGAAGCCTTTTATTGTAACATGTGAATGCTTTGCTTGAAGATGAGTAGCCAAAAGTATCCCTTCATACGATCTAGGGTCAAACTTTCCAAGTTTTTCATCATTATTTTTGATAAAGCATCTACTTCCAAAAACTTTAAAATGCTTTACGAGTGGGAGATTTGCCATACGAGTTCATATGGAGTTTTATCACTGTTTTACCCGAACATTATCCTTGTTCATAATGTTAGCTGCCTTGCACGGTTGCTTCACTCCAAAACATGTTAGGAACATTAGAGTCGATAAGCATAGCTGCGGCCATTTGAACAATTGTTCTATTCATTCTTTCTGCTACACCATTTTGTTGTGGAGTGCTCACGCTAGAGACTCGTCTTTTAATGCCATGTTGTTCACAAAATTCAAAGAATTCATTTGATGAATATTCTCCTCCTCGATCGGATCTAAGACACTTGATTTTTGAATCCAATTCATTTTCTACCGAGTGCTTTGTACTTCAGAAAATTTTTTCAAAGGCTTCATCTTTTTGTTTAATAAACACGATCTCACACATTACGGAGTAGTCATCAATAAATAGGATATAGTATTCTTCCCCACGTAATGACTTTTTTCTCATAGGTCCATGAGATGTCGGTATGAATGAGTTCAAGAGGCTTACTTGATGAACCTTCTTTGGCATTAAATCGGACTGCGATGCCTTTACCAAATTGACAAGATTTGCATATGGTACTTTCTGGAAGATTGATCTTGGGAAGATCACGAACGGCTTGAAGTTTGCTTGCTTTCTTGATTTGAGAGAAACTCGAGATGTCCCAGCTCTTCGATGCCATAGCCAATTTTCGAAGATTTGCTTAAGTAACATTGTTCTATGCTGTTGAGTACATACGAAGTTGCTTGGATTTCTTTTTCCTTTTATAATGATTTTACCAGTATCAAGATCACGAACCACACATTCTTTGGGACTCGAAGACCACTTATGCTCCTTGATCACACATTTGACTAACACTCGATAGGTTATGCCTTAATCCATCCACATACATGACATCTTTAGCCTTCACCTTTTCTTTTAGAAATACTGACCCTTTTCCTTTAATAACAGCCAGGGAGTATCATTTCCAAAAGTAACTTTCTTTTCCTTCTCTAGAAAGCATTATAAGTATGCAGGGTTGCTTTTGTCACTCGTCATGTGTCTTGAACACCCGCTATCAATATACCATTGATTCTCTTCACCCTCTTGCAAATAACGCTATCCCACAATTTTCAACCGGTAATTCTTTCTTTTTTCCATACTTTAGAGCTTGAGGGAACATGCTCTCTTGGGTCTGGACCTTGCTCACTGCATTCGGATTCTTCATGACCAAAGTTGTTACAATAAGTACATTCAACTTCATTTTGGAGAGGATAAAAAATTGTTATAGGTGTTCTTCTTTGGTTCATCATTCATCCTTATCTTTTCTTGCTTCTCGCGGTCATGATGGTTTTATATGCAACACACTTTCGAATAGCTTTATGACCAAAGTTGTGACAAGTGAAACATTGACCATTGAAGTAGAAATTTACGTGATCATGAAATCTTCTATTAGACTTTACCGTTGGTTGTAGCCATTTTGAAAGATCTCCCCGTTAGTGTTTCTTGAATTGAGGTGATCTTGCTTTACTCGTAAAGATCCTTTGTTCTCTTCTTTCGAGTGGTGAATGTAGAGAATTTGGTGCTTGATGTCCGAGAAGATTCCCCCAGAGTATATCCAAGACACTGTTTTTATAAAGAGGAGACCGTTGTACCTTGATAATCTCATCCAAGGTTTACGAACTTTTAGCAAATGCGAGATTGAGAGAATTCAATTTCTCATTATCCTTCCTTAGACTTACTACTTCACATTCTAGATCCTCCATGCGTTTTTCTCTTGCTTTCAAGCTGATTTTTTAAAAGTCTCAATGATTATGTTCTTTTCTTCTAGGCTTACTTTGAGTTGAATGTTTTCTTCAAGAAGATTATTGTCTTCTAGAGAATCCACAAAGGTACCCTTTTCTTCTTCACATTCTTTCATGAGAGCCCATACTTTTTGCACCAAAATTCGAGCAAAGCTTTTGTATGTATACTTCCCATTGCGACGGATCTCCTTCAAGCGATCAAGCACGCGAGAAGAACACTGCTCCGATACCAATTGTTGGGAAAAATACTGAGAGGGGGGTGAATCGATGTTACTTGCATATTCAAAACTTTCACTTTTGCGCTTCTAAAAACGCATACGCTACTTTCTCTGAACCGGACTTGCGTATATACGCGGATACCCTTTACTAAAATCGCGTATACACGAGATATCTATTTATGTCATTAATTCTTCACTCAAATCATTCCTTCATTTATTCATCGGATATTCAATAAGCAGTAAACATGTGCGGTAAGAACGAGAATAATTCATGACACAAAGCATCACACATGAACACCGGGATTTTTAGGTGGAAACCCAAGTCGGGAGAAAACCACCGGCTGCAGGTTGCTCGACCTTCAATATTTTATTATAGAGAAAACATCTTACAACATATGTCGTCGGGCGCGGACTTGACCAGCACGCGGGCACCCCACTGCGCTCGTTTACCGGCCTCTCCTCCGGAAGGGAGCTCCAACCACGACTCGTTTACCGCCTCTCTCACGGAAGGGAGCTACGACACGATCTCGTTTACCGGCCTCACCGGAAGGGAGCTACGACCCCCAGCCGAAGGCTACAACCTTCGACACCACCTTGGACCACGTTTCATCAATTTTCACCTTTGGATCCAACCACTTCAATAGAACACAACTTGCAGGGGCCACAATTCATCATATTTCCGGACCGAACCCTTTCCCATACTTTTAAGCACAAACATACATCATCAACGGATACATATCAACACGGATCGGATAGCGTAACGGATCGGATATTTCATACCCCTTGCTTCGACGAAACTCTGGTTTGCATACGCGCTTTCCCTTCATCGATGTCGCGTATATACGCGCTCACATCCCACACAAACCGGCGTATACTTCGAGTACAAATTTCATTGCGCATACGCGCTTACTCTTCGATAAGCCGCGTGTATACGCGCGCTATTATCACGGCAAAGTAGCGTATAGATCTTCAACTATTACGGAGCTGCATACTTCATCGGATCGGTTCGGATCTACCCTTTTGCTTCGAACAGGGATGTTCGCTCTAGATGCTCGCCTCATCACGGATCTAAGTCTTCCATAATCGGATCTAGCAAATATAAGAGCAATTCGAGATCTAGATCTCCTTCTTCATCATTGGTGCATCATACGGTCGGTTGTCATTCAAGTGTAACCCTTTCCATTCGGATATACTTCGAGAGAAGTATTCATTCAAGCTCGGACCTCTTGCCCCACACCCATGATTTGCACTGATGAATTTCTTCTCCTTATATAGGGTTTACCCTTTTTCAATACCATGAGCCCCCTTTTTTCAATACCATGGACCAAAACAATACCATAAGCCCAAAACTACCTGGACGGGGTCAATTAGGCGGATCATTACCCAATACCATGGGTCAATACCATGGTGGTTACCCTTGGTTTTTCACTTTTTGAGCGCTTTAGCCCATACGCGACTTGGCACGTGCCTTTCCGCGTGTATACGCGATTTCCCCTAGGCCAATCCGCGTATACCAAGAGACATCCTCTTTTTCATCATACTTTGAGTACATTCTGAAATCCTTTCTTCATGCACTACTGTAGAGACATCATATTTTCTTCATCGGGAACATATTCTCTCAAGCACAACTTCATCAAGTAAGTTGTCATCATCTTCATCGGTGGGTTGCCTTTCAAGGACAACATTCAGCATCATATTGTCAACAAACATTATATCATATCAGATTTACATCATTTACTAAGTCCATCAAGTCAAGCATAACTTCATCAGGTGGTTTGCCATCAAGGACAACACATGTCAACAGTCGCATGTCTTCATCTTCATTCAGTGGTTTGCCATCAAGGACAACATCCTGCATCATATTTCCAACACTTGGAGCAGATTAGGAAAATCTATCATAAATTTTTATGGGCAGGATCCAAAGAGGACCACTCCCTCTCTTGGGTGGCTTGGGAGAAAATAGCCCGACCAAAAGAATAGGGAGGATGGGGTATAAAGGAACTACCCTCCTTCGTCAAGTCCCTTGCGGCTAAAATGGGATGGTCACTGCTGAACAATTACTCCCTTTGGTCCATGGTAATGAGAAGGAAGTACATTGACCCTGGAGACATTGTTGATTGGGTCTGGAACCCTGTCATGTCCACCAAGGGTGGGTCGGCGGTTTGGCGGGCCACCCTTCAAGCCATGGACCTAATCGAGGAAGTTTTGGCCTGGAAGGTTGGGAATGGGTAGTATATTAGACTGGGGCTAGACCCTTGGGTCGGTTGTAATGGAGCTTTTTCCCTTCTGGAGCCTTGAAAATCTCACCTTGTGAGCAAAGGTCTCTTGTTCCTCGGTCAAGCCAAAAAATTCGAAGCCGCATCCATCTGGTCACAAGGCTGGAAAAATGGGGACGATCTCCAGCTTGACCCAATATGGGCAAAAACTTGGAAGCTATACACTGATGAACTACTTAGAACAAACATATGCATTCAAGATGACCCTGAAACCCTCAGATGGGGTTTTCTGCCTTTAGGCTTGTACTCACCAAAGACTGGGTATTCTCATATTATGGGGAAGAAAGGCTGGCCGAAGGCCGAATGGTGGCATAAACCCCTCTGGAAGCTGAATAGACCTGCTAAATATCACCTCTTTTTTTGGTGCCTGATAGAAAAAAACATCCACTTGTGTTACAATCTTCAAAAAAGGAAGAAGGAGGGGCCGCGGAGATGCCCCTTATGCAAACAGGACTCTGGATCGGTGGCCCATTTGTTTCTCTTTTTTCCCTAATGTCAAAAGGCATGGGAAGGGATCCAAATTATGGTTGGTTGCACACATCAATTGGTTGGTCCTTTGATTAAGGAGGCCTGGCAATCTTGGTGGAACAGTTACTGGACTGAAAAACAAAAATTGGTACCCCTCATTATGGCATGGGGAATTTGTCTTGCCAGGAACCACGTTATTTTCAGGAATGTAGATACCCCTTTCCACATCATCGCTCATAATGGAACAACCATCTATTCCCTTCTCCCTGAATAAGAAACTCCAACAAAGAAAAGGGTCAATACCCCTGAGAAAATCAAGGGTGATATCCCTTGGGCTTACTTTGATGGAGCATCAGATCTGGCGAACATGTGTGGTGCTAGAATTGTTATTCACCTAAGCAATTCTCGAATATTGGTAGCCTCTATCAAAATCATTCAGGGCACAAAAAACAATGCTGAGATCAAAGCGTTACACCGCCTCCTATGTTGGCTTTCACACCTGCATATTACTTATGTTTAGTTATTTTGGGACTCGCTCAACATCATCAAATGATTTGACAAGGATTTTTTTTTTAAATTATTCTTTACGACCTATCCTTGAAGAATGATGGTTATTGAAGGACTATTTTACTCACATTGATTTATGTCATATTTACAGGGAAAGGAATTCCATTGTAGACCTCTTTTCCAAGGAGGGTTTATAGCAAGATTCGAGAAGCTGGAGGACACGAGAAATAGGACCAGAAGGCTCTGTGGATTCGCACCATTCTCCATTTTCTTGAGTGGTCTTTAGTTTTTTTTTCTCTATATATGTTAATGTACTTTCGGAAATTCTCACTTTCTATTGCTGAAAATTATAATATGTATGTACCACAAAACTTGGTTGAGGATTAGATCCTTTGTTTCTCCTCTTTATAAATTTTTATACTGGTTTTCCGTTCCTTTTTGGGTTGTTTTTCCTCTTAATAGGAGGCTCAGGAACCTAGGTTACTATGCTGCTTGTATCAAGATCTATATTTCTATTTTGGGTCGCTTTCCTCCAAAGAGGAGGCCTAGAAAATGCTTTTAATTTTTTTGTGGTTTCTACACTAGGCCGATGAACAATACGATGTTTTTCCCTTGAACAAGGGAAGATTCCTAACATTCACATACTTTTTTGGGATGGGGCTATGAGAATGGTCTGAACTTTTTTGGTCACAAATTGGGAAGAGATCGGATCTCTCCCAAGAAATGCTTAAATGTATGTACACAATTAACCTTTTATGAATATAAAGAGTTCAATTTTTTCCTTGGAAAAAATACAGTTTAACCATACAAATTTGTCTTATTCTATAATGAAAATTATTAAAAGCACAATGAAGCTGTGAAAATTTGGGGAAAATAAAAATATTTACAGATCAAACTAAATGCATCCATGTAACAAATAACCCAATCTAAATGTGCCTATTTATAAGTGACTGGATAATGCATCTCAAGGGTAATGCAACTCATCCTCATATTGCCCCCTTTAATACACACATACACATACAAACACATGTGGGTCAAGGACACATATTTACCACCAGATAGGTGTCCCATGAATGCCACTTTCTCAAAGACATCCCTAAAATACCATTGAAGGGGTACCTTTTAATATAATGAATTATCCAACTGCATAATATTAGAGTATTAACACTCCAATTCTATAGTTTAATGTAATCAATTTTACAATATATTAAACTTTACTAAATAGTTATTAATCATAAATTTCATTAATTAAGAGGTCAACATAAAACCATAGAACTTATTGCAAAGAAATGAACTCTATTATCATGGACTTTAAATGAGCATGTTTCCTTATGAGCTCGAGCCATAGAGGGAACTTTGGGAGTGACTGCAAAACTTTCCTAGAGCTTTATGGTTATTCCTCTAGGCGAAGGTCAATTTCAAAGCCTTCTACTAAAGCTATTAAGGCCAAGAACACCATAAATATTGGGGTGTTTGCTATTCACTAACTAGTCAACACATCCCTTGCCTCACACAATGAAGGAATGCCTTGAAGTGGCAATCACAAAGTGAAAGAGATTAAAGGTAGTGCAAATAGAGGTACCTAGGTTATTTTTGGTTTGAATTTTCTCAAAGGAACTGACATACACAAAGAAACTTGAAAATATGTCAACATGGCTCATATGGAAAGAGCTCTATGAATGTTTCTATTAGCAATGGAAGAACCCAAACTGTTCTTTAGGGACTAACATGATAGTCCAAGCACAAACAATAATGGCTTAGATGTGTTCTTAGGGGTACAGTAAAGTAATATTCTTGGATGTACTCATAAATAGATTGGTAGTTAACACGTTTCAATCAAGATCACTTAGGCCAAAAACAAAATCTTTCCTTTGGACCTGAGGTTGCATGGCAAGTGTTCAACAAAATATTTGAAAAAAATGTATTTGACAACAAAATTGGTAACAATGGAAATTTTAGGGGACCTTAATTTGAGAGGGCTTTGAAATCAAAGCAAGCTTTCAAATTATTGTCAAGTCTATCATAGGGAAAACCTTAATATTTTGGGTGAACTTTCTTGATTTTATAGTAAATAAAAAGAAAAAATTAGAGCTCATGCATATGATCCTTGTGGACCAACAATAACTTTGTTTGCAGAAAACCAACTTAATGACCATCATCTATTTTCTAACATATGCAAAGACGCTATTCTAAGTTTGGTGTTGTGCCTAGAAAAAGGAGTGATGGGAAAACGTGTGTTTTCATCCTCAGAGACTATTTATTTCAAGGATTAAGTCTCAAATAAACCCCTCCACTTCAACAACTATAATTTGTAATCAAGTTTACAATATTTAAAATTACCAAAGAGTTATTAATCATATGTGTCATTAATTAATGGGTCAAGAAAAAAACAACAAAACGTGTTGCAAATAAATGCCCTCTATTAACATGCACTTTAAATGTGCATGTTTCCTTATGAGCCCAAGCTATAAAGGTCACAATGGTAGAGTTATCTGAGCAAGTGGTCACAAACCTTCTCTCTTTCTGTGAATCACATGCATTGAAGTCTGATTCACAACACCTATATTAAAACTGTATAAGTGGATCTATTCAAACTGGAAAAAAAATTTCTATGAAGTGTATCTATACTCCAAAGTTTTCTTTATTATTCAATTTTCTTATCTGGATTACTGTCCAAAATATTTTAAAGAGGGTCCTCTAGGGAAGAGAATATCCTTTTTTTATCCCATGGTTCCCACACTTCAACCCAACCACTATGTCTGTCACCAAAATGGCAGTTTGGTTTCATGTCCTCATTTTCCAATACTAGTTTGTAATTTATTAGTGTTTGTATAGATTGTCAATACCTAGGGAACAAATTAAAAACAAATCTTAGAAGGATTAAGTTTGGTTTTTCACATATGCTTGACCCAATCACTTCTAGAAAAAACCACTATGTTTGACGAGACAAACTTAAATCATGACTAGTTTCACATACTAGACATCTACCTTAATACCATTAACATGGGCAACCTAGATGCAACCTCAAAAGGACTGCTTAGCAAGGTTAAGATGCCCAATATCCAGTATATCCAAAAAAATAATTTCATTCAATTGGAGAAAAACTGCACAAAAGCATGAGGGCCTTCTTTGCCACTTATTCCTAAGCTATTATATTTGTTGTGTATTATCATATTTTGAAACATGTTTTTGGATTTGACTTAATAATCGACAAATTGAACTTTGTCTGGATCTTAGTTCACAACTTCATGCCATAATACTTGGAAATTTTGACATATGTTGATATGATCCTATGATATTGTTGAATATGTTATTTTCAAGTCTGGAAAATTTTATCAAGCACAATTTCCAATCGAGTGAGGATTGGTTCTACCTATAGTTATAGTCATTAATTTTTAGCTCTATCCTTACTCCACATAGTACAAATATTTGGGGATTTTAACTTTGATAGGAAATGGTATCTCTAACTACCATTTTGATCATCCATCCTCCCATTTGAAATCTTAAATCCACTTAATGGTCAATGCTCTAATCCATCCTCTCAAAAGACATGGTAACAATCCCAACATTATGTTGAGTCTTAATGATTTCAATTTACAAGCAAGTCATGACAACTTTGCATTATACAATGAAAAATCTTCAAGTCTTCACAATCTATAGCAACAAATTCCCCACCTAGCACTAAAACCTTCAAGTTCTAATCTCAATTCTCCTCCATCCATAGACTACTCAATAGTCACTGCTAGGAAAAGAATCTTGAAAGAACAAAAATTGGTATAAAAGAATGTGAGGTTTGTGATTTTATTAAATGTTAGAATTTTTAATTTTCATGTATAATATAAACACAAAGTAAAAGATATTTTTTTTCTATATATTCCAAACAATCCAATCAATAACTCAGCTCAAGGCTACTCTAAAGTAAAGCCTTCCTCCTACAATGCAACCAAACTTACATTCAAAAATTCATTTCCCATGATAGTACTAAATGTTATTGTGTACTATGGTACTTCTAAAAAAATATTATAGATGTTTTTAAATACTCCTATTTCTTGACCATATCTTGGAAAAATATCATGCCATTCCATTTATGGTAACATGATTTGGGCACTAACAGGGTTAATAAAAAAATGACTTCTAAACCCAACAATTGCATGCAAATAAATTGAAATTTTGCACAACAAATTGAAAACATATAATCAAATAAACTTTGTGACCAACAATAGAAGGTAGCAACAACCTTCAAATTTGACCAACCACTTCAGTTATAAACTAAGCTACCACGTATGGATCAGATGACATGATTCGGACTACCAATTCTCATGAACCACCCATTCTAATACGTAAAAACCATCATATATCCAATCCTATTCCCCATCTCCTGATTGAAAATCATAATAATTTATCCATCCATGGCATTTCAATCACATACATACTAAAAGGCTCATAAAAAAAAATGAAACTTCTAACTAGACTATACAAGCAACACCCGACATATTCACAAAAACAGACACTTTAAACTCCTAGACCTCGATAGTAGATTGTATCAGCTTCAAATCAGGCACATATTCTGGCAACGACCCTTGCCATCGAAATGTTGGAATTTTGAGCATCTAAGCCTCTCATTCGGGTACCCATTCATCAATTAATGAGAAATCCCATACCCCAGCAATTCAGAATCCAAATACAGAACTGGATACCCATTCATCAATTCATGAAAAATCTGAAATCCCACCCCCTCTATCACCGATACTCATGCCTAATCTCGTCTCAGACACATAACACCAATAGCAGAGTTTCTGCAAACAGCCCAACTCAACTCAATTTTTTTTCTCTTCTATAACATTCGGGACGCTCCACATATCAACAGATGATGGGGAGAGTCCACTGGAAACGGTCTCCAAGGAAAACCTAGTGCCTCATGGTTGGAGAAATATGCTTGGTCAAAGTTGCAAACCCCAACCAATGGTCCAAAACCCCAAGGGCGGCTGATGTGGCAGATTTATTTTGATCCCAAAGCATGGATGATGTGGCAGCATAATATTGACTAATTTAACTAAGGTGACATGGCAGTTTATCTTTAATTCTTGGGCTTAGAAGAAAATTATTAAGGTTGAAAAGGTAATTCTAGTAGTTAAAGGAATTTGTTATGTTCCAAAAGCAAGGGAATAATTTATTGAATTAAATGTACATTAATTCTTGGTCCAGACTTTAAAAACTATTATGGTCCAAGAGAATAATTTTTGGATATGACCGTAATTATTTTATGGCACTAAGAGGGTCAGTTTGAATATAAGATTAGTGGATGGTCTGAAAATTAATATATTATTTATAGTATGTTGGCCCAACATAAGGGCTCCTCGGCCTCTATAAAATGGCATGCCCCTGCTCTCCATGGATATCAAAAAATTCTTCGACTCTTCTATTTGCCTCCCTATGGAAGCTTTGATAGATCCAACGAGGAGGGTTAATGGTTGAAATTTGTACTTTTGGGGTAATGGCATTCATTGGGGTTTAAGGGTTATACATTTGTTTGGGTGACGATTGTTTGCAGGTGCCGTTGTAGAAGCATTCCCTCACAGATTTTCGTGGGGCACTAAAGAATTGTTCAGGTTTGATCTATTTCGGGAACAGCAACTCTAAGAATCCTTTTTGGCACTTGACATTAAGAATAGGTCAAAGACTCATCATAGGGAGTAGTATTGCAAAAATATGCATTTTGTACACCTGGTAATAATGTATGTCCTTACTTTGAGTTGATCGTTGCAGACTTGCGATCAAGTCACCAAAAGCTGCCAAAATAGTTCTGAGCAGTTGTGTCTGGCATTGGATTTGTCGACCTTCAAAACTGAGACCATGAGATAATTTAAGCTATTGATTCCCTGCAAACCTAAACTAATGATTCTTCAGAACCAATGAAAAATCCAATGAGATAACATCAAAATATATGCGGCCTACATCACTATGTCTCTGAGTGTATAAGTCTGTCATCTCTGTATAAAAGGGTCGATCAGCAGTTTAAGTATTCAACGAAGCAGCAAGTGGTAGAGACTTAGTATTATTTCTGTGACTCAATAGAAGATCTGAGCTAAAACACATCAAGATGTTTGGCATTAGTTGTAGCAAAGACACCTTGTAGCAAATAAGCTTGCGGCCCTGTAAAACATGCCAGATCTGTGCCGAATGTTATAAAATACAAGAATTTCCACCCTGGAATAAAGATCCAGATCTGAAGAACAAGAGTTGTCTCTATATGACAAGGGAACCTTATGATTGTGAGCAGGTAATGTATAAGACATGTGACCTGAAGGCATGACTCTCTAGTGACATTGTTAACTGTAGCCTGAAGTGACCTGATAGTAACGTGACCCTTATACAAAAATAGTTTTGCTACAAGAAAGAATGCAACAGTATCAATGAACTACGGAATCTGTAGGGTGTTATCTACAATAATCAGTAGTGATGTGTTATGGTTCATAGATACTTGATGTAGCAGTAACCCTATATGGAATTTTCAATATGGCAGCTGTGCCTCTGTTTGACTACGTGATACATGGATGAGCAATGAGAACTACTAGCAGTAGTAGTGTGCATGATACAACAATATTTATGTATTGTCCTATAATTCAAATCACTGAAGGTTGTTGTTGAAAATTATGCTAGGATTTGAAAAGTGCAGTGACCCTAAGGTCACAAGTAATCTTGATGAAAATTGACAGTAGAATGGTCTCATATTAACAGTGCATAAACAATTGTGTTTGGGAGTGTGCATTGACTGAGGTTCTAAACAGAAGTGATTTCCAACATGAGTATGTCTCGGTTGTGGAACAGATTCATTTTGTATGCTGGTGTAGATATATTTCCAAGACTTGATTGATAAGCTAGGGTTTGCAACGGAATATATGCTGATATTGAAGCTGAGCTATGGGTTGCAAGGGTTGACATTGTGATATGCATGATAGAAGCAATATCAGTGAAGTACAACAGTATAATGACATTTCTTTATTATGGCAATGAAACCTTGAATGAACAATGAAATTTTAGTAAGCTCATGATAGCATTATTCCTTGATTGTATGACTCAAAGGGACCCTAGGTGATTGTGATAACTGGGAAGTAGCTTATGTGATAAGTTGGACAGTAACGTATACCAAAGTATTCATAACAGAGATATGTGACTGAACAATAAATGATGATACCTCTTGACATGAATTTGATGACATCACCAATTTTGATGACACCTGTGACATTGATACAATGATGGCAGTGGTGTTGTGATATAACCTTGATTACATGACAATATCTTTGATAAATGATAGTGACCTAGTTTCGAAGTAATCTGTTGATACAACAACATATTTGACAGTAACCTTGTAAGTGATCTGAAGTGACCTTGTTGATGGCAGTGATATTCCTTTATCTTCTACCCTACCCTGACAACAATATTTTGATGTGGGAGAAACCTTGGTATATGGCAGTAACTTGGTGAACCTAGCATGACATTTGATATGACAATGAGTCTAATGACAACGCTCTCAATACATAAAAATAACAATGTTCTTGGCAAATGGCTGTAACCCTTGACACGATAGAAACCTTATATAGTAGTGACTGTGATGTAAATGTGACATTGAGATAGGGACATTATGACAGTAGTATTGTGCCAGTAAAGTTGTAACAACATTACTAGAGCAGTGATTTGATGACAACCATGACCTTGCTGTAGTGATGACATTGATGTTGACCTTGATTGATGTATGACCTTGTAGAAATTGTGTAAAAAAAGTGCAGTAGACTAGAAGCGGTGAAGTAGGAGGTGCAAAAGCAGAGGACAACAGTGAAAAGTTTCAATAGTAGATAGAAGCAGTGGATAGAGGTTGGTTGGTTGATTGTAAGGGAGGTTGAGGACCCTTGCAGACTTAGTCTACAAACATCTTCAGATTTTGGTACTTTCGTACTTCCTTCCAGCATAGCTGGTAGATTGTGTATGTAATCATACATAATGAAAAGCTTGTTTGGACGACATATTCTGTGTATTGTTCAATTGATGTGATGTTTATGATTATGTCTTGATTAATGCTCTGAATTTTTAAGGATTAAAAAACCAATTGTGAAAAAGAAGGGAAATATTAATTCACCCCACTCTTAGTATTTCCAACAGTTGCTGACTCCAATGACATCGTCCGTGACTTCAACTCCTACAGACCTGAATGACTTCGATTCTGAAATCAACAATGTCATTTCCTGCCTTGCTCACATCATTAGAGAGATAGATTTTTCATTTCTTCATTCAACTGCAGTATTGATGGAGATAGACCTATGATTTCATCATATTCACCCACGGTATTAATGAAGGGGCATGATGTTACAATTCATAGTTCTTCTCGTCCCTATAAATTGACAGCATCCACGACATTTCAATAGATACAGAAAGGAAGATCCAATTTTAGAAACTCAAAGTCATCGAGTTCATAATGATATAGACAATCACAATATCATCCTCCCATCAGTGCATAATGATACAGACAATCATAATATCATCCTCCCATCACTGGGGCTTGCAAGTATCAAATTAATTTATTACTAAGAGTTATCAGTCATTTAATTGGTTCTAGAATTATCTTCTTCTATGCCGTTAGTTTGAAAAATATTTATAATTACCTTGAAATATGTGAATATTTTGCAATTAAAGACAAATCCCTAATTAATGTGCATCATGTGAATATTCTGCAACTAAAAACAACTCCCTAATGAATATGCATCGAAAAGAATGAGGAGTATGTAATAATTTAGGACCGGGGTCATGAGGCTTCTGCTGATGGGTAACCCATCACTAAATGACTATGAGGATGATGAATATTATGATTTTTTTATAGAGAAACTTCGTTCAGAAATAAGAAGACTCAGGGTGGGCAATCTGTCTATTAGACCTAAAGAAATCGATTCCGATCTAGCCAAGTCCAGTGTTTGGGAGAGCGAGAGTGGAGCTTCAATGGAATATTCTCCATCATCATTCCGAAAAATAGAGCCAGAAGAGGATTATATTGAAGATTTATACAAGAAATACTGAGAGAGGATGTATTTCTTGGATAATCTTAACAATCAGTAGACCTATGCACTAGGAGTTTTTCAAAGCCATGAAACCTGAAAGCCTAAAGGGGTGGCTTCCAGGTGGAAGAGATATACTCTAAACAAGCCTGCGGTCACACATTCTTCCCACGAATCCTTGAAGAGAGTGCAATAGGACCTGGAGACTGTGTATGTCAGCCAGACTTGTTTGTCTTGGGAGGCCCTGCATTGGCAATACAGAAAGTTCCAGGAGGTGACATTGTATGGATCAGAGCAGGATTTGTTTTATGACCACGTGGAAGATCAGTTTCAAGTTTTTTTGTAGAGGTTCTTAGATAATGATCAATTTGAAGGTCCCAGGATTTGGTCAAAGGTTCCATGAAGGAAGCAGGGACAGAAGAAAATAAAATACTAGCAGCTTAGTTGGTTAGTATCATGGAGGAATCCATAATGATATTCTGGGATTTTGTTAGGTTTGACAAGCAAAAAAGTTTGGTGCAACACCAAATGTTGAATTTTTTTTGCATAAGTCAAGAGGTAGAGGATCCCAACGACTCTGCTCTCCTACATTTCATGAGGAGAAGCATTCATTGTAAGGAGTTGAAGGTCAAAGAGCTTGAAAGTAGAGGGAGATGCTTGATAAAGAGGCTTGATCTTGTGGCCAGAGGGAAAGGGATAGAGATCTTGATGGCCCTTTTGGACATCAAATTAGTATCCCGGGTATTTAGGATGTCCAGGATCATTACAGATCATCTAAATACAAGAGTTAAAAAATTCTAACAGTAAATATTTATTGGACGGGTAGTTGGGATTTAGGGGTTTCACAACATTAGGAAAACGACATTTGTGTTTTTTGTTTTCTAATTTATTGCTTTGGGAGGATGGTGCTCCCTGGAAGAAGCCATTAGAGCTCAGATTCATGTGACCCAGCCCCCTCCAATGATTTTATCATCTAAGGTCTGTGGGAAAGAAAGAAAAATAAATCCCTTGCAAGGATGTTGAGGATCTACAAAGGAGAGACATACAACTATATTTAGTTGCAAAATAGGAGATGTTGGTCCCATCTGGAAAATTAAATTCTTGATGGCAAAAAAATAGGTTTCAAAGCTTTGAAAAATGGATACAAAACATACCTGTGTGATGCTTCGTGTGGTGTAATTGTGTGAAAGCTTGAACGGTTTAAAAAACTTAATATCCAGCGAAAACTGGCTGTATTTCCTGTATGCAATAGGAACATTGAGGAGAACTCCCTCATTTTCTTATGCATTTCGAATCTGACCCTGGGCTGCTTACGATAAGTAGAGATATTTACCATACCATCTCCAAGATCACAGCTGTGAACCTCCCCAGGTTTTACCTCCACACCCTCAAAACTCCATTTGATATGTAGAAATCGTTGCCGCAGGTGATATTGCAGTGCAAGCTGGATGAAGCAAACCAAACAATGTAAAACACTAAACCCTTTGTTTACGTTTTTAAGAATTTCAAATGACTCCCGCCCAACCCTTTGTTTGATATTGATAACTATTTGAAAATTTCACGATGAAAAATGACTCCCGCCCAATCTCACATAGATGGAGTATGGACAAAGAACCCTTGATTTATTTATTTTTTAAATAATATTTTATTGATTTTTATTTAGTGAATCATATTTATAAATTGTTGAATCATTTGTTAATGTATATATATTACTTATTTATTTTTTAAATAATATTTCATTGATTTTTATTTAGTGAATTGTATTTAGAAATTGTTGAATCATTTTTTAATGTATATATATTATTTATTTAATTTTTAAATAATATTTTATTGATTTTTATTTAGTGAATTATATTTAGAAATTGTTGAATCATTTTTTAATGTATATATATTATTTATTTATTTTTTAAATAATATTTTATTGATTTTTTTTAGTAAAATATATTTAAAATTGTTGTTTTTTTTTTTAATGTATGGATAAATTTATAAGTATTAAAAAAATTTCAACAATTAAATTGTGAAATTTCCACCTAGATTGAGGTGCTCACTTTCCAACTGCATCTTAGTAAGCAATTTAATGCTGACATGACCACCATCAACAACTGACAGTTATGCGACATCACTCCACCTCCTTATCAACATGTGAATAACTTAAATGTTGAAAAGAGAAATCGAGCCCTCTGCATCTGCACCATCTTAATGCTAATTCTCATGTCCAGCCTCACACGTAACTTAATGCTTGCCACCATGTTAACTCCTTTTTTCAACCAACATATCCGGCATTCCACCTTGCAACCCTCTGAAGCTCAGGGAAGTCGGCTTTACCATGCTTCCATTACTGTTTTTATCTAAGGCCACATCCCCAACATATTTGTTCTCCAACACACTATCATGGTGAGGGAACGAGGCCATGTTCAACACGGTGGCAAGGGCAGAGGTCACCCTCTCACCTCTCCATAGTGCGATTACCACATGATTCTCTTTGACCACGACATCCTTCAGCATATCAGGCATAATGTAGTTCTCCTAGAAGTAGTTGAGAGACGAAGAATTGGTGACACGCTCTAGGTTGTACAAAATTTACTCACTCTGCATCTTTGGGACCTAGAGTTGGCTCGCACTCGCGTTGAACATCATGTGGTTTAATCTAACACCTACGCCAATCACATTAGAATGACACTTCATTGTCTCTTGCAAAACATTGGTATTAGTTTTCCTCCCAACATGATGTCCTCCACTTCCAGCAACGGACAGGTCTACAGAGTAGCAACCAAAAGAATTTCTCTCACATCAATTTCGGTCTTGCACTATGATTTGAAATAGAATTAAATTCCATGATTACCCAAAAAAATTGTTGTTATCCTTCCATTGAAATAGAAATCACTAGGCCTATTCCCTATGAAATCTCTCTCGTACGGTAGAAAATTAACTAAGAATTGTAGATATTTTACTATTATTTCCAGGATCTACTGTTGAATCTTAAAAAATAATCAAAGTTAGTGCCAATCATCTAACAGGTTTTGGTATTCATTGCATTGTCAAAATTCTCCAAATTGATATCAAATGTGGTGAGGTCTAAGCAACATGTGGAAGGTGTTTCGCATGAGTAAATATAAGTGGAGTGAGGGTGAGAGATGGTACTCCTGCTTCGTTCACCATAATGCATGCAGTGGGAGAGTTCTTGGCTTCACATTGGAAATTCGTGTGAAAAATAACTGGGCATTGGAGTTTGGGAGTAGTGAAAGGATAAGGCGATGGAAGGTGAGGGAGCCCGACATTAGACTCCTCACTCTATTTTGGTGTTGGTCCTGATGGTTACCTCTGGAGAGGAAGCGTAAACATCGCATGAAGTTTTACAAAGGGAGTGGCTTGTGCGTGCTTGTCGTGGGCATTTTCTGGTGCGATGTGTTCAACCGATCCCTGTTTCTCAGTTTCTTAGCCATTTTCTGCATCTCGATCGAGGATAGGAAGTTGAAGGGAAGTGAGCACACTCGTTTCCATTTTTCTTGGCTTTCGATGAGCTTGTATTTTCGTGCTAAGAGAGGAAGCTAGAATTTTCATTCCAGGAAACCTTGAGGGTGGTGGCGGAAAACTAGCTTCTTTTCCAAACTTCATTCCCTTCAATGTGGGTGCAACAATGTTTGGTGGATTGGTGTGTGCTAGCTAGTCACTGCCCTAGGGTAAGTTACGCTCAGGCGTCGACTACCTTGTCATCAATTATTTTTCAATTTCCTGTGTTGGTTTGGTGGGTGATGGTATTTGGTTTTCTTGGTGGTGGTAGTCTTTATCTGGTAGTGGGAGGTTTCTTTGTGCTTCCCTACGGTGTTGGGTGACGACATTTGGCTCCCTTTCTTGTGGTGATTTTTTTCTATGGTGGGGGTTCTAGTATCTAGAATCTACACACAACGGGGTTTCTCGACCTTGGCGAATTATGAAGACCCTGGTGTGGTGTGGGTGTTCTCACTCCCTTGTCATCCATAGCCCTGTGGGGGTGGCAGACTCATAAATAATCATGGCGGCTCCATACCGGGGTGGAAAGACTGCGGGGCATGTATGGCTCGCTAGTGTGGGTGTGCATGGGGGTTGTGAAGGAGTTAAGCAGGGGGATAACAGAGTTGGGGGTTTGAGGATTCAGAAGCAGATTCGTCGGGGTGGAGTAGGTCGTGGTGGCAAGGGGAATCATGGGTTTGATTGATCTGAGATAAATGAGGGGTAGGTTATTCAACATTGTTCCCTAGAGAATTGTCATGCACTTATCAACAGCCCAATGGAAAGAGGGGACACAGTTAAGAGAGTCTGTCGTGAGGAGCATGTAGATAAGATGGAAACATTAGACTGAATACACTATTTATAGTGCCAAGTTCGGGAGATACTGGTAGTGGTTTGACGAGGCCAAAATAAACGCACTGAGAAAGTAGAAAAGCTGGAGACTTAATGGTCGACGCACTTTTAAGGGCACGATCAACAGTGTAAATTTTATCCTCACCACATCTACAAACAACCCCACACAACCCTTCATCCATCACGTCGGACACCTAGTATGCTATTTGGTGTTCTTTATGTTTTATATGTGTTTTGGCGCCTCTGGCCCAACCATTTATGGACAATGTCCCTAGTCTCTCTTTTGTATTTTTTTACATCCCATGAAATTTTTTTTCAACAAACCCAGACACGGTGAGAACACCTATTTTCTAAGTGGCTATATGTATTCCTTTTTTCCTACATGAATAGAACATTGACTTACAAAAATACAAAGGTTCAGACATCATTAAAAAATTAATTAATTAATGACCTACGAAAAAACAAAGGTTCACTTATTATCTAGTCATATATTTTAATCCTAGACTAAATTAGTCATTTAAGTTAGTCGAGTTTAGTTTAGTCACTTATTATCTACTCATATATTTTATCCCTAGACTAAATTAGTCATTTAAGTTAGTTGCTTTTAGTTTAGTCATTGATTATCTAGTCGTATATTTTATTCCAATACTAAATTAGTCATTTAAGTTAGTCATTTTTAGTTCGATCACTTAAAATTGCTCAACTTTAGTAGTAATTCACTTGAAATAATTGCGGCGACTAAAATTTTTAGTCACCTAGTCATTAATTTCATCATTTTTTACTAGTGCCTAGAATCATAAACAACATGTCGCCTCCACAAGTATGGTTGGCCCAATAATACATCAGCTACGTCAAGAGGAGAAACATCACACAATACCTCTTCGGTGAATGGCTTGATACTGTACGGAAGGTGACACTACTCGTGGATGGGGAGATCTCTCCCTCGGTGGAGCCACCCGATGGTATATGACCGCGGGTGTGCTATGGTTGGTAGGCCAAGTTGTTTCACAACCTCTGCTGAAATGAGGTTCTTTTGGCTTCTACCATCGAGAAGAAATTGCAGCGGAGAACCCTTCACCCACATGTGCGAATGGAAGAGGCGCTCCCCCTCCTCTGGATCCTCTAGATCTACCCTCTAGATCTTGGTGGTGGCAAAAATGGTACTGGGATCCACATCAATCATTTGCTTCCCTTTGTCATTTCCTTTGTCTAGTTCTGACTCAGGATCAGAAAATGCATCATATTCGGGTGCCTTTAGTTCTACCACAAATGACTATTTGGGCTGACACTGATTTGTGTTGTGGGTGGGGCTGTTATGAAATTTACACCACTTCCATGTGTCCTTCTTTAGATTTGTGGTGTTGTTCTAAGTCCCACTGCTTTTTCCTTGCCTCTTGTTCTTCGGTTCGGGGGCACCTTCCAGATTCGCAGATCCAAAGTCTTCCTTCTTCTTCTTAAATTTCTGCTTGATCTTGGCAGCATAGCGATATGCCGTGCCAAGTGATGTAATGTTGAGGAAATCCATTTCCTCTTGAATGTGTTTGTGTAGATAGCCACAGTACTTGAGCACCAAATGACTCTCTAAATCTTTAATACCCAACTTTATGCGCAGGGTATGGAATAGATTCATTAGTTCGTGCACATCTTGATCCCTTTCTTGCCGTAGCGTGGTCCATTGGATGTATTTGTCCTCATAGCTCCCCACGGGGTAATATTGTGCCTTGATGCTGTCTCGGAATGAACTCCAAGTGGGTGTGGCTAAGAATAGAGAGGGTTTCCCACTTGTCTTTGACATGGGGGGTGGCTTTGACGAGTGCAAAAATAATATTTTCTCGTTCAGATAAATCATGGACCTAGAAATACCCTTCCAGTAAATTCAACCATCTATCTACGGTGTCTTCATCTATTTGGCCTTCAAATACAGGAATTTCAAATTTTACCTGTACCTTGAAGGGAGTGGTGCTTCCAAAGTGGTTGTTGGATGCATATGTGTCATAGGTGGGCAGTCGTTGAAGGATCTTAGCAAAGTTATCCATCATCGTGTTCCTTTGTTTCTCGAGCGCCTCCTTGAGAAATATTTTGATAGGATCTCCTGCTCCCTCATCTTTCTTTTCTTCCGCCATGGGAGGTCATTGGGGCTTGCAAGGCTGACTTTGCAAGCATTCCTAGATCTATTCGTAACTCCTCATACCCTGACCGTGTTGGGGACATGCAAAGAAAAACAAAGAAATAGTAGATCGCTCTGATACCACTAATCCATATTTATGTAGGAATGCAACAGAATAAAGAAATAACCATACACATAGAGATGCAGCGGAAATAATGCTTCACTTCATTAATATCAAATAACAGAAATATGCTTTTAGACATAATGGAAATAAAATAGCTAGGGTGTTGGTAGCGAATCTCTAAGAAGAGATGTGGTAGCTACAGACCTTTGAACTGTGTTACAATGAGGATCAAGGACCTTTTTATTATTGAGAAACAATGGATAACTCTAAACATCTAAAAAACTAACCCTAGGAGATGAAGGGCCAAAATTATGGGCCCCGTTTGGGTAAATTGGTGTTTCAACTTCCCGAGGACGTAACTTCGGCATACAATCTCCGTTTGACCCATATGATACATCACTAAAAAGATCTATCCGAGGACTACAACTTTTGCCGCAAAAATCAATTTTGAAACGAAATCTGATTTTTCAGACAAACGATGCCCAAAAAACGTCATTTAGGGCCTTAAAACGGCTCCGGATGTTCAGGACCCGAAAAATTGCTAAAAATAGTAAGTTGTGCTGCAACTTAAAAACTGAAAGAATTGATGGTGGGGGTTCAAATGGAATAGGTGGGCGGCCATTGATATCCACTTGGATCAACTAGATAATGAATAACTTTAAATAGAATGAAAATTCTGAATTAGAAAATACTGACTTGATTGGGATTCAATAAGTTACTAGAAACTATGAAGTTTAAAAGAAAACAAGAGCTATTGTAGGAGTTTTATGGCCTTCTCCTCGGCCTTCAAAATTTTGCAGAAATTCTTGTGTTTTCTTCTATATAAAATTTAAATTGGTATATATAGTGACAGTTGTGCTGAATGTGAAAAGCTACAAGAATTGATGGTGCGGGTCTAAATGGAATAGGTGGGTGGCCATCGATATCCACCTGGATCATTCCTCCCTCATTAATAAGAAATGGTCCCCATTGCATTGAGATCCTCCATGAGATTAGGCATGTTCTATTTTCAAAGATTTCATGGACCTGTGGGCAGAAATGTTGGATGCAATTAGTAAATTTGGTTTATTTATTAGCCTCAAATAGTACATGTGTGGATTTTGGTTGTGTAGTCGTATGAGGTATAACAACATCAGGAAGCAGTGCGTCGGGGGTCAGATCAATGGACTGCTTGTCCTGACAGTGTAGAGGAACCTCTTTGAGTGAGGAGAAAATTTCCTCGTATTCCTTCATGACTTTTTCCATCTGTTGCAGTCGTTTAGGGGAGCCCTGTTTCGAGGTTGTGACCACAATATTCTTCTGTCCCTGTGACTGAGTTGTAAGGAAAATAAATTTCCTGGTTTGGGAAAAAATATTACTGTGCTGTTTTGCAGTAGTCAAAGAGATCACAGGAGGGTGTGCTATGGTCGGTAGGACGAGCCGCTTCACGACCTCTACAGAAATGAGGTTCTTTTAGCTTCCACCATCGAAATAAATTGCAACGGAGAACCCTTCACCCACATCTACGAATGGAAGAGGCGCTCCCCCTCCTCTAGATCATCTAGATCCACCCTCTGGATCTTGGAGGTGGAAAGAATGGCACTAAGACCCGCATCAATGATCTGCTTCCCTTCTTCATTGACTTTGTCTACTTCTGACTAAGGATCAAAAAATGCATCTGATTCAGGTGCCTTTAGTTCAGCCACCAATTATTGTTTGGCCTGACACTCATTTGTGCTATGAGTGGGGCTATTATGAAATTCGCACGACTTCCCTGTGTCCTTATTTACATTTGTGGTGTTGTTCTGAGTCCCATTGCTTTGGCCTTGCCTATTATTCTTCAGTTTGGGGGCACCTTTAGGATTTCCAGATCCAAAGTCTCGCTTCTTCTGCTTAAATTTTTGTACGATCTTGGCGGCATAGCGATATGCCATGCTAAGAGATGTAATGTAGAGGAACTCCATTTCCTCTTTGTAAGGAAAATAAATTTCCTGGTTTTGGAAACAATCTTACTGCGTTGTTTTGCAGTAGTCAAAGAGATGACAGGAGGCGGTACTACCTCCAGTATCTTGTACAAGTTATTTCCCAAATTAATAACAGAGCATGAGGCATAGACTCATAAACAACATGTCACCTCCACATGTATGGTTGGCCCAATAAATCATCAGCTACATCAAGAGGAGCAACATTACACAATACCTCATTGATGAATGGCTTGATACTGTACAAAAGTCGACACTGCTGGCGAATGTGGAGATCACTCCCTGGGTGTGCTATGGTCGGTAGTATCAACCACTTCATGACCACTACTAAAATGAGGTTCTTTTGGCTTCCGCCATCGACAAGAAATTGTAGCGGAGAACCCTTCACCCACATCTGTGAATGGAAGAGGCGCTCCCCCTCCTCTAGATCCTCTAGATCCACCCTCTAGATCTTGGTGGTGGAAACAATGGCACTGGGATCTGCATCAACGATATGATTCCCTTTGTCATTGACTTTGTCTGGTTTTGAATCATGATCAGAAAATGCATCTGATTCGGGTGCCTTTCGTTCGGCCACCAATGACTGTTTGGATCGACACTCATTTGTGCTATGGGTGGGGTTGTTATGAAATTCACACCACTTCCCTGTGTCCTTCTTTATATTTGTGGAGTTTTTCTGAGTCCCACTGATTTGGCCTTACCTATTGTTCTTCGGTTCGGGGGCACCTTTCGGATTCGCAGATCCAAATTCTCGGTTCTTCTCCTTAAATTTCTGCACGATCTTGGCAGCATAGCGATATACCATCCCATGCGATGTAATGTCGAGGAACTCCATTTCCTCTTTAATGTGTTTGTGCAGACAGCCGTGGTACTTGAGCACCAAATGTCTCTCTAAATCTTTAATACCAAACTTTGTGCGCAAGGTATGGAACAGATTCGTCAGTTCGTGCACATCTTGGTCCCTCTGTTGCTCCAGCATGGTCCATTGGATGTGTTTGTCCTCATAGCTCCCCATGAGGTAATATTATTCCTTGATTCCATCTTGAAATGAATTCCAAGTGGGTGTGGCCGAGAATAGAGAGGGTTCCCCTTCGTCCTCTCGCTCACAGTAGGTTTCCCACCAGTGTTTGACATGGGGGGCGGCTTTGAGGAGTGTAAAAATAATATTTTCTCGGTCAGAGAAATCACAGACCGAGAAATACCCTTCCAGCAAATTCAACCATCTATCTATGGCATCTGCATCTATTTGGCCTTCAAATACAGGAATGTCAAAGTTTAGTTGTACCTTGAAGGGAGTGGTGCTTCCAGAGTGGCTGTTGGATGCAGATGCGCCATAGGTGGGAAGTCGTTGAAGGATCTGAGAAAATTTATCCATCATTGCGTTCCTTTGTTTCTCGAGGGCCTCCTCAAGCAATATTTTGATAGGATATCCTTCTCCCTCGTTTTTCTTTTATTCCGCCATGGGAGGTCATCGGGGCTTCTAAGGCCGATCTCGCAAGGGTTCAACTGGATCGAGCCCTAACTCCTTATACCTTGACTGCGTTGGGGACATGCAAAGAAAAATAAAGAAAGAGCAGACCGCTCTGATACCACTGATCTGGATTTATGAAAGAACACAACAGAATACAAAAATAACCCTAAACATATATATGTAGCGGAAATAATGCTTCGCTTCATTAATATCAAATAACAGAAATATGCTTAGAGATATAATGGAAATAAAATAGCTAGGGTGCTGGTAGCGAATCTTTGAGAAGAGATGTGGTAGGTATAGACCTATGAACTATGTTACAATGAGTCTCGAGGGCCTATTTATTATTGAGAAACAATGGATGACTGTAAACGTCTAAAACCCTAAGCCTAGGAGATGAAGAGCCAAAACTATGCGCCCTGTTTGGGTAAATTGGTGTTTCAAATTCCTGGGGACGTAACTTCGGCATACGATATCTGTTTGATGCGTATGATACATCGTTAGAAAGATCTATCCAAGGACTAAAAAATTTGCCACAAATATTGATTCCAAAATAGAATCATAACCATCGAACAAACGATGCCCAAAAAATGTTGTTTAGGGCCTCAAAACGGCTCCAGAAATTAAGGACCTGAAAAATTGCTAAAAATAGTAAGTTGTGCTGCAACTTAAAAACTGAAAGAACTGATGGTGGGGGTTCAAATGGAATAGGTGGGTGGACATCGATATCCACCTGGATCAACTAGATAATGAATAACTTTAAATATAATGAAAATACTGAATTATAAAATAGTGACTTGATTGTGATTCAATAACTTAATAAAAGTTATGAACTTTAAAATAAAACAAGAGTTGTTGTAGGAGTTTTGTGGCCTTCTCCTCAGCCTTCAAAATTTTGCAACAATTTTTTTGTTTAATTGTATATCAAATGTAAATTGGTATATACAATGACAGTTGTGCTGAATGTGAAAAGCTACAAGAATTGATGGTGCGGGTCCAAATGGAATAGGTGGGTGGCCATCGATATCCACCTAGATCATTCCTCCCTCCTTAATAAGCAATGTTCCCCATTGCATTGAGATCCTCCATGAGATGAGGCACGTTCTATTGTCGAAGATGTCATGGACCCGCAGTCGGAAATGCTGGATGCAATTAGTAAATTTGGTTTCTTTATCAGCCTCAAAGAGTACATGTGTTGATTTTGTCTGTGTAGTCGCATGAGGTATGGCAACATCAGGAAGTGGTGCGTCGGGGGTCAGATCAATGGACTGCTTGTCTTGACAGTGTAAAGGAACCTCTGTGAGTGAGGAGAAAATTTCCTCGTATTCCTTCTTTACTTTGTCCATTTGCTGCAGCCGTGCAGGGGAGCCTTGTTTCAAGGTTGTGGCCACAATATTCTTCTTTCCTTGTGAGTGAGTTGTAAGGAAAATAAATTTCTTGGTTTGGGAAACAATCTTACTGCGTTGTTGTGCAGTAGTCAAAGAGATGACATGAGGTGGTACTACCTCCAGAATATTGTACAAGTTATTTCCAAAAGTAATAACAACAGCACGAGGCCTAGACTCATACACAACATGTCACCTCCACAAGTATGGTTGGCCCAATAATACATTAGCTACATCAAGAGGAGAAACATCACACAATACCTCATCCGTGAATGGCTTGATACTGTACAGAAGCCGACACTGCTGGCGGATGTGGAGGTCTCTCCCTAGGTGGAGCCACCCGATGGTATACGGCTGCGGATTTGCTATGGTCGATAGGCCGAGCTGCTTCATGACCTCTATTGAAATGAGGTTCTTTTGGCTTCCTCCATCGAGAAGAAATTGCAGCGGAGAACCATTCACCCACATCTGCGAATGGAAGAGGCACTCCCCCTCCTCTAGATCCTCTAGATCCACCCTCTAGATCTTGGTGGTGGCAACAATGGCACTAGGATTCGCATCAATGATCTGCTTCCCTTTGTCATTACCTTTATCTGGTTTTGAATCAGGATTAGAAAATGCATCTGATTCGGGTGCCTTTAGTTAGGCCACCAATGACTATTTGGCCTGACACTCATTTGTGCTATGAGTGGGGCTGTTATGAAATCCACACCACTTCCCTGTGTCATTCTTTAGATTTGTGACATTTTTCTGAGTCCAACTACTTTGGCCTTGCCTCTTATTGTTCGGTTCGAGAGCACCTTTCAGATTCGAAGATCCAAAGTCTCGCTTATTCTACTTAAATTTCTGCTTGATCTTGGAAGCATAGAGATATGCCGTGCCAAGAGATGTAATATCGAGGAACTCCATTTCCTCTTGAATGTGTTTGTGTAGACAACCACAGTACTTGAGCACCAAATGTCTCTCTAAATCTTTAATACCCAAGTTTGTATGTCGGTTATGGAACAAATTCATCAGTTCGTGCACATCTTGATCCCTTTGTTGCCGTAGCATGGTCCATTGGATGTATTTTTCCTCATAGCTCCCCACGAGATAATATTGTTCCTTGATGCCATCTAGGAATGAATTCCAAGTGAGTGTGGCCAAGAATAGAGAGGGATCCCCTTCGTCCTCTCGCTCACAGTAGGTTTCCCACCAGTCTTTGACATGGGGGGTGGCTTTGAGGAGTGAAAAAATAATCTTTTCTCGGTCAGAGAAATCATGGACCGAGAAATACCCTTCCAGCCAATTCAACCATATATCTATGGCATTTGCATCTATTTGGCCTTCAAATATAGGAATGTCAAATTTTACCTGTACCTTGAAGGGAGTGGCGCTTCCAGAGTGGCTATTGGATGCAGATGCGTTGTAGGTGGGAAATCGTTGAAGGATCTGAGCAAAGTTATCCATCATCGTGTTCCTTTGTTTCTTGAGGGAATCTTCGAGCAATAGTTTGATAGGATATCCTTCTCCCTCATCTTTATTTTCTTCCACCATGGGCGGTCGTCGGGGCTTGCAAGGCTGATCTTGCAAGGGTTCAAATAGATCGAGCCCTAACTCCTTATACCCTGACCGCGTTGGGGACATGGAAAGAAAAACAAAGAAAGAGCAGACTGCTCTGATACCACTGATCTGGATTTATGCAAGAACGCAATAGAATATAGAAATAGCCATAAACATAGAGATGCAGCAGAAATAATGCCTCACTTCATTAGTATCAAATAACAGAAATATGCTTATAGACATAATGGAAATGAAATAGCTAGGGTGCTGGTAGAGAATCTCTGAGAAGAGACGTGGCAGCTACAAACCTCTGAACTGTGTTATAATGAGGCTTGAGGGCCTATTTATTATTGAGAAACAATGGATAACTCTAAAAGTTTAAAAACCTAACCCTAGGAGATGAAGAGCCAAAACTATGGGCCCTGTTTGGGTAAATTGGTGTTTCAACTTCCCAGGGACATAGCTTCGGCATACAATCTCCGTTTGACGCGTATGATACATCATTGGAAAGATCTATTTGAGGACTAAAACTGTTGCCAAAAATATCAATTATGGAATATAATCATATTCATCACACAAAAGATGCCCAAAAAATATCGTTTAGGGCCTCAAAATGGCTCCGGAAGTTCAGGACTTGAAAAACTGCTAAAAATAGTAAGTTGTGCTGCAACTTAAAAACTGAAAGAACTAATGGTGGGGGTTCAAATGGAATAGGAGGGTGTCCATCGATACCCACCTGGATCAACTAGATAATGAATAAATTTAAATAGAATGAAAATACTGAATTAGAAAATAATGACTTGATTGTGATTCAATAACTTACTAAAAAATATGAACTTTAAAAGAAAACAAGAGTTGTTGTAAGATTTTTATGGCCTTCTCCTCAGCCTTGAAACTTTTACATAAATTCTTGTGTTTTCTTGTATATCAAATGTAAATTGGTATATACAATGACAGTTGTGCTGAATGTGAAAAGATACAAGAATTGATGGCGCGGGTCCAAATGGAATAGGTGGGTGGCCATCGATATCCACTTGGATCATTCCTCCCTCCTTAATAAGAAATGGTCCCCATTGCATTGAGATCCTCCATGAGATGAGGCATGTTCTATTGTCGAAGATGTCATGGACCTGCGGGTGGACATGCTGGATGAAATTAGTAAATTTGGTTTCTTTATCAGCCTCAAACATTACATGTGTGGATTTTTGTCTCTGTAGTCGCATGAGGTATGGCAACATCAAGCAACAGTGCGTCGGGGGTCATATCAATGGAATTCTTGTCATGACAGTGTAGAGGAACCTCTGTGAGTGAGGAGAAAATTTCCTCGTATTCCTTCATGACTTTTTCCATCTGCTGTAGCCGTGCAGGGGAGCCTTATTTTGAGGTTGTGGCCACAATATTCTTCTTTCCCTGTGAGTGAGTTGTAAGGAAAATAAATTTCCTAGTTTGGGAAATAATCTTACTGTGTTGTTTTGCAGTAGTCAAAGAGATGATAGGAGGCAGTACTACCTCAAATATCTTGTACAGGTTATTTCCCAAAGTAATAACAAGAGCACGAGGCCTAGACTCATACACAACATGTTGCCTCCACAAGTATGGTTGGCCCAATAATACATCAACTACATCAAGAGGAGCAACATCACATAATACCTCATCCATGAATGGCTTGATACTATACGGAAGGCGACTGTTATGTCCCTGTATTACTATTATAGTCCCTTATTGTTGTTATTGTAACCCCCTTATTGTTATTATTGTACCCCTGTAACCCCCATATTGTTATTATTGTGCCCTTAAATTAGTATTGTTAGGTCAGCTATGATTACATTGTGGCCCCACTAGGATTACATTATGGCCCCATGGATGCCTATATATAGAAAGAAGGTTTTGTAATTTGTATCATCCAAGAATTTTTCATTCATGTAATGTATTGGAGGTTTCCCCCTCAAAGTGGCTTATTTCTAAGGTGTTCATATCTCTTTTCTTCTATTTTGGGATCTGGTTTCCCAACATTTGGTATCAGAGGTTTGGATTCTAGGGTTTCGCTGCTCCAAACAGGTCATCGTGGAATTTTCGCCATAAATTTTTTTCTACGAAGGGTCAGAAGCTGAAATTTATAGAGTGAAAAACTGAAACCTAGAGGAAAATCGTCGCAAAATTTCAGAGCTTGGTTTGCAATATTTTTGGAGATATGAGCTTTGGAAGTTAGGTCTTTTTTTCAGGCTCCTAAATTTCACTTAAAAAGGGCATCGCATAATTTTTTCTATAAATTTTTTTCCACGAAGGGTCAGAATCTAAAATTTTTAGAGAAAAAAACTAGAATCCGATGGAACATCATCGAAAAATTTCAAATCTTGGTTCACAATAGTTTTGGAGATATGATCTGTGGAAGTTAGGTCTTTTTCAGGCTCCTGAATTTCATCTCAAAGAGGTAATCGTGGGAAAATCTTCATAACTCTCTCTCTCAGCATTAGATTGGAATTCTGTAAATGGTGACTAGAAGTGCATGGACTGTAGTTTCCTTTCTATAAATTTCAGAGCCAAAGGAGTAAACAGTGACACGTGGCAAGTTGTACAAGTTCCCTCTACTAAAGAAGTCCATAGTTAGGTCATTGTGGGATATTGGAAATAACTTAGTCTTGAAGAATCCAAATCAAGTCAGACCCGTGGCAATCGAAAGAAGATTTAGGGGCTACGTTAGGGTTGTATTTCATATATTGAAGCTTTGAAATCACAAAGATAATTCAGATTCAATATCAAGCTCCTCAAAATCAAGAAAAATGTGTGTATTTTTTTTCAAATTGCATAAGTCTTGTTTGAAAAATCAGTTTTAAGTGATTCCAAAGGCCTGTTGAGCATAGATATCAGTATTGGCTTCTAAAATTCCTCCTAAAAATAATTTAACACCCATAAAACCCTCAGAGTACTCTACTATGACTCATGAAGATGAAGAATTGCAACATGATCCATCAAAATTACAAGAGCAAGTGCACCAAAATTTGCTCTCTCAAAGAGCAAAAAAAATGAAATGGATGGTTTGAAGAACGGTATGGAAGAAAAAATTGAATTTTTGAAGGAAGACATGGAAGGTTTGAAGGAAGGTTTGTCAAAGTTTATACAAGAAATGATTCCTAATGGCGAAAAGATATAGATGAAAATCATGATGAGAACAAAATAAATGTTAATCATGATTTCATAAACTCTAATGTTGGATTAAAGAACCACCATATTCCAAACATGGATATGAGGAAGTTTGATGGCAAGGATCCCGCAACATGGATATGAGGAATTTTGATGGCAAGGATCCCATAACATGGATACTACAAATGGAGCAATATTTTGATCTCAATAATGTGCAAAACACAAAAAAGGTACGCATTGAAACTTTACATTTAGAACAAAATACATTTGTATGGTATCGATGGCTTTGCTCCTGTAAAAAAAATTTCACTTGGTCAATTTTTATGGAGGAAATGATAGCACATTATGAGGATACAAAAAAAAAACACCTTCTTTAGCCAATTGATAAATCTCAAACAAAAAGGTTTAGTGGCGGAGCACATTGAGGACTTCCAAAAATTGAATATAAGGGTAACTGATATTTCAGAGGAACACAGAATTGATCTCTTCATAGGTACTTTAAAGGATAACATCCAACATGAAGTTTGCGTTTTGGAACTTAATTCATTGGAGAAGTCATTTAGGTTGGAAAGAAAAATTGAATGTAAAATTATGGTGACAAGGAAGCCTACCACTCACTTCTATAAAGATGGAAGTGTTGCTACTTCTAGATTTCCACAACCTAAAGGTTGACACCACAAAAATTTGAAGAAAAAAGAGAAAAAGGGATTTTCTACAATTGTGATAGAAAATACACTAAAGGTCATAAGTGTGCTGAAAAGAAATTATTTTACATAGATTGTGAAGAGGAAGAATAAAATGAAAAAGATGAGGATATACACCAGGAACTAGCCCTAGAAGAGGAAGAAATGAGTCCGACCATATCGTGTAATTAATTGGCAGGAATTACCACTCCTAAAACTCTCAAAATAGAAGGACATATCACGAAGAAAAAGGTAATAGTGTTGATTGATTCAGGTAGCACCCATAATTTTATTCATTGTAAGGTAGCCAAGGAATTGAATTGTTTCCTATACCCAACACTAGAATGTCAAGTGATGGTTGCAAATGGAGGAACTATAAATTGCTCTGGAAAATTCCATAATATCAAGCTAACCATGGGGGAATATGTATTCAATAGTCCAATGCTTTCCATTCCTATCGGAGGTGCTGATGTTGTACTAGGAGTACAATGGTTACAATCTCTGGGGACGGTAGCTTTTAATTTTCAATAACTTTTCTTGAAAAAAAATTCAGAAGGAAAGGAAGTCAAATTACGAGGTATTGCAGGGAAGTTGGGAAATATAATAAGCTCTAAT